>VXBJ01005017.1:85696-96156 GCA_013400055.1 Nycticryphes semicollaris
TTTCCTTTCAGGTAGTTGTAGAGGGCAATACGAAAGGATCTATCTCTTAATGCAGTAGAGTAGTAGGAAACCTTAAAAAACATAGAAGCTTGGGAATGTTCAAGGATTAGATAAAACATTACCAGCCCTTATATTGTTTTCTGAGGAAAAGAAGGAAAGGGAAAACTTTCCATTATGCTTTTCCTAGTTTCACAGAAATGATGATCCCTAAATGTATGGAGCCAGAAGATGTATTAAAGCTAGTATTGTTCTTCACTCCAGTAATGTAACGTTTACTCTTTCATTACTTTATGTAGTAAAGTAAAGCAATATTCAAGGCAAATCCTGCTTATTAGAAATAACACTGAGGAGGAGAGCAAGATATGATATCACAGAATCACAGAATATCAGGCCTTGGAAGGGACCTTGAAAGATCATCTAGTCCAATCCCCCTGCTAGAGCAGGAACACCTACATCAGGTTACACAGGAATGCATCCAGATGGGTTTTGAATATCGCCAGAGAAGGAGACTTCACAACCTCTCTGGGCAGCCCATTCCAGTGTTCCATCACCCTCACTGTGAAGAAGTTTCTTCTCCTATTTAAGTGGAACCTTCGATGTTCCAGCTTGCACCCATTGCCCCTTGTCCTATCATTGTCCATCCCTGAGAAGAGCCTGGCTCCATCCTCCTGACACTCACTTTTTACATATTTATAAACAACAATGAGGTCACCCCTCAGTCTCCTCTTCTCCAAGCTAAAGACACCCAGCTCCCTCAGTGTTTCCTCATATGGGAGACCCTTCACTCCCTTTGTAGCCCTGCCCTGGACTTTCTCAAGCAGTTCCCTCTCCTTCTTGAACTGAGGGGCCCAGAACTGGACACAATATTCCAGATGCGGTCTCACCAGGGAAATATAGGGGGGATTTTGTGCTCAAGACACAGGGATCAAAGTACTAAGAATTAATGTACGTGAGAGACAGAGTCTGTAAGATATCTGTAAAGTGATAGAAGGTCTGTGATTTTCTCTGTGGAGGAGTTGAGGCCCTAACTGTTGAGATTCTTTATTTATTTATTTATTTTATTTATTATGATCAAACATTATTCATGAAGACTTAAAATCATAGAATCAAAGAATAGTTTGCTTTGGAAGGGGCCATTAAAGATCATCTAGTCCAACCTTCCCAAAGTAAGCAAACACATCTTCAATTAGACCAGGTTTCTAGGGATGACCTTGGTTGGACCATAGACTTGTCTATGAAGGGACACCAAGATTTTTGTTCTTTTCATGAGAGCTTTGAAAGCCTGACTTCAAAAAGATAGTTCCCTCAGAAGACACACATGACTTACTGAGTTTCTATGACCTATGAAAGTCATATATATTTGATGGAGAGTAAGAGAACACAAACCATTCTTGCTGAGGGAAACTGTATGCCTAAGTATGATAAGCCCCAACTATACTCTCATTAATAGAATTATATTCTGTGATATGAGGAATCATGGCAGACTAATGAACAATTATGGGAACAACTTTCCCTTTGAGGTGCACATACTGGACACAGAAGAGACACCCAGCAACACATAAGAGCTTGTGTTTACATTCATTTCTCTGTAACTTCCACTATTTGTTTATGAATATTTTGTCACTAAGATGTTTTATGGCAGTTATGTGGAGATAACATTTGTTTTAAAGTTGGTACAAATATATTTTATACATGCTGAAAATACCAGCTTTTCGTGAGTAATAAACTAGCTATGATTATTTTTTTCCTAAATTTCATTAGTTCAGAACCCTTCTGAAATTACACTATGTCTCATATTTGCTTTTACCCATAGGGAATTTCATTGTTAACTTGCTTGTATGGTTTTCCTTTATTTTGTACTCAATCTAATTTTATAGTCATTTGAATGCTGGCACTCCTAGCTACCTAAATGCTTTTTCCCTAAATATTTAATAATTGTGTGTGGATAACATGTTTTGTGGATATATTGCCGTATAAACAGTCCTATTAATTCCATTTGCAATGTATCTTGTACTTTGTGAGCATTGCTTGGTATGCAATGCTTTTCAAACTTTTTAAACAAAAAAAAAAACCTCACCACTTCCTTCACTATTTGAATTATCCAATATGTTTTTCTCTTTTTTTATGTAATTTATCTTTTTGCATGACTAACAAATGGAGCTAGTGTAACTGCTGTAAGGCTTACTCTCTGTAGTACCATTCATCTTCACGTTTTACTACTTCCCTTCTGCAAGTAAGGTCGCATCAATCCAATTAGCAACACATTTTTTCTCTGTCACACCATAGACGAGATAAATGGAACCCAAAAAAAATTGTATGTCAGTGTAGGAGATAAGATTTTCTTTAAATAATAAAGAAAAATAATCTGTAATCTAGGAAACATGGGTCAAATAAAAGAACAGGCAAAAGAGAACCTGACTTTATAACTAAGAGGTCTAGGTACACAGTTTCAAGGAGGTAGATCTTTTCTACTTCAAATCACATAAAATCTCTCTTCATGGATTATTTTCCAAACTTCTGCTTTTATTTTCTGATGTGATATTTCTGCATAATTTCTTTGATACACAGGGTTCCAACTATTTTTATGTAAAAGATTCAGAGTTCTCACTTGTCTCTTCTGACCTCTTTCCTCTGTTTAATCCATCATCTATCATACCTATTGTAACATGGCTGATAATAATGTTCCTATTTTCTTGTAATAATGCTTAGGAGGACTGCTGAAAATAGGATTATTCATATGAATAAGGCAATTGGATTTTAGCTTTGACCTCTTCTGTGTTTTGAATTTGAGAAGGAAAAGGTGCAAGAGTGTTCCAATTAATGAGTTGCAAAATTGTACTGTAGCTCATGCAGCTCTTACATAATCTTTCTTGTTAAATATTTAAAGTAAATATGCAAGACACTATTGTACATTAGTTGCAAAGGATCTTATACTCATTTGGTACAGGGCATATAATCTTTTAAAGAAATTAATTGAAGTTTTCTTGATTAGAATAAGACAAACAAAAAAACCAAACAAACTGTTCAATACATTAATAGCTTGAAGAATTTTTTAATTTAAAATTACGATGTTTGCTAACTTTTTTCTAGTCCAAGGAAAAAGTAAAATGAAATATATTAATTGACTCCTACATTACACCCCAAATATCTTGTGGCCTTATGCTGACTTGCTCTGGTTTTTCAGTCTTTTGCACAGGGAGGCCCAAGACTGGATGCAACACATTGGGGCAATCTTACAGATTTCTAATAAAGAGCAATCCTTACTTTCCTCAGCCTGCTGGCTCTTATTTTGCCATTTCAGCCCAATCAAAGGTTAGCTTTTACCTCTACAAGGGTACATTGCTGACTCAGCGTCACTTGTCCACCAGGATAACCTGGTCCTTTCCAGCACAGCTGCTTCATCACCAATGCACTCTGAAAGAAAGATAGTAAACTTGATGTATCCTTAGGTTGCATCTCAGCTGACTGATCAGAGCCTGCTCCAGGGCCTTGGTGTCTCTGTCATTCATATCAAATTTTGGAGTATGCTGCTGCTTTCTACTGACTGCACATTCATGTTTCCTTACTTTGGAAAGAAATCACTAGGGAACTATATGGGAATGGACCATCACATCCTCAGGGTGTGCCTGAATAATTAGCTCTGACATGGCCTATACCAAGTAACTTGAAAATTATTCTAAGTTCACTCATTTAGATGAGGTCTTTTACTTGAGCATGTAAATCTTCTATTATATGCCATAATATAGTAATCTGAGAAGGACTATGAAAAATTAAGAGCTTGTCAGTTGCCTCATATCCCAAAATTTTGAGAAGAGATTAGATAATAAATTAGAAATGGGGAGTTTTGCATGAGAATTTATTTTATTTTACTTATATAATTGCCAGCTAAGCCAAAACCAATTATTATTTTCAGAATTATTTTATGCATGCTTTGATTCCCTTTTATGAAGAAATTTAGAACACAGTGATTCAGCAGTATCATGTACTGAAAAAGAGAATACTTATGGAGTTAGGTGTAGGCATGAATTAGAATAAACATTTGCCTAAATTCTGTTCTGTATCTACTCCCTGTAGCTGGGGCGCAGAAGACAAACTCAGACAATAGCCACCAGTGACACTCATGGTGGCTGCATCTGGCCTAAATTGGGCTTTGGGGAGATGGATGGCAACAGAGAAGCCAAGGGCTGTCTTGTGCACTAACCCAGTCATCTTGCTGGTGTGCAAAGATGACTATAAATCAATCATCTTCCTCCATAAATAGTGGACAGCCAAGGGCCCGTTAACTTCTCCTTCACAGCAGTGAGATGCATGCCAGTATCCTCCCTTTAGTTGTGGCACTGCTCAAGGTTACTCCTCAAGGCTGAGAGCTTCCTTATCACATCAGATACTAGGTAAGTGAATTGTGAATGAGCATGTTGAACCTTCGTAATCTTAGCAAAGTGTTATAAAGGACTGATTGTGAGTATATAATCCTTTAGACATAAGCCACTGACCAAGTCTGGGACTAAATCTCAATCCAGCTGCACCTAGATTCCTCTCTGAGGAATTTAGAAAGCAAGGGGGTCCTCTCTGAGCCTCATGACTCAACAGGAGGGTCTGCTTAACAGTTCTGTCTGACCCTGTCCTCTATACAGGAAATAATGTACCTTGCCGTCAAATTTTTTTAAACTACTATCACATTTACCATTGAACTTTGTTAACTCACTGTCTTGTATTAAAATACATTGTTTCTGTGTTGTGAGAGAAGTGTACTACTTTCTGTGGTCAGTTTGAAGTGTGTCACTTTCTGTGACAGTTTGGTTCGTGGGGATTGTTTTGGGGGGGGGGTCTTTTGTGTTTGTTTGTTGGGGATTTGGGGTTGGTTTAGTTTTGGGTTTGGGTTTTTTTCTTTATCGTGATGCTTTATATATTGTCTAGGGGTAGCGTGGAAAGGTCAATTCTAGGCTTTCATCAGACCACAATATTAGAACCAACCAATCTTAAGTTTTCACGGGTTTCCTGATTTTCTGCGTACATGAAACTGGTTTGCATGGATACGATACTTCCTGTGCTCTCACTTAGAATAAACATGAAGTAACTAACTGATTCATCTATGTGTACCTTCAGTGGAACATTTGTGACACCTTTCGGTGTTCTACATGCTTTTTAACAACTCTTTAGTATGGTACATGTTAGACTTTCAGTTAAGGGAATCCTTCTGGTCCTCAAGGACTCTTTTGCATTTGCATTTAAAAGTTACTGAATAAAATTCATAAGGAAAATTGGAAGAACATACCAGACACAAGCACTTCTCCCCCCCCCCCAAGACAGTCTCTCTGGCACTAAACTACAAAATCAGGCTTCCTCTTGCTTAATTTCTCTCCTACCCAATAAATGTTATATTCTTTTCTGCAAAATAGTATAGCTACAGCAGAGAGTACTTCCTAATGTCTATCTAAATTGGCTTCCAAAATGTTTAAAAATGCTGTGAATTCCCTCATATCATTATATGCGGATTGCACAGCAGTGTTAGAAGTGTCTACTACAGATAAATTGGATTATATATTTTTTTCAGACACTTATATTCAAATAAGAATTAAAGCATTCCACTATATATTATTTTCTGCTAAGATGTAACTCTCCACAATCAGGTGAAAATGCATTTAAAAATCTATGGAAAGAAAGACAATAAGGAAACATGCAGTAGAAATTGAACTTGCACATTTGTTGTACGAATACAGCAATGAAGAATGTCTCTCCATCAGTAACCTTCATGATTCACTTCTGTTTCTTCGGTTTTTAATAATACCAGAAGCAGAACATATATTACTAAATGTAGGATTCACCTTCACAGTAGAAACAATGCCTCAGCCACTGTGTTTTATTTGCAGAAAAGGCTTTTTGTCTATGGAATAGATAACTTAGTAACAAAGAGAGAGAAAAAGACTATATAACCAAACTAAATATTTGTGGCTGTCAGCAATTATGTTAAAACATATGAAAGACCAAAAGAGGTGGAAAACGTTTGACTACAGGATAGACTGATAGACATTGGATACTCAATAAACAGAGTTAAACACAGTGTTTGAGAAAGGAAAGAAATATATACTATTANAATAAATAATTTATTAGGTTGACTGGCATAAATGTGTTAATGAGGGCTTGCATTCATGCAAGTGAGGTCAGAATCTGGTGACTGAATTGAAAGTTAGTGGATTCAATGTACTTCTGAGTTATAACACATATCAGCTTTATAAACAGAGGTCAATTAAACTGGTGAGTAGACTTTCTATTCTGAATTCTGCTTGCTGCTGTGAGAGATTTATCTTCAGCATTCCTGAACTTTTCACTGTCTCCTATTAGAAGTATCCCAAACTGGCTTTTATAAAGGCAGAGTCAAATTCAGTTGTCCTTAACTCATTAAAAAGAAAGAAGGAAATTGCTGTCACATACACATAAATTACAATCGAACTTAAAAAAAAAAAAAAAAGGATAAAAAAACTCCAACCTATCAAACAGAAACATGTAACACCATTTGCTTCATTATGCCAATTTAACTGTGTGACCAAAAGACACTTTGCTTTTTGCATCAGAAAGACATGCTTAGAATTATATGTCCTTCCACTATTCTATAAATTTTTCTCCCCCCTCATAAAAGGCATAAATATCAAGTTTTTTTAAAAAAATCTTCATAATCTTACATAAGCAATTATACAGTCAGCTGCCTATATTTTTTTTTAATTATGTAAAGCTTATATTTAACTACTTTAAATCATACTGAGAAAATGGTATTATGAATATGAAAATGATTTGTGCATTCTTGGGGCTAAAGAATTATTTTTTAGATAATTACACATGATTTTATGCTATCGTACGTATCAGTATATTGATTATGAACAGCTGGTCCTGCTGGAGATTTAAGTTGCTTTAAACACCAAGGAATTTTGGATCTCTAAAACTGTCTTAGTGGAATATCAACTAAAACAGGGTAACTCTAAAAATCAGATGGACTGGGTAAAACAGAATAAAATTAACTGCTGTCCCTACTGTATTTGCAAAGCTGATTCGTTCCTTGAAGAAAGAATCTGATCTTTAATTTCCAACTATGGAATACATTACCTTTGGTATTTTTGTAATCTCACCTTTTTTTCACTGTCTTTCAGATATATCAATAGGTTATTTACTTGATCTTCTCCAGAGTTGTCTTCTGCTCCACTCATGCTCGGATTTCTTTGCTTCTGATACCTTTCTCTCTCTACCTTCTCCATGCTGCACTCCAGAAACTTCTTTCAGCATAGCATTGTCTTTTATTTCAATAAAAGGGTTGATGATTTCTGTCAACTTATTTTACACCAAAGATGAAAGAAACTTATATTGGGAATCTGTAAAAAAATTTCTTTTCTACTGTTCAATGATATTCTTTTATTACAAAATAACATACGCTAAAAATAAACTGTAAGCAAATATGTATATTTTGGTACAACACGAAAAGGGATATTCATACCTCATACGAATCCATCAGTGGGAAACATAATTAAAATATTTGACCCATTATTGACTGCTAGTTGAGATCAGACATGATGGCAAAGAGGCACACTAGGGTAAGTAGGAAAATCTGGAGTAACTACTTGCAATGAACCAAAAGTTGTGTTAATGTAGTGCCTCTTATGATTAGAATACGATAAAGTCAGTTGTGCAATTCTGAGCAGAATACTGGTCAATCAAATACTTACCCTACAGACAAATAGTGATCATTTAATGTAGTAGTATGTTCCAAGATGAAGCACTTGAACTGCTTAATAGCATACAGCAACTCTAAATGAGATATCTAGAGTGCAATTACTTAAATTGGAATTTAACCAGGATACAGACATAGAATCCCAGCCCTCTTGTATGGTTCCATGGACTTTTAAATTACTGCGAATACACAGAACCTCAGTTTCACGTGTTCAAAGCACTGATGCTCTAGTAAAAGAAAAAAAAAGGAAAAAAAAAAAGAAAAGAAAAAAATTCTAATGTAATCTAAAGAGAGGATCTTCAAAAATTAATTTTAATACACTCAATGTATCATTTGCACTTCTATTTATATTTCAACTTTAATCTTTCTAATTATATATATATTTCCTTTGCCTCTCTTTACAAACCCTAAACAAGTTAATATTCTCCTATTTTCCAATAAAGATTTAAATAATCCATTTAATTTTATTTCAGTTTTCTGCTATTCAGTTATTTCATTAGGTCTTAGAGAGATATAAATGTAGCTGTTCTTACTTGGTCCATTTATTCCTTTGATTTTTTTTTTTTTTTTTTTTTTAATATAAGTGTCTCTTCATTTAGAGTGAAGTATAGAATTTGCCTCATGCTTAGGAAGAGGAATAGAAAGTTTGCAACAGAGATCAATGCATGTATTATACCACATTCTGCATTTGACTGGACAGAAAATTCCTTATTCCAGGAAGGAATATCTGAGTTGGGTAAATGTTTAAAAGCTGCCTTCAGAAGAGTAAAGTTAAATCTAGAGAAAAGTAGGTAGCTGAAACCAGAATATTTTAAAGATAGATTAATCTTATCTCTTTGTTTAGTAGCATTCAGGCAAACTATTTAGAGTTAAACTGAAATTTTTAACATTTATGACCAGCCACTTTTTGCATTGTGTACATAATTTTAGTCTAATTTACTGGGATTCAATGTGTTTATTCCTATTGCTCTCAAAGACTTTAGCTGCTTTTCCTTTAAGTATAAAGATTAAAAGATCAAGAGAAAGAATACACTTTGATTTAATCTAGACATTGTTTGCTTAAAATTCAGAGGAAAAGAGGAAAAAAATGAACTGTAAAATGCTGAAAGATCAAAGTTAGAACTGTGTTAAGAACAAGAACAGATGCATCTGATGCTCCTATCACAGACACTTTTTCCACAAATTAATGCTGTAGTCAAAATCTCTTCACTTTGTTATGCAGACTACTTAATGTCTTGTTCTAAATTCTGCCTTTCATTGTATTTAAGTAACTAAAATTTTGTGAAGGGCATTTTCATCTTCTCCTTTGCACTTTATCAACTGTGATATCTTGTGAATGCTACTTGTCTAAAAATAAGAGTCATGTCCATTTAATATGCCTGTGATAGGTAAAAAAAGTTCTTGCTAACTTCTGATATGTAGCAAAACTTTGATATCATTTTAATACTCATGTGGTGGAGAAAATATGAACATTCTAGGAACTGTCTATTTTTCTACTCTGAAACCAAAAAATTAACATTTAAATTCCATATTTTCTGACATATACTAGGTGCTGATGGCTTTGGAATTACAGTAAGGTATTTTAGTTAAAGCTATGTCCATTTCAAAATAAAATCATTATTAGACTAAATGACATCAGCTGAATAACAGTAAAGGAATATTCCAGAAGCTATATAACTAGGTTATGTTATCATGAGATACTGTTTTATGCCAACACAGTTTCACTGAATGTTAGGAATCGGCAATGACTTACATTAAGACATAATAGAATCATCATAATAAATGATCTACCTAGCTTCCACCTAAATTAAATGTCTGCAAACAAGCTGAGAGCAGCCATGCACTGGTACTAGGTCCAATATTTTTCCATTTCCCTCTGGTCAATTACAGGTTTAAGAGCTCCTGTCTTGTATGCTTAGGCAACTGACACTACAGATTTTTTACATATTATTACTGAGGTAAAATAAATAGTAGGATCTGGTGTTTCCCTGCTCTACCAGTAGTAGGATCTAGTAGTAGCACTACTCCTACATGTAAATGGAGGCTCATGCTATAATTTTATTACTCTTCAGTAATGTTTGCATATTTAATTAAGCTCCACTGGAAACTAATGTGTTCTGTATAGTTTTGGTTTGATTTGAAGAACTGTATTTAGTAAAATCCACATCACCGCTTGGCTAAAACATATTTATATAATGTATATGAGATATCTATTTCTTGTTACGTATGAAATAGATCAGTCGATTGTGCCAAAATAAGTTTTTAAAATGTAACTACTTTTTCAATCAATGCAGTACGGCAGCTGGACATAAAAAACAATTCTTTGCCTGCACAGTTAAGAGACAGACTTGAGCACTTGCAAATACCTGATTATTGCATACAGACAACGAATGCAAATGTGAGTGCACTTTTCCTCTTACAGGTAATTTTTGCAGTCTTTTGAGGGAGTCATTTTACCCTAACTAGATAAATAAACAGCACTAGCACCAGATAATGGAAAGAACCACTTAGTGTGTGATTTTTAGCAAAAACGGTGTGACTCTGCTTCCTCATTAGTCAAGTGAAGATAATGATACATAGTAACTGTTCTCAAGGTCTTTGTAAAGTCTGGGAGAAAACTTTTCTTTTTGTTCTACATAGTCTGATTGAAATACTGAAATAATTCACTTACAGAATCACAGAATCACAGAATCTTAGTGGTTGGAAGGGACCTTTGAGATCATCGAGTCCAACCACATGAAAA
>VXBJ01005017.1:96330-153740 GCA_013400055.1 Nycticryphes semicollaris
TCATCCCATTGGCCTTGGCCCATTGATCCAACCTGTCCAGATCCCTCTGTAAAGCCTTCCGACCCTCAAGCAGATCAACGCTCCCACCTAGTTTGGTGTCATCTGCAAACTTACTGAGGGTGCATTCAATCCCCCTGTCCAGATCATCGATAAAGATATTGAACAAGACCGGCCCCAGAACTGAGCCCTGAGGGACACCACTGGTGACTGGCCGCCAACCGGATTTTGCTCCATTAATCACAACTCGCTGGGCACGGCCATCCAGCCAGTTTTTAATCCAGCGGAGGGTACACTTGTCTACACCGTGATTTTCCAGTTTCTCCAGGAGAATGCTGTGGGGGACGGTGTCGAAGGCCTTACCAAAGTCCAGGTAGACAACATCCACAGCCTTCCCCTCATCGAGAAAGCGGGTCACATGGTCATAGAAAGAGATCAAGTTGGTCAGGCACTTAGTTCAGCACATAGTTCACATAGTAAAGCACAACAGGAAAACACTCAGATAACAGAAATATGTACAGAACTGTGACACACTATTTCTTTCCTCTTTCATTTATAAGCCTAAGCAGCCATGCAGAAACATCTGTTTTGCTTACCAATATTCTGCCTATTTTTCAAAAACTATGCCAAGTGTCATTTCTATATTCCGTTTCATATTATAAGGATCATCAGTCACTTGAGGTGTCCAGATTTCTTATGCCAACTCTGGCATAGATGCTCCTACTTTACATAGCATTATATACTGAAGCAGATGTTGTTATAAATGAAGAAGTGTTAAGTGAATGACTTTTAGAGGCAAGGTATTGAGAGAACTTGTAGCTTGGGAAAAGTAAGACCAATTTTCTTAAATGGTTCTACAGGGCACATATTTTTCAGAGTACATGAATTTTTATTTTCTTTTCGCGTTCATATTGCACCTTTTGCAGAATATGCAAGTGTGTAGAACAAATCCCAGAAACCATTACCAGGTACACAAAAAATGAGAAAGTCTTCAGGAGCAGTCATGCTTGACAAACTTTATAAAACTCTTATCATAAAACAGCTGGTCTGGTAAATAAGGGAAGAGCAGTGGATAGTGAGCAGTGGATATTGTCCACCTGGACTTCAGTAAGGCCTGTCTCTCATAACATCTTTATAGACAAGGTATTGATATATGGGCTGAATAAGCAGACAGTAAGGTGGATTTAAAACTGGCTGAAAGGACAGGCCTAGAGGGTGATGACCAGTGGAATGAAGTCTTGTTGTAGGCCATTAAATAGTGGTGTACACTAGGGATCAATACTGCATCCAGTCCTGTAAAACATTGTTGTTAATGACCTGGCTCATGGGGCAGTGTGTGCTCTCAGCAAATTTGCACATGTCACACAACTTGGAGGAGCAGCTGCTACCCCAGAGGGTCATGCTTCCATCAAGAAGGACCTCAACAGGCTAGAGGAGCGAGCTGAAAAGAACCTCATCAACTTCAACAAGAAGTGCAAAGTCCTGCAGCTGGGGAGGAATAATCCCAGACATGCTGGGGAGCACTCAACTTGAAAGCAATTTTTCAGAACAGAAATGGGGCCCCTGGTGGACATCAAGTTCAATATCAGCTAACAAAGTGATCTTGTAGCAGAGAAGCCTAATGGTATCCTGGGCCGCATCAGAAGAAATGTCGCCAACAGATCAAGGAAGGTGACCCTTCTATTCAGCACTGGTAAGGCCACACCTCTTGTGCTGTGTCCATTTCAGGGGTGCTCAGTGCATGAGGCAATTTCATTATAAAAATACCTTTTCAGTATTTCATACAAAGTATATCTAATCCTGTTGGGGAGTAGTAAGCACTAAAGTACTACAGATACACACATTAAAAGCAGATAAATGTGTGTACCACTATTTTATGTGAACTTATAAGACAAACATTTTATTTTTATGCTTATACATATAATAAATAATTTTAAAAAACACCATAAATTTATATATTCAATATAATATGTTGCTTGTGGAAGATAGGACATGGCTCAAATTATGTTATTCTCTAAATTCCAACCATTTCCTTTTTTCCAAGAGATAGATCAATAGTCACAAATTGCTCAAAACTGTTAGAAGTTTTCAAGAAGCCAATGGGTTTCTTAGTTAAGAACCTGATCATGTCACCTTGCAAACAAGGAGATTGAATATAGTATGTTGAGGGAAACAGTTGTTGAAACCATACTGAGGACACTACCAAGCATGTAATTTAGGAAACCTGGGTAAAATTGTTCTGTTGTATCTCTTACTCTAGTTATTAAATAGTATTCTCTACACACTTTCCTGAGCTTTTTTCTTCAATAGCTAGAGAAAACTTCAAAAATTATAAAGGCTCTATAGCTTTGGAATTAAAGATAATTTCATGCAGGGTTTTGACTGTTTTTTTCCCATTACAGAAATGAAGATAGGTAACTATTTAAGAATAAAGGTACTTTTGAAAACTATTTCACAAGGTCATTTAAGTGGTTTTAGAATACAATTTTGAAAATTCAATACAAACAACAGTAATAAGCCTAGGAACTAACCATGAATTCATTAAGAAAATGTTTTCAGTATGCATCTGTATTCTGGGAAAAAAGCAGTTGTAATGAATATTCCAATTTGCATATTTTGGGGAAAAAATTCAAATTGTGAAAATATAGAAAATAGCATTTTTGCAATGCTATTTTTCTTTCAATTTTGATACTATATGTAACCTACAAATAGTAAAAATAAATACTCAAAATCTGCGTTTTGATTTTGTCTAATCTTTCTAAAGATTTTAATCTAAAGATTAAATCTTTTCTTCAACATCAACTTAGAAATTTTTTCAGCTGCTGATATCTGAGATAGGAGAATTAACATTAAGGGTGAAGTGCCCATTTTCTGAGATCTGAATTTTCTTCATAGAAATAATATAAAAATAATAATAATAAAAGTTAATGAAATGTTGAACTTTTAATATTTAGGGAGGGTTGTCCCTGATCCTGGAAAATCACACCATTTTTGATAAACAAAAAAGAAAAAAGAGCAACAGAAATTGCTTTATTTTGCCAGGTATTATCAGCAGAAAAGGAAGAAAAATATTCTGTTATTTGAGTTTAACAAATGTTGATTCATAATGCAGAACACAACTTTGTTTATTTTTTTCTTATATTGGTACATTTAATAGCAATTATAACTTAAATTTGTACAGCAATGTACAAAAGTATTCACTGAGACAAAAAATGAGGTATCATACAAGCTGAATGAAATGGACCTAACTCTTTAAGTCTGTGAAATATATCAAATCAGTCTTGAAATATCTGGAAAACTCAAGTATTTTAGTCATCAAAACACCAGTGAATAAGGATTCTTCATTAACAAAATTCCAGAGAAGAGGAGCAACCTAATGCATAGATGTTATTTCACTACTTATCTTTTAACCTTGCTATAACTCAGAATAACGGTTGATAAATGATATGCAATGTATTTGTGTGAGTCATAATGCCATGAATGTTAATAAAACCTTTTTACATTTTCAGATTATAGAATCATAGAATCATAGAATCATTTAGGTTGGAAAAGACCCTTAAGAGTACTGAATCCAATCATTAACCTGATACCACAAGGTTCATCACTAAACCATGTCTTTACACATCACATTTACATGTGAGAATAACTCCAGCACTTCCCTGGACAGCCTATTCCAATGCTTGATAACCCTTTCAGTGAAGACACTTTTCCTAATATCCAATCTGAACCTCACCAAGAGGAACTTTAAGCCATTTCCTCTTGTCCTATCACTTGTTAGTTGGGAAAAGAGGCCAACATCCACCTCTCCGCAACCTCCTTTCAGGTAGTTGTAGAGAGCAAGGTCTCCCCTCAGCCTTGTCTTCTCCGGGCTGAACAACCCCAGCTCCCTTAGCCTCTCCTCATAAGGATTACTTTCCAGACCCTTTACTGGCATCATTTCTCTTCCCTGGACACACTCCAGTGAGAGGCCCAAAATGGGACACAGTACTCGAGATGAGGCCTTGCCAGCGTCGAGTGCAAGAGGATGATCACCTCCCAAGTCCAACTCCCCACGCTGTTCCTGATACAGGCCAAGATGCTGTTGGCTGCCTTGGCCACCTGGGCACACTGCTGACTCATGTTCAGCAGTCATCCAACACCCCAAAATCCTTTTCTGCCAGGCAGGTCTCCAGCCACTCTTCCCCAGGCTTTTAGCGTTGCATGGGATTGTTGTGACCCAAGTGCAGGACCCAGCAATTGGCCTTACTGAACCTCATCTAGTTGGTCTTGGCCCATCAATCCAGCCTGTCCAGATCCCTTTCTAAAACTTTCTTACCCTCAAGCAGATCAGCTCTCCTGCCCAATTTGGTGTCTTCTGAAAACTATCTGAGAGTGTACTCTTGTCCCCTCATCCAGATGGAACTTTGAAATCCTGCAAGAGAAATGCTATTTATTACCAAATATTCTAAGTATTAGAATAATTTAAATGTTTTTAAATAGATGAAATTATTAACAGTATTGGTTCAAAAAGAACAGTTTTTTTTAACTGTAGCACTTGATCAGTTATTGTTCTTATGAATCAAGCAACTCTAAGTCCTTCTAAAAAAAGTCTTTGGATATAATTTAGCGGTTTTTCAGGTGAAGCCTTAGATACTACAGTAACTACTGGCATCAACAGAAGGTGCTAAAACCTGAATAGTCACAATTCAGTGGTTCTGAGTGGTGGTGTTTTGTTGCTTTGTTTGCTTGATTGTTTTTTGCTTTGATTTGTTTTCTTTTATTTTTCCATTCACATAAGTTAAACCTTTATTTATTATCCTTAACTGAAGTATAACCAGTATAGTAAATAGTACCAATTTTTCTCCCTACACAGAAAATCAATTAAAGTTTCTGTGACTGTAGCACTTGATTAGTTGTTGTTCTTATGAATCTTTTTTTAATCAAGCAACTCTAAGTTGTTTTGAAAAAAAAAAAAATCCTTGGATATAATTTTGTCATTTTTCAGCTTTTTATTTATATATATATCATTATTAGTGCTGTTTTTAGAGTTTCTGAGTGTGTTCAGTGACTCTGTAAGTTCAAGATATCCATGATTTCACACAAGACTAAATGAAGATAAGCTAAGTTCCATTTTAAAAAATATCATGGAATAATAGAATGTTTTGGGTTGGAAATTACCTTAAAAACCACTTGGTTTCAACAGCCCTGCCATGGACATGGACACCTTCAACTAGACTAGGTTACTCAAAGCTCCATCCAAGATGGCCTTGAACAGTTCCAGGTATGGGGTATCTACAACTTCTCCAGGCAACCTGTTCCAATCTCTTACCACCCTGACATTAAATAATTTCTTCCTAATATCTAATCTAAATCTACCCTCTTTCAGTTCAAAATTGTTGCCCCTCACCCTATCATTACACTGCCTGATGTAAAGTCCCTCCCCATCTTTCCTCTAGGCCTCCTTTAAGTACTGGAATGCTGCTATATATAATATGTTTCTGTCCAGAAATGTGAAAACAAAAGAACACCTAGTGATATTATTTAATTACGTTGTCATTTTTATTGCATTTGCTCTTCATCCTCACCTCTTAGTATAGAGATAATTTCAAGGTTGCTTTAAATATATAGCAGCTGGACACTACCATAATCAGTGCTACAAGGCATAATAAGTATTTTAGCTAAGTACAATGTCAATATATTTCACATGATTTCAATGAGAAAGTTGACTTTGGCAAGTACACCCCCTGAGGAGAATGGACACTTGAAATTACCATACTAGGCAGTCATTTTGCTCAGCTCCCACAAAAGCAAATCTGAATGTCTTTATGAAGATCAGGCAGTTGTCTGTCTCCATATGCCTGCTATCACACAACTTCCTTTCACACAGAGGGTTCTTTTATCTGGAAGAAACAAAGCATTGAGTCAAAGATTATGAACATGTAAATAAACAGAGTCCAGAATGAACTGTCAAAATGGGTTTAGTTCAGAATTTAGGACTAGAGGATAACACTTTCGGTGTGTTGTTGAGTGCCTCTTAGGAATGCAGTATCTTCTATTAAATTCACATTCCACCGGGAATTACAAGTATTACAAAGAGCTCAGCTAAGAGGTATGAGTTTTCACACTAGTTATTTTTCCATGCTATGTTTTAGAATACAGATTACATGACCAAAATAAGAACTCAATTTTTCCGTCTGATAAATGCAGAGGGGTAGATTACTTCAGAAAGTGATTGTTAGGAAATAAGTTAATTTTATTTGGTTAGATGGGGAAGGTAAAAGTTATGCTGAATGAATACATATGTCAAATTGCCGATTATATGTTCTTTACTGAGGATTAAGAGAACACCTTCACTTTCTACCAAAAAAAAAAAAAAAAGTCTGTTTGTTTTGACTAAGACTTATGACTCCCTTGGTCTCAGTTAAACTTAAAAATTTTTTGAGATGTACTTCCAGTATGCAGATTGGAGAGCCAGCCTTTTCACTTAACAAAATTCTCCAAGCAGAGCAGTGAAAAATTTTCTCAAAATTGGAAGAAGCATTTAATATCATAAATAAATCTTTATGTGTTTTTCATTTTCTAAATGATAAGCTTAAATGCTTTAGTGATCAACGTAGTTTTCTGTTATTTATTCAGCATGTATTTTTATTTTATTATTTTTTACAGTTTGGTTGGAAAACTTTTACTTAATTTGTATTCAGTGTCCCTAAGACTCACTACTAGAAAGGTTTCATGTGTGCACTGGGAGAAACAAAATATGCACTGATTAATCATAGTCTTTACTTAGATGTAGATGATTCTGCAAATAAACCTGTCATGTTTTAATCCCAGCTGGTAGCTAGGACTTGCTTAATTTTCTGCCCTCAGAGAGGAAGGGAGAATAAGGAAAAAAAGGATAGGAAAGAGAAAAATTAAAAAAAAAAAAGAAACAATACAAAAACTCATGGGTTGAGGTAAAGACAGTTTAATAGTATAATAGCAGAAAAGCAAAATAACAACAATAATAATAGTAAAAGAATATAAAAGGTGTAGTATTACAACACAAGTTACTCTCACCACCAAGTGAATTGGTTGTCCAGCTTGTCTCAAGTAATTATTGCCAAGATTGCTGCCTCCCAGTCATATACCAAGCATTAAATCTATGTTACAGAATATTCCATTGGCCAGCTTGTTATGTCTGTGTTCCCTCTTGGCTTCTATAGGAAGCTGAAAAGTCCTTGAATAATGTAATCACCTGGCAACAACTATATACATTACCAATATTCCTTTCATACCAAATCAGAAATACAGTAGCCTCTAGAAAGAAAATTAACTCCATCCCAGCTGCTTGGCTTCCCTACCCTTTAATTCATTAATTAGGTTCCTGGCCCTGTTATCCCACCATCAGAGCAGCCAGGTGACAAAGCTGTCACATCTTCTGCATCTTCTAGATTGTCCAGTCTGAAAGGTGATAAGGGAGCAAAAGCCAGTCTCTGTATATCTACCTCTCCTGATCCTTTCTACCAATTTGGGAGATACAGAGCTGGTCATCTTCCACATGCACAGAAAGGATCAGGAGAGGTAGATATAGAATCATGGAATGGTTAGAGTTGGAAGGAAACTTAAAGACCATCGAGTTCCAATCTACCCCGCTTCCATAGGCAGGGACACTTCCCACTAGACCAGGTTGCTCAAAGCCCCGTCTGGACTGAACACTTCCAGGGATGGGGCATCCACAGGTTCCCTAGACAATGTGTTCCACTCTCTCNNNNTCACCACCAAGTGAATTGGTTGTCCAGCTTGTCTCAAGTAATTATTGCCAAGATTGCTGCCTCCCAGTCATATACCAAGCATTAAATCTATGTTACAGAATATTCCATTGGCCAGCTTGTTATGTCTGTGTTCCCTCTTGGCTTCTATAGGAAGCTGAAAAGTCCTTGAATAATGTAATCACCTGGCAACAACTATATACATTACCAATATTCCTTTCATACCAAATCAGAAATACAGTAGCCTCTAGAAAGAAAATTAACTCCATCCCAGCTGCTTGGCTTCCCTACCCTTTAATTCATTAATTAGGTTCCTGGCCCTGTTATCCCACCATCAGAGCAGCCAGGTGACAAAGCTGTCACATCTTCTGCATCTTCTAGATTGTCCAGTCTGAAAGGTGATAAGGGAGCAAAAGCCAGTCTCTGTATATCTACCTCTCCTGATCCTTTCTACCAATTTGGGAGATACAGAGCTGGTCATCTTCCACATGCACAGAAAGGATCAGGAGAGGTAGATATAGAATCATGGAATGGTTAGAGTTGGAAGGAAACTTAAAGACCATCGAGTTCCAATCTACCCCGCTTCCATAGGCAGGGACACTTCCCACTAGACCAGGTTGCTCAAAGCCCCGTCTGGACTGAACACTTCCAGGGATGGGGCATCCACAGGTTCCCTAGACAATGTGTTCCACTCTCTCACCACCCTCAGAGTAAAGAATTTTTTCCTAATATATAATCTAAATCTCCCCTCTTTCAGTTTAAAACCATTACCCCTATTGCTAGACTCAGGATATAAAGGATAATAGATATAGATATAGATATAGATATAGATATAGATATAGATAGATATACGTAGACACACACACATACATCTACAGGTGTGTGTATATATATTTATCTGTAAGTATTGAAGAATTATTCTACATATTTCAATGAGCTAAGTTTCAGAGCCTAATCATTCTAGACTCCCTCTGTAATTACCAGAGGAACAGAATGATTAACTAATTAAGATTTGGATTACCTTTCAGAGGTGTTTACCTCTGTCCAGCTATCATACAGAGAGCTCCAAATTCTTAATGTAATCCAGCCTGATAACGCAGAAATGTTAAATAACTGCATATAGTGGATTAATCCAGTAATTTGCATTTCTAGTTCTTCTGCTTCTAGTAGGGAAACAGATCTATAAAGTTATCATTCAACTCACCTTATTTTAAATATTTAAAAATTTGTAGTGTAAATCTGAGCTCCACATTCAAAGGAAAGCAAGGAAAAAAAATCTCTAAGGACCAGTTCATCAGAGTTTACAAGATTCTTTTTTTTTTTTACTGAATAAAAAGGAGACTGAGACTAGGAGATCCAGCTGTGGACACCTACAGTTGGATAGGTGAAGTCTGCCCTTGGCTTACATTTTTTCAAAGAGTGAATCTCAGATTTCAGTGTTATCTTAAATAATCTTATATTTTAATCCTATTCACACCGATCTGTGATTATTTTTCTTACTTTTACTTCTGGCTGATGCTAGATTTTACGTTGTTCGCCATACAACATGTACCCCTAAATGTGCCATGTGTGCTATATCTTCTATGATAACATACTTTGATCCTTTACTTTACAGGAATAAGTAACGCTACAGCTAAGTTAAAGCTGACACATTTCTATGGGTCAAATATGTAAAGCAACACTGCAACACAGTCCCTCAGATCACATTCAGACACAACCATTACGCCATCTGTCAAAATGAAGTTACTTGTAGCTTGATTGTATTTAGCTTCCAGCTAGCTTCTACAGTTAAGCCATTAACATTAAAAATACATCAGGCAAATGAGAGAGTACTTATAAGTAGATCCACACAATCCAACCAGCCTATGGAAGTGCTGCTTTTTAAATAACTATTTTTACATGATTACTCAAAATTACCCAAATATCAGGTAATCAGTATTATAGTTTGCATGTTATTATTACTTAAGGAAACAATGAAATAATCATGCTAGCCTATATATAACCAAGCTTTTTAATGGGAATTAAATGTTATGCAAAGGATTTTGTTTCAAAGCAACTTTTATGGTGTACCTACTGCAAGAAAAATATATGACCTTATTTTTTTAACTGAAAGTGGCTTAGAGTGGTCTTTACTGTTCCTATGTTCACGTAAATAGGCAGGCCTTGAAATGGTGGTCCCTTTAAATAAAACAGTAAATACTATGTTGACTTGATCTTTCTATATTAGCTTACATTAAATCAGGTTTATGTAACTCTGTCTAACAGTGTTTCCTGATAATTTTTAAGCAAAAACTACTTGAAGACAGAATGAAAATTGAGGACTAAAATTACATAACTGTAAAACTGTTGTAAAGCCGTTATAATTATCTTCCAAGGAAGCACTGTAAATCCTAGAAATTCAATATAAATACTAAATTTATAAAATAGGATTAAGTTGAGAAATTTATAGTTCTCCTCTCCAATAATTCTATTAGAGTTGAGCATATTTCCCCATAAATAAATTAGAATCTTGACTGTTGAAGGAGCTGTAGTCACAGGAATCAGCTATCTAATTTTCCTCTTGGGTGCCTTCAAGTAAGCTGTTAGGATTAATTTAAACTTTTATCAAGAATTTTCACCATATAGTCAGTCTTTATACATTTCTAGTCAATATTTATGTTCAATTATTTATAGTCAATATTAGCCATTAAAATCAGTTTGAATGTTGTGGTTAACTTTCACAGAACAGTCATGCTAATTCACTTTTGATTATAGCCAATTGATATACCCCTGCAAAATAATTAAATTATAAAAGTTTAATGCTTATCATTTTCCTCATTGACACTACTGTGTTGCCCATTGACTACCATCTAAGAGCTCTTATGGAAGTGTCTGAGATACTACAGATATTATTTAGTATCTGTATATTTCATATATTTAGATTTATTTATATTATTTATACTTTCCTGCAATGAAGTTTCATTTTGTTAGAGCATTGCAGATTGAATTTCAAAATACATCACAGTAGAAAAAATACAAATGTATAATCCTCTGTGTTTGATGTTCTGATAGAGTGCTTTGAGAGTATTTTTAAGAAATGCAGATTTTTTCACACCTTTTTTTGTGATGTCTAATCAATGAAACAGTCAGAGAATATCAGTTTCCCAAGTTCATGTATGAGTGAGAATCAAAGTAGAAGCAATCCATGAGCCACTTATGCTAGCGGTGCTCAAAAAGGCTATTAAAATCAGTTTTAGACAGCACCAGCTTCCTTCTTTGAATAATTTGACAAGCATAAGCTTTTTCATAAAACTGGAAAATGAGACAGAAACACTGTTAAAAGGAGTGGTCCACTAAAGGAATAAAATAAAATGCCAGCATTCCAGTTTATCTGCAAGCATTTTTCTTTTCCTTGTGTTATCTATTTGAATAACATTTAGTAATTAACTCTGACAAAAAGGCAGAGTAATAATAAAACAATAAAATCAGCGATGCAGAGGAGGAAAGAAGTATTACTCATTAGGGAGGATGTCGGTTTTCTGTTTCAAAAAGCTAGTGTAAGAGGGTCTGTGTGCTAAATCATTGTATATTCTGGTTACGTGGAAAGAATGCCAGGAACACAAAAAACTATACCATAGTGCTCCCTTTCTATGGCTTGTTTACTGGAAGGATTGGCAGGAATTTATACAAAACCATTGTTTTGTTTACTTTCTCTAAAATTGTGGTGCACCAATGCCTGAAAGAAATGTAATGTAAGGCAGTGTAATGGTCTTTCATCAACTTTCCAAGAATCATATCTGAGTAATTACAAATTCAGTCCTGTAATAACATAACAGTTTTATATCACACTGAATATTTCCTGATTGCACAGAGACCATAATGAAGCTCACATCTGTCATTGTTATGATTTACTTATTAATTACAGTGGTATCCAGAGCCTCATTCTTGAGTGGTACTCATTTATAAAAACAGACTGATATCTTACCTCAGATGGAAAAGACATCCCTGTAAGGTAAGCAGATATATAAAGTATTTACTAAGTGTGTGGTGGTAATCCTGCCAGAGTTAGAGATAACTACTGTAAGAACTTTCCCTGAAAGAGAGGGCATTTCCTGTTTATTTGAGAAATGTAGTCCTTGTCCAGTTATGACATGAAATTTTGATTTAACATATTATCTCTTTTCTTCACTGTGCTTAAAAAGGTCTAATGCACATAGCAAAGTAGTTGTAGTAAACTGTACTCATTCTCTTAGTTACACAGCTGATTTTCTTGTAATCTCTACTTTCTTTTTTTCCACTTTTTTTCTGATGTCTGTTTTTCAGTTCTTTGCACCTTGAGGAGTCCTGGGCATTATCCACACATCATACTGTTGACATCATTGTGGTATAAAAGTACAGCACCAAAGCCCCTGATGGCATTCCTGCTTTTTTTGTTTGTTTGTTTCTTTCTTTCTTTCTTTTTCTTGTTCTCAGATTTTGTTTTACTCTACATAAGTTAATTCATTTTTTCTCAATGTTAATGCCATTTTCTAACAGAAACATGTAACTTCAAAAATACACCAGGCCACTTCCTATATTGCCAGGAAAGGCTGGAGTTGCAAAAAACCCAATCCCATAGAGAGACATTGATCTTGAATCAGGTGTTTATTTATGAGTTCTAAAAAAACTTGATTTTTTAAAAGCTGAAAACCTTTCACACTAGATTTATATATCATGTGCTAAGTAAAGAAAATGAAAAAATTTGAGTTATTGTACATTTTTCTCCATGTACTTCTCAATTTTTCTCTTTGATTATTCCCTGAAAGTAAGACTGATATTTTAATCTCCCTTCTAAGACATGTAAAAATAACAAGTTTTCTTGGTAATTAACATTATGGATTTTAGAAATGTCATTAATTAAAATCTATGTTAGTAAAGACAAATGCAAATTATTAATTTACATATTGCTGTTTACTGATGTCACATGAAGAAAGATATTCTGATTGTCATGTACATATTCTAATGCTTACAGGATTTTAGGGTTTAAGGTGCTTTAGGATTTTAGCAGAGGGGAGTCATATTTACAGACAGTCTAAATATCTAATGATACTCCAGTCTACAAATTTAAATATAAGGCATGTAACATGAGAATATATACATATTTAACTGTTGTGTATTTCCTCAAATTGCTGATTTGCATCCAGTGAGGCAAAAAGTTGTAGAAAAGGCAATGTTTTCTCTTTCAGTAACTTGAAATATGTACTTTTCTTCACCAGGAATGTAGCCCATTGGTCAACATTTCAATAGACCTCAATTTCTATTTGAACAGTAAAATTAGATACCTCTGCTTTGAAGACTGGCATCACGCTTCCTGCTGTAGGTGAGCCTGTTTTGGCAGGGTGTGTTGGGCCAGATGATCTCTGAAGGTCCCTTCTGACCCCTACCATTTTGTGATTCTGTCATGACAGCTTGCCACATAATACCCTGGTATTAGGAAAAAATCCTATGAAGCATCCTGAGCATGAAAAGACCTTATATACTCATGGGCAGGAAGTCAGAGATCATCTCATGGCCATCACCATAAATAAAGGCCACACAGATAGACTAGTAGGTTTACAGCCCTATCCCATCCTCAGCTTTTGAATGGTAAAAAACAAAGACAACTGTTTAACTGTCCCCAACTGTGCTCTAAAAGTAAGTTGCTCTGGAACTGAATTACCATTTCTTATTTACCCAGTGTTACACAACACGTGTCTCTACCCAGCAAGGGCTATATGCGTCTGTTAGCACTTGCCTATAGATAACATCTCCTTGACCTCATCCTTCTTCTTTTCTACAAACATGGAACAGATGCTGGGGTTTGCAGAGTGCCAGTCCTCTCTCAGCCAGCATGTTAGAACATAGCTGCCCATCATCCAAGAAAATGTTTGAGTACAGTGTCTATTCAAATGTAAAATACCCAGGATGTGTGGCAGATTGCATTACTTTCCCCTTAAGTGTTCTGTCCCAGAAAGTCCATTAATACCCACTGAAGACCTACATCACATGATGGTTTCTCTTGTACACCTCGGTCTTTGCAAATTTCATATTAGGATTACACAGTCACATGAAATATGGATTGGAAGAGACTTCTGGGGAGGTCAGCTATCCCAGTTTCCTGCACAAAGCAGTGCTACATTAAAAGTTAAATCAGATTTCTCAGGGACTTGATCATTTAAATTTTAAAACATCTCCACAGCCCCTCTGGGCTACCTGTTCCAGAGCTCTACAAGTTTTACTGTATTTTTTTCTGTTCTTTTGCCTAAAGAGAATTTGTTTTTCTGCAGCTTATAATCGTCCTTATTTTGGTCTAGAAAATACTGACATATGGAGAGCATTCCCCATGAAGTAAGCTTCTGTAATAAGGGATCTAAGGTGAACAAGGATACACTTGACACCACTCCCATGTCAAAACCAGAAATTTGGCTTTGGCTAACAGGATCCATCATCTTTTTTTTTTTTTAATGGTAGATAGCTTTTAGTTTCCTGTCTTCCACAGTTAATTTCAGTGAGAGTATAACTACTTTCGCCTCTTTGTTCTTTCTCCTTTTCTATCTCCAGCAGAACAAAACAGAGAGAAAACTTTACCGTGCAAGCAGTAAAAGCACGTGCTGGATAGAAAATTAATCAAGAGAGGCTGGGTACAGGAAGAAAAGCTTTCTTGTAATAAGGAGTTGGGGATGTGTACTTTCCAAGGACTGGCTGTCCTAGGCTGCTCTATCCAGAAGAATTTGCTAAATGCCAATATATGTGGGATGTGAGGACGGAACTGGAAGGGTTCAAAGTGAGTCATGCCTTTCTTTCTGGGAAAGACATAATGTGTTTTGCAGACTAGAAAAATCTGATAATCTTCATAAATGTTGGGGCTCCTTTTAAGTATTAGAGCCAGAGAATTTTTGCTTACTGTTGTTCACCTCTCCTAAGTCTATAAACTCATGGTGTAATGCCTTTCATTTCACAAAAAATATGCAAAGGTGATAAAAAATCCTATATGTTCCATAGCCTGAGGGAGCAGAGGAGCCATTTGTGGGCTAGCCACAAAACTCACTTCTTACTGAAGACCTCTTGTACTGGTGAGGCCACAACTGGAAAACTGCATCCAGTTTTGGATTTCTCAGTTCAAGAGAGACTGGAAAATACTGGAGTGAGTCCCAAATTTTGTCCCAAATGTGACTAAAAAAAAAATACAAATCTTGCTGAACACATGCTAAGTTAAGCACCAGAAGATTAAAAGTGAGCTCCCAGCCCTGAAAATTACAACCTTCATCTACCCATCTTCCCAACCTAGTGCTGAAGTATGAAGCTAAACTATACTAATTCTATATATCTTGTAGATCCTTAGTTAAACTGTACCTTAGTTTTGACATCTTCAGGGATGTCAGATCACAGTTCTAAGAGCTCAGCTGCTACCAAACATAGCCCAGGTTTCAAAAGATTTTTCCATTATTTCAGTGTAGAAACAGGGTAGATGGGAATGTGGTTGAAATATTGGTTCAGGAGGTAGGAGTGATGGGGGTTTTATTCTGCTTAATGTGGTTTTGTATTTTTCTTTACTTTTGTATTTACTTTAGATCAAGAAAACATATTTGGAGTGAATCATCTAATTGCCCATTTGTCTGGCTTTGATTCTTATCGTGGTACAGTCTTTGACCACACGAACAGGAAGAATTCCCTTTGGGTAAGTTTCTCTAGATGTGCACTGTGTTTTGCATTGCAGTGTGGACATTCAGTCTACAGTAGCAGATCAAAGGCTTCGTGTGAGGATTATAGTGTGAATATTGCAATAAAGTGGATATAAAACTGGAACTTTTCACCTCCCAGAATGAATCCTATTGCCCTGCACTATGTGCTTATATAAATGAATTGTAAAATGTAAAAGACTCCTTGACAGAGCATTAAGTCTGTAACATTTGAAACATTTCTAATCACCTGTGACACTGAGTACATTTACATTACCAAGGGGAATGAGCTCAAGCACAGGACCTCTGATTGTTCACAAACTTTAGCTGTTAATTTCTGTCCTGCTTCTGTTTTTGATGAATGTAAGTAGGCCCACAGAAACAGCTTTGCTGGGGCAGGAGCCAGCCTTATGCAGCATGGCTGTGAGCCAATTGTTGCCAAATGGCCTTAGGGCAAGGACTCAGTCCCTGGTTGTCTTTTATTTAGCAGAATAGAAAGAGTTATCACAGAATCATGGAATTTCAGAGTTGGAAGGGACCTCTAGAGATCATCTAGTCCAACTCACCTGCTAAAGCAGGATTGCCTAGAGCACATCACTCAGGACTGTATCCAGGCTGATCTTGAAAACCTCCAGGGAAGGGGATTCCATGACCTCCCTGGGCAGCCTGTTCCAGGGCTCTCTGTTACCCTCACTAGAACAAAGTTTTTCCTTATATTTGAATGGAACCTCCTATATTCCAGTTTGTACCCATTGCCCTTCATCCTATCACTGGAAACTGCTGAAAAGAGCCCAGCTCCGTCCTCCTTCAACCCATCCTTAAATACTTATAAACATTAATTAGGTCTCCCCTCAGACTTCTCTTCTCTGGGCTAAAAAGCCCCAGCTCTTTGAGCTCTTCCTCGTAAGGGTGGTGCTCCAATCCCTTTATCATCTCAATTAGTTCTTGACATCCATGATCCTCCCTAACATACAGGGCCACACCTCCTTCTTTGCCTGTCCTTTTTGAAGAGTTGGTAGCCATTCATTGTAGCACTGCAGTCATGTGAGTCATTCTACCACATTTCAGTGGTGGCAAATACATCATAGCTTTCCTGCTGCACAATGGCTTCCATCTCCTCCTGTTCATTGCTCATGCTTTGTGCATTAGTGTCAAAACACTTCAGCTGGGTTACTGGTCCCACCACTTTTTTGGTGTAGGAAGGCCTCACTTCTACCTGACCATTCCTAGGCTTAGACATAGTTCCCAATCCATCAATGAGCCTTGTGTCTCAGCTGATGGAAAAACAGCATACATAAACATCATCAAAAATATTTATGTATGGTATGCTACAATGTCTTTTTTTGAATTTTGCTTAGTTTTGCAACTTCTATAAACGTTTTTAGTGCTTTTTGACAAATATATTTTACTGTTTGCAGGGTTTTTTTCTCTTAACTGGACAATATATGTAGCTCTGAAGCCACTTGTATAGCAGTGTCCATAGAATTCCTACTCAATAACAACCCTTTAGATTAGATAGTATATTTTTTTTTCTTACAGTTCAGAATATTTTGTGGAATTTAGAGTCCAAAATTTTTCAGCCTATGCCCCAGTTTTTACCCTAATTCATCCTGCATAATAGTATCTTGTCCTGTAAAAAAATCTCATCAGTACAAGTTACTGCTTTCTTTGTGATTGAAAAAAGGAAATTCCACAAGGACCTTTTTGGGATAATCAGTTTTTATAACACTTGAAGTTACATGGATTTATTTTCATTCTCTGTGACAAGAATATAGAAGATGAAATTATCCTTATCGTTGTTATTTCTTATATTTCATGTGTCTTTCTTAATTATGTGAGAAAAAAAGAAAATACTTGTGTGAGAGGGACTTTAAAAGTCACATTCTAGAAATTCAGCCTTCATTAATTTAGTTTGTATATCTATTTTATCTTATCCTTCCTCATTTCTCAGTTTTGTAGACAAAGTCATGTCAGGCATGCCTAGAGAAATCACGATGAGGCATTTTGGTGGGGGACTTTTTTGAAGTTAAATGTCTCTGTGACATCTTCCCATTTTGATGTATACTAGAAAACGTCTTAGATTTACATCATAAGTCTGACTAACTATCTGAGAGTTTCTCTCAGATAAATGTAAGTCCAGATTACTTTAGTGCTTGAAGTAAGGAATGAAGGAATTCCTGAGCTTTTGAGTCATGTGAATGGATTCCCCTGGAATTATAGTTCCCTTTCCTTCTCCCAAATTATTTGTTTTTTATTAAGTTTGGGATTAAGTTTTCTTTAGTATTATTTGTTCTGATCAAAATGAAACTGTAATCCTCCTCTTGAGGGTTCAGATGTTTGTGAATCATGACCTCGTTTCGACACAGCACAGCTGTATAACCTTAGTTCAAACATCTAGGAAAACTGCTAAACTATGAGAAAACACCTAGACTAAAGCCATGTAAGATAAGAAAATATAAAATTGCAAGCTGTGGTGAGATTGCTGTTGAAGTGGGGATAATTAAGCATCTGAAGAGGAAGAAGATTAACGAACATGAGAAGGTCAAAAATCCTAAGGGGAAAAACAGAAAATCAGAAGATGGAAACTCAGCAATGCTGAGGATTATCCTCTTTCAAAGTGTAATGGGGGCTGCCCTTTCTCAGCCTGACTGATAACTGCCTGACCAGCAAAAACTCATGGTGGTTGTTACTGGGACAGTGAGCACATTACCGCTCAGCCCAGCATCTTACTCAACCTAGCTATCCGTTTTGTGTATTAGCCAATAATTACTGTCTTATTCTTTCAAGAGTGTATATTTTTCTTGCTGAATCTTTGTGCATGATAAAAGTTTCCTGAATAAAGAGGTCCAGAGAAACAAGCACAAAAGCAAGATTTGAAAAATAAAAGTTGTCAACAAAAAGTAGATTTTTCTCACTGATTTTTATCAACACCATTTATGTACACGGTGGCAGCATAATGTTTTTTTACATTATTCTCCATTCCCATACAATGTTGATTTGTTTGAGTGTGATTGCCTAATATTATAGTTACATGATCAGTTCTTCTTTTGTTTCATCAAAATGAGCTTTAAGCCTATTATTTAAAATTTTAAAACTAGCCCAGAATTCTGTTCTTAAAGGTTTTGAGGTACATAAAAGTAGTAAGTGCTGACTGGGATTTATGGATTATGTGTAATTTTTGAAAATCACAGTGAGCTTTTTAGAAAATGGCATGTCCATTATTTTTATAATTATAAAATTGAAATTCCATTAAAACCACACAATATAGCCATCTTTCCCTGTTCTGGTATTTTTGTTGTTTTAATGATGGCTTATTTACATATTTGGAATATTGATTAATTTGTATGAGATAGGATGTATTGCAGGATATTTTTGCCACGTTTTTTTTTTCCTTACAAAATTAAAAATATGCCTCTGTCATCTACGAGAAAGGAAAAAAGAAGGAAGTTGTGGAGAAGAAGAAGCAACCTTTCTTTTAATTGCTAGTGTTAGATTATACCGATTGAACATGTATTCAGAAGAGTAATAAGGAAAGTCCTTTAACAGTTTAGTTTAGAAGAAGAATAGTCTTTTAAATGAGTCATTGAATTGACCTCAATTACTGTGCTTTGTTTCACAGCATTAAGTGCTCTTTGAGTGTAGAAAGGTAGGAATAAATTCATTAAAAAAAAAAAAAAAAAGACAAAAATATAAAGATACATTTTAGCTGCTAATGAGCATTCAGTTCATTGGGTCAGGTTAAAGTTAATTCAAGGCAACCCCGCCTTGTACCCACTTATACTGTGGATATCAGGACATTGGTGTTAACTCATTCATTTTATATACTTGATCCTTGGCTAATTATTAAAGTAAAATAGTCTTCATTATGCAACCAGAGTAGATTTTCTCTCATACAACTTTACATGTTTATGATGTGAATGTTTATCTCTGAGAACATTACCTTTGGTGCCATTATTCAAACAATTAAGACAAATAGGTGCTTTTAGGTAATAACTTAGGTGAAATTTAGGATAAGATCATTCATACCCTAGATGTAACTTTTTTTTTTTTCCCCCAGCCATTAACTGTTATGTATTTATTAACACAAAGTCTGAAGTTAGGTGAGATAAATCTTAACTATGGAACTTGTTAACTTATTTTTTGACAAGGCATGTTTTTGGATGGAGGCACAATATTAATTCTGCAATTATTCCTTTAAAAGTATGTCTGAAGGAGTTTCACCACAGCATTTGTGATACTTGTCCTTTTATAGGCAGTCTCAAGAGCAAACCTTTGTTTCAATGACTGCTTATAAAAGGTCTTATGAAAACTATCAAAATTACTTCACAGTATTTACCAACAGTATGTGAGTATTTTTTTTTTGCAGTTTACACATTTCTAAACCTGAAACAAGAAATTTCAAAGACTTGATTTTAAGTAAGAAGGTTTTGTTAGAGTCTTAGCTCTTAAGATTCTAATACAATGTTACCTTAACTTCTCTGTGACAGTGCATGTGAAATATGAAATCCTGAAAGTAACCTGTTTTGTCTTACTGGCTTGCATTACTCTACACCATTTCTATGATTCATAAACCTCTTAACTGACTTGCTAACACCCACATTTTTCAATGGATGAGATAAAAAACTATTAAGCAAAAGTTGTGGGATGTTAATGGAATGCCACATTTTGTCAATGAAGTATTTTTTCTTCATATATGAGTAACTTGAATTATATCACTTAAAAGGGAATTATTATCCTGAGACACACCTTTGTGTTATCCAGGAAAAAAATAACCAAAACAAAACCCACCACATTTCCAGGCATTGAATTATTGTGACTTCATTAAATAAACATTAAACACCATCATTGGAAATAGCTGCAAGAAACAACTCTCACCTGTCTTAGAATTTGTTTATGGACATTGTATGGCATCACAAATATGTCTGATCAATACTGATGCCATATTTTTCTTTTCTGTAAAAATAGAAGAAAAGATGTAGGCTCAGCACTGAAGACATTGACATAAAATTACAATTTTTTGAAACTGGAAAACAAGATGGAAAAGAAATTAAGGAGGAGATGATAAAAATCTGGCAATTATAAATGGCATTCAGTGGTAGGACAGATTTTTTAATTTTTATTTTTTAAAGATCTAGTGGTTTTTGTAATGTAATGAGGCAAAGTCAATTTCAATTTCTTGTCTGTCTTAAGGAAATATTATTTAACATGGCATTCTTTTTAAAAAAATAATTTGGTACAAAAATATTATCAAATCAATTTATGAATTTTCTAAAAGCTACTTAAATATAGGGTAATGTACTCATTAGCTATATTCTCAGCTAAAGTAATTTCATGTTTTCATCAATGTATTATTTTCATCGTGTTAAACTTCCACAGTTAAGTATAAATAGTTCCTCTGAGCGCTAAACTAAATGTTTCACTGAAAAAGAAGTCTTCTATGTGTTAAATTAAAAAATAAATCCTCAAAACAATCTTCACTTAAAAGCACAGTGTTTAATGTTTAGAGAATCATGTAATTCTTTTGTGTGAAATTATATTGTAAAAGAATAATTATTTACTAGGGAGTAATAGTAGTAGGGAGTAGTTCAATTGTGTGTTCTCTAATGCTAGATATAAGCAAAGGCAACCTTCTAAATATAACAATTATTTTTATTTTTTAGCAGGCCACTTAAAAATATTGTTAACTTCTGCTGATTTTGTTGGGGTTTTTTTTTGTCAAGAAAGTATATGATAACATCAATTGTCACTACATGTATAAAAAACAAACAAGCAAACAAACAAAAAAAAAAACCCATAAAACCAACCAACCAAACACAAAAAACCCAACCACACCAACAGATCATTAAACAAGATTAAAAGTGAGAGAAAAACTTTCTGTGGAGTGTATTCTATGCTGACTATATACCCTGAGCTCAGTTAATCATAGGAGAATCACTTACTATTATCTTAATTGCAGATTGGTTCAATCAGAAAACATTAACTGAAGGAGGATTGTAAAAAAGCTAGATTAGTTAGAACATATGTGTGGACAATAGCCAGGGTCAGTGATAAATGAAGAATAATTCTTATGTTTTTAAACTCTTTGTACTCCTCTAGTACACATATGCCTTTTAATTTCTCTCTGGGATTACAGGGTCTACATTTCAGTGATGCAAAGCCAGGTATATCAACCCAAATGTGTGGTCCCTAGACCAGCATGGTTTTGACTATTTCTTAATTGTTAAGTTACGCCATTGGGCATCAAGTGATTCTTATTATTTATTATTAATTTATTAAAACAAATTTGAGATGAAATGATTGTTATGCTTCTGAATCGATTAATGCAAAACTTCCAGTCGTCATTTACCGTATTAATGTCCTGCAGTTTAGTTCTCCTGGTAATTAGCAGTGTGTTCTGCAGGGGGCAGGGGAGAATAATCAAATTGATTTCAGTGTCCAGTATAAAGGGAATTTCATTTGTTTGGGAAACCATTAGAAAAATTAAATAAAAGCATCATTGGGACACACTGGAAAAACATTATTAAATTATTTTCCTTCTGCTATAGCTAAATGGAATAAAAGGATAAAGCTAATAGTTTTGGGGAGTACAAGTGACAGATCACTGGGATCTGGACAAAACAGTGCTTAAGAATTCAATGGTTCTTGAATGAATGAGGCCCACTGGATATCTGAATCTTTGATTCAGATGTGGTTCCTTAAGCACAAAAATTAGGAATATTCTAGGTACATAGCTAGGCACATCACCCAAGCAACGGAAAATTTAAAGAAAAAAGTATGAAGTATCAATTCTGTCTTCTCAAGCAGGGCTACAAACAAAACTCACAGCTACAGATGTTTCTACTGAGACCTAAATATTTTGATCATCCACTCCTCACGTATAAACTAGAGAAAGATTAAATGTGTAATCTAAGAGTCAGAGCACTCTGCTAGGGTTGGGGCACAGCCAGGGTGAGGTCTTGCTTCTCCTTTAGATGACTGGGACTTGTATCTTCATATCTCAGAGGAATGCTTTGATCTACCTATATTCAAACTCTCCTATAAATTTGTTTTTGTTTTGTTTTTGTTTTTTTTAAGAATTATTACATTTGTCAGAGGCAGAATATGCACACATAACTTAGGAATTGAAGTATCCAGCTTGATGAAAGAGATGTACTTTTCTGAATATTTAATGGAGCTCATTTTAAAATGCTTTTGAGCCTAGTATAGAACAGGGAATATTTATGCTATTAAATAACAGAGGGTTAGGGAGTGAACCTGGCTGCTGTGATTGCCAACACTGCATTGTTCATAGCTTGCTATTTTACTATCTTTGGCCACAGAGACACACCTGTTAGAAAAGGGACTAGCCCAAAGCTGTGTGAACACAAGACAATCTGTGTTACTCATCCTTGAGGCCAGGAATCAGTCCTTATTGCCCGCTTCCTTAACATCATAAAGATGTATTGCTCATTGTCCTTTGTCTACATAAGAGAGAACATATTTTAGCTCCTGGGTATCCTAGAAAATTTGATATTTTAGTGTGTAGTACAGGGCAGAAAGCAGCTAAACCTTAAACCAGTATCCCTGTCCCAGCACAGGTCTTAGGTAGCTGGAATGCGTGAAATCACATTTACCTGTTTGGCATTTGTTTTTGCATCAGTGAACGTTCCCATTACATAACAAAGCATCTGACTTTGTTATGAAAACACTGTATTAAAAAAGAAGATGCCATGAACAAACACAGTGATTACAAATCTATGGCCATATGTGAGACTGAAGCTTAACCCCTTTTCATAACACTGATTTCTCCATTTCTATTAGTTCCCAATTGCAAGGTCACTCAAGAATAACATCTTTCTCAATTGTTTCAGACTTCTCAATTTAATGATTATAGTAGTACCATTATTGTACATCCTAAATATTATTGCATACATATAGATTTCATTAAATTTTGATGGCTCTTAATCTAATATTTTTACGAACAACCTACTGCAAAGATTACCAACAGGTTGCATATGAGAACAAAATATCTTTTATGAAAATCATAAAACGGTTCACTCCTGTGTCAATTTAATGACTGAATACATAGAGCACATCATATTGTAGATTTCTGTTTCATCCAACAATTAAAAGAAATCAATTCAAAGAGGAGTTCTTTTTCATAATAACATAGCCTTCCTACTCTGGAAAAAAAATCCCAGAAAATAAACAAAAAAACCAAGGTTAAAAAGTAAACAAGTGTTTATAATCAGGGGGTGAGCAGAGGGGTGGGGGGTTGTGTTGCTTTTATTTAGTTGTTTTTTTTTTTTTAATCTTTCTTTTGTGAATTATATAAAATATATCAATTCTCTCTTTTTTTCATTAAATCCTCACATGGCTTCTCTTTGTTTTACATAAATTTAAAGTTCCTTTGCATAAAACCCCTTGACATTCCAAAGCATTCTCTCTTTTAAGACCAAAAGAACAATGTGAATTGCTATTGAGCATTACAAAATCTATATTCCTCAGAAAGGTCATATTTTCGGAACAGGACTAAAAGGACTGCTACAATTTAAGAACATTCTGACGTAGCGTTTACACATTTTAACATTTTATGCCAACATGATAAAGAGAATTTGATGTAATTTTTATTTTGATAATGTTTCTATAATTAATAAACTTGGATTACATAATGATGCTATGACAGTGGGGTAAACCCGCTGCTGGGGCTTTAAGCATGTTGAATGTTTATGAGAAGCTCTGAGAAACTACAGGCAAGAAAGTAACAAAGGAGCCCTGTCCTTGGCCCTGCAGAACAAGAAAGCAAGATAAGAGGAAAAACAAGTTTTGAGGAATTTGGACACAGCAAGCAGGATGTTGCAGGCAGTCAAGGACGATGTTGTGAGCCACCGCGGCGCCCAATGAGCAGTGAGCATGGACGCGTGGAGGGCACATAGGAACTGGTGTTAACCAATTGTATTGTGCATGCTTTTCACGGGGTGTGTGTACTGGGCTTAGCAAGGGAATATAAGCAGAGGCAGAGCTAGAAATAAACGGAGCTTGATTCCATATCATATTGGTGTGTTGTTCATCTCCCTTCACTCCTCGGGCCGCGGCAACCCGCCCTTATAATTCAGGGCTATAATCTGTGAAATCTAAATTTGCACTCTGTACAGGAGAAGGATGGGTTATTTACAAGAAGCTGCTAGGGCCAACTGTAATCTCATCAGAGACACATCAGAAAACTCAGCTCCACAAGCAGAGAAAAACACAGTTAAATTGTTAGTGGCTGCAATTGTAAATTATGCATGATTGTTGACAGCTCATAGTGTGAACAAATGCTATAATGTTCCATTACAGATTTTAATTTATTTTTTTTCCTAAACATTCATTTTATCTATGATGCTCAGGGTGATAAAACAATCAAGTTGTGAAACGTTCAGAGTTTAGGTTGGTTTTGGTTCATTTAGCTTTTCAGAAGCTTTTTATTTATAATGACATAATTTATGACCTTACTTATGTTGCTGTTCATATACAAACACTACTCATGTACATATGACACAGCAGGACATATGGTTTTACATAATTTCAATGGCACCAGACATCTTCCTTTTCTTCCTTCTCCCCAGAATAGCACAGCCAACTGACAAAGCATTGCATTTTGAAACTCCCAAATTAGCAAGAGCTGAAAAGTTATAGGGATTTCTGCAGCCATGGTGAGTCAAACAACTGCAAGTTTAGTACATGCAGTGTGCTCTCAAAGTAGAAAGGAAATTTTATTTTCTGTCGTTTGCCTTTAATCTCATTCACCTACTTTCCCTAGATCAGTTACAACATTTTGACAAAGTTGCTAGAGCTAGTTCAAATATTGGTCCTCAGTACTTGCCTCCCAGGCTCCCTGATGATCATTGTTCCCTTTGTCAGCTGATACAGCCCTAGTCAAAATGCCTTGACACAAAATCATAGAATCATGGAATGGTTAGAGTTGGAAAGGACCTTAAAGATCACCTCCCACTAGACCAGGCTGCTGAAAGCCACATCCAGTCAGGTCTTGAACACTTCCAGGGAAGGAACAACTTCTCTGGGTAACCTGTTTCAGTACTTTACCACCTTCACAGTAAAAACTTTCTTTCTAGTATCTAATCTAAATCTCCCTGCTTTCGGTTTAAAACCACTATTTCCCATCCTGTCACTACATTCATGATAAAGAGTCCCTCTCCACCTCTCTTAATGCCTCCTTCAAGTACCAAAAGGCTGCTGTAAAGTCTCCCCAGAGCCTTCTCTTCTCCAGGCCGATTCCAACTCTCTCAGCTTGTTTTTATTGGAAAGGTGTTCCAGCCCTCTGATCATCTTCGTGGCCCTCTGTCAGACCCATTCCAACAGGTCTATGTTCTTCAACATGCTGTTTAACTTATTAAATGTTCCAGTGCAAGCTGTCTAGCTGTTTTGACAGTTTGTGTGACTGGTTAGGCTGGTATCTGCTGTCATTTCTTAGTGATCAAAGAAATGCAAGGCATGTGAATGTGCCTGACAGATGGTATACATTCTGTGGAGATTGTCTCCACAGAGGATATTATATCTCCATGCATTCCCATAGAGAGTTTGCACCCTTCTGCAGTGACAGTGAGGCTAGGTGGAATTGAGAACCTTAAGTGGTTAATGGAGTTTCAGCCTAATTCTCTAAATATGCCCATAAGCGATATAAATGAAGAATTTATTGAGCAGCCTGTGGTTTTTATATGCTGCAGCCATTCTAGAAGAGTTACCTCCTCTATCACCAGCAACAGAATAAAAAAGCCTTTTTGATTAACTTTTTTTAGTATCTTAGGTGCTGGGAAATTGGAGATCTTGATTCCTGTCACTCTGACAATATTTAAGAAAAATTTACGCAGGAGAGTTTCACAGAAACTGAATCAGAAAGTCATCCTTTTCAAATATGCCCAGTAGAACACAAATCTCCTCTATGTAAATTTTCCTTTGTTGTTTGAGAAAGTAGGAAACAAGGTCCCTAACCCTGCAGACTCCAACACAGTAAAATCCAGGAAACAAAAAAATTTTTTTCTATCTGTAGATATAACCATAGCCTCGCTATTCAGCTGATATGATTTTCATGCATCACAGTCATATTTATAATAGTTGCATCTGTGATGCATGAAAATCATATCAGCTGAATTTCGAGGCTATGGTTATATTTGACAATTCAGATGAAAAGTTCACAAGGCTTAGTCTTCAGATTTATGCAAAATAAAAAATAAACATATTAGAAATGAAGTTTACTGGATGATAGACAGAAATGATGAATGCTGGTAACTGATGTCTGTAAGATTCTGTCACACTCCACTTTGTATTAAAATATACTGATTCTGCTAACCATTTGTATGAATTGCTCAGAAAATTTTTTAATATTTTTTCCTTAACTTATCACAAAATACAAAATCAAAAATTTTAGAGCAGGTTGCACAATTAATGAAAGAAGCAAAACAAAACATTTTTTTATTTGAGTAAATGCATTCCCAATTCATCTACAAGGATCTTATTGATGATGTCACATGTATTTTTGACAAATAGTTGACTCCTTTCTGTGTATGGATGTTACAAGCCATGACCAAAATGCCTGATGAATTGGGGAACTAAGTTTTTTGGGAGTCCAACTTCAAACATTCAGTGCCAAAACGTAGTTATATCCTGACGTTCAGACCTCAGCATGCTCCCAAAATACATGTCTTTCTTAGGTATCCAGAAACTGAGGCAGGATAAATGGCTAGTCATGTTTAGATAACTTTAGAAAATCCCCCATGTTTCTAGGTACAGATTTAGACCACACTTTATATTTCCTTTCACTATTACTCTAAATATGTTCAGGATGAAATACACTTTTTTTTCTTTTTTTTTTTTGTCATTTGTATTTTTTTTCAGGCTTTGAAACCTTAGTTTACTTTCACTTACAAAGGATAAGATTGATGTGCAAACTTTTAAAGTGAGAAATGGTTGTGGTTTAACCCTGGTATATTACCCATACATTTCATACTTTAGTGATATGTATACTGCATATATACATACTTTAGTGTATGATATTATATATCTTCATAGTATGCTATGGTTTATTTTATGTTGATTNTCCCTCTCCACCTCTCTTAATGCCTCCTTCAAGTACCAAAAGGCTGCTGTAAAGTCTCCCCAGAGCCTTCTCTTCTCCAGGCCGATTCCAACTCTCTCAGCTTGCTTTTATTGGAAAGGTGTTCCAGCCCTCTGATCATCTTCGTGGCCCTCTGTCAGACCCATTCCAACAGGTCTATGTTCTTCAACATGCTGTTTAACTTATTAAATGTTCCAGTGCAAGCTGTCTAGCTGTTTTGACAGTTTGTGTGACTGGTTAGGCTGGTATCTGCTGTCATTTCTTAGTGATCAAAGAAATGCAAGGCATGTGAATGTGCCTGACAGATGGTATACATTCTGTGGAGATTGTCTCCACAGAGGATATTATATCTCCATGCATTCCCATAGAGAGTTTGCACCCTTCTGCAGTGACAGTGAGGCTAGGTGGAATTGAGAACCTTAAGTGGTTAATGGAGTTTCAGCCTAATTCTCTAAATATGCCCATAAGCGATATAAATGAAGAATTTATTGAGCAGCCTGTGGTTTTTATATGCTGCAGCCATTCTAGAAGAGTTACCTCCTCTATCACCAGCAACAGAATAAAAAAGCCTTTTTGATTAACTTTTTTTAGTATCTTAGGTGCTGGGAAATTGGAGATCTTGATTCCTGTCACTCTGACAATATTTAAGAAAAATTTACGCAGGAGAGTTTCACAGAAACTGAATCAGAAAGTCATCCTTTTCAAATATGCCCAGTAGAACACAAATCTCCTCTATGTAAATTTTCCTTTGTTGTTTGAGAAAGTAGGAAACAAGGTCCCTAACCCTGCAGACTCCAACACAGTAAAATCCAGGAAACAAAAAAATTTTTTTCTATCTGTAGATATAACCATAGCCTCGCTATTCAGCTGATATGATTTTCATGCATCACAGTCATATTTATAATAGTTGCATCTGTGATGCATGAAAATCATATCAGCTGAATTTCGAGGCTATGGTTATATTTGACAATTCAGATGAAAAGTTCACAAGGCTTAGTCTTCAGATTTATGCAAAATAAAAAATAAACATATTAGAAATGAAGTTTACTGGATGATAGACAGAAATGATGAATGCTGGTAACTGATGTCTGTAAGATTCTGTCACACTCCACTTTGTATTAAAATATACTGATTCTGCTAACCATTTGTATGAATTGCTCAGAAAATTTTTTAATATTTTTTCCTTAACTTATCACAAAATACAAAATCAAAAATTTTAGAGCAGGTTGCACAATTAATGAAAGAAGCAAAACAAAACATTTTTTTATTTGAGTAAATGCATTCCCAATTCATCTACAAGGATCTTATTGATGATGTCACATGTATTTTTGACAAATAGTTGACTCCTTTCTGTGTATGGATGTTACAAGCCATGACCAAAATGCCTGATGAATTGGGGAACTAAGTTTTTTGGGAGTCCAACTTCAAACATTCAGTGCCAAAACGTAGTTATATCCTGACGTTCAGACCTCAGCATGCTCCCAAAATACATGTCTTTCTTAGGTATCCAGAAACTGAGGCAGGATAAATGGCTAGTCATGTTTAGATAACTTTAGAAAATCCCCCATGTTTCTAGGTACAGATTTAGACCACACTTTATATTTCCTTTCACTATTACTCTAAATATGTTCAGGATGAAATACACTTTTTTTTCTTTTTTTTTTTTGTCATTTGTATTTTTTTTCAGGCTTTGAAACCTTAGTTTACTTTCACTTACAAAGGATAAGATTGATGTGCAAACTTTTAAAGTGAGAAATGGTTGTGGTTTAACCCTGGTATATTACCCATACATTTCATACTTTAGTGATATGTATACTGCATATATACATACTTTAGTGTATGATATTATATATCTTCATAGTATGCTATGGTTTATTTTATGTTGATTTACCTGGCTGATAAATCCCTCAATGACTGAGTGATATTTCAAATAAGATATCAAATTAGTTATGTATCATTGGAAAATATTATGCAGAAAAAAGATTTTCCATATTATCTAATATTTCTGCAAACATAGAGCAACAATTACACTGACTTTATCAAAGAAGAAATGCATTTAATTAAAAAAATATTCATCTCAACATAAGAAACTTGTTGTGGGCAGAATCCTGAAATAAGTTTTGCAGAATGAAAACGAACTTGAGACTTTTTCATCTTCGTGTATGACACTGTGGTTATTATTTTTTTGCCTTCTTTAACTTTTAACAAAGAAAAAAAATGCATATACATTGACTTCATTATTCTGCATTGAAACTGACCCATAATTATATGTTTGCTGAGTTTTGTATTTGAAAAGCTTTGCAAGTTCTGGAAGGGGAAAAAAAAAAAAAAAAAAAAGACAAAAAGACAACAAACCCCAACAAAACTCCATCATTTAATTTTGATGTATCCCTGAGGCTTGCCCTGGAAGGTGAACCTATGAGATATATTTAGAAAGTAAGATCTGAATTTACTATGCAAATGTCAGGAAAATGACTTCTGAATAAGCGGTATCCTGAAATCACGAATGAGAAGGGCTGTTTACTTCAGCTGCAGTGCAGCCCTTGTTCTATGCCAGTACCTAAAATCATTATTTGCAAATTATCTCCACAATAGATGAAAATACTCACCTGAGACACACCCTTAAATCATCATATTTATTTAGACTACAAGAGCTGCTAATACTACATATGGGTCTTCAAATTTTGTGAATGACTGGTGCTTGAACCATCTCTGGAATCTTTACATGAACTAAGAGGGCTAGTTAATTAAGAGCATGGTAGATTCATACAGATATTTATGTGTACATTCTGTATGGTGTGTTGTTAGCACAGCAAAGCTTTATTTCTTGAATTTTAAATTAAGAGAAAATGTCAGATTAGGTCAACTCAGCAGCTCTTATACAGCTGGGCTTAAAGATAATGATTACAAGATATGCTGAAATTTGAGAATGGGTTTTGTTCAACCTGGCAGTACATAGTCATCTATTAAACAATAGTTTGTGCTTTGAAGTGAAACACAGAACTGCAGAAAAATACAGCTATCTGTGGTCCTGTGCAAGACCTACTGCAATCAGTGGGGAAAGCAGCTTCCAAGGTGCTATACATTTGACGGGGAGCAAGTTGACATCAAAGGTAGAGTACTGCTGGCAAACCCTCTAATGTTATCATGAAGTTCTCAATTTGCTCAAGCTATACTGCTGATGGAAGAGTACTAATGCTGTGACATGATTCAAAAGGCATGTGAGATCATATAAACCTAAACTAGTTAATATGACACTGGTCCTGGAAAACGTAACACAAAAAAATTATTCAGAATATTTTGGCTAAGAATAAAGGGAGAGTAAAATGCTAGTCAAAACTGTGTAATAGAAAAATAAATCTTGTCAAAAAATTTGATTTCTATTTCATGAGATCATCAGTTCAATTCACAAATGTAAGGCTTTTGTTGAGTATTTGAACTCTTCCTGCAAAATGCCTGATTAAAAGCACCTGTACACACACAAAAAAATTGGCACAGCACAATATGAACAAAATGTGCTTTAGATGCATAATTAGCATCTCAGATTCTACTAGTGGGATTTTGATTGGAGGGGTGTTTTTGCCAGGGTTGAATAGATGTCACTACTAAGTCCTCTGATAGACAGTCTTTCCTCCAGAAATAATCTAGAAATAAATTTTAAGTTGTTATTTCTAAAGCATAAGTAAGATATGAAGATACCTGAAATGATCTTTAACAAGATGTTATTCCTATGGAGTGATTGGATGAGTTCATCTCCTGCGGTCTTTAAAGCAAGCTGCTTGGTAATATAGTGGAATGCAGTTGCAGAACTTAGCATAAAGCAAGCAGGAGATAGTCATGAAAAATGGAGCCATATCATTGAAACATATTCAGTGTTTATAGCAGATAAATAAACTTATTCTGAGCTCCCACTGCAATTTAGGGTTAGGGTTAATAAAATGTTTGACCATAAAAACTGAGCAGAGTGAATAGACATAATATGTGGATTTTGGGGAAAAAAAGCAATACTAACTTCTACTAGGATCTTTGATCTAAACAAGAATGTGCCTTAAGAACTACTACCAGAAGGCTAAACCTGGATTCTTAGAGGTGAAGTGTGGGAGAAATATTTTACAGTGCAATGAAAACATATCTGTAGTATTTCAGATGCCATCACTGTATTTGTTGAGTCTTCATTTCTAAGATCCCAGAGTTCCCCCCTCTTAGGGACTTATGCAGCATGTGGGAATAATCACGTAAAATGTAATGGTTAATCTCATATATCAGATTTCAAATGATCTAATGGACTCTAATGATTCAAGCCTCCTCAGTATAAATACTAACATTCCAAATAGACCAATTTTGCAATAAACTAAATGATGTCTCCCTCCAAATGCATTGTTTACTTCAAAAGATGATTGCCAGAACCTGTGTCTCTATTCTAAAAGTATAGGGATTTTCCGAAGGAAATGAAGAAACAGAACAGACATGTCTATGGACTAAAAAGCTGAAAGAAAACAAGACAAACAAACAAACAAAAGACCATTGCAGCTTGAGGGTATGTAGGGTGTATGTATCAATTCATTGTGTTTTAGTCAGAATAAAATAATTACTCCAAGTGGCTATCTCAAAACCACATTTTTAACATTATTGAAGTTCAATAATATGCTATATCAGAAATAAAATAAAGAATACAATCTTAAATAAAAAATAAAGGATTTGAAAGGGAAGGAAATAAAAAACCCAGGAAATTTATTATTCAAATTAGATTACTCAAATATGTGTATCTTGGTGTAGTGACAACTGTTAACATCTATTTCAGATTTTTTCTTGAGTATCCATGGAAAAGAGTTAGAGAAGGGTTGCAAATTTTCATCATAATGTACTTTTCTTTTACTGCTTTATGAATACCAGTGCATAGAAAAGATATATAAGGAAAAACAAACAAGCAAACAAAAACAACGAGGCAAAGAGATGAGTAATCACACTTCTGTAGAACCTAAAAGATTATTTTTCTTTTATTGTATACTGATAGCAAATTATCAGCCAGAGGTAAACGTCTGTTACCTAGGAGATTAACTAGCTGATGCACCCGAGCTTTTTTTGGCTAGCTTCCGGGATTCTTTGGGCTATTGTATTGTGTAATAAGTTTCTCTTAAGAGTAAAAGCCTTTTTAAAATGCCCATGAAATAACCTGCATAAGAATTGAATGAGATCCTAATACCAGTGTTTCACAGAAAGAGGATTCTTAGTATCAACTAAAAATATTTCAAGAACATTTCTTTCCTGTTACTTTTTACATTGTCATTGTCAGATACATTTTCAAATGTATCTATGTGTCAAAATTGAAGATGTAAATACATAATATTCTTAAAAAATGTTCTGTAAAATAAGTATTATATGATGAAAGTTTTGGATGATTTCAGAGTAACTCCAGTACAACTAACCCACATAATACTCCTTTTTTATTAAGAAAATGAAATTATACTAGGTTTTAAGTATAAGATCTTCCTGAATACACAGTAGTCTTTAAATAAAATTGAAAAGGAGTTTTCAAGGTCAAAACAAAGTATTTTTTTCACTGATGTGGATTACTTCGTACCAGGGCAAGTCTGATTCTTCAGTCATACTATTACAGGCTGTCAATTTCACCTGCTTTCATTGTTTTTGTAGTCTCTAAAGTAGAATAAATCACTAAGTATAGGCACTGAAGTACAGGTATTTTTTATTTATAACTGGATGCTTTTACAGACTTCATAATCGGGAAAACCTTCTACGGATGATTCTTTCTGCTGAGGTAGTATTAACTTAATAAATTTTTTTTCTTTTTTTCCCCTGCAAATCAACTATCACAACAACAAATGAAAGGAACATTAACAATTGAAAACTTTTATGAAGTGAAAGGAATAACATGAAGACAGAGTGCAGACATAGACTTTGATTTTCAAAAATATCTAATACTGCAATATGGTGTACATGTGTATTTATTTTCAGGCTATTTTTATACTGTATTTCTGTGCCGATTGGTTTTCATATTATAAAAGTGGATGGAGGCAGAGAGATTATGGGAAGATGTGTTTTTATGCCTAGAAATTATAAGTTCAGTAGTCTCTGAAATCTGAGGAATTTAAGAGAAATCTCTTTCACTTAGGAGTAACCTGTCAGACTGGCTTAGATATTAGTGTCAAAGCCTATTTATGAGCTGCTGAAGTGACTGTAACCAAGTTGAGCTCTGTGGGTTTGATTAATTCACAACAACAAAGGCAACTACTCATATCTGATATTTCATTCAATGTCTAAGACATCTTCATGGACCTGGTTAATATAGGATATTTTTTCGTTATGGAGTGTGCTACTGAATGAATCACACAACACATTTGAATTTGGACACTGAATCGTTCTCTAAAATCCACTGGCTCTGCCTTCACTGTCTATAATATAGGCATCTAACTTTTGGGAACTTACAGTTGAGGTAAGATAAAACTCACTCTGTATGTTTCAATTCTAACTAATCAGCGATGCTCAATCACTGTTCTGCACAGCCCATCCAGTTGTTTTATGTCACAGAACTACAGTTCAATACCAGCCTATTCAGATACTGGAGAGTATTTTAATGCAGTTGATGGCTTTGTAAAGGATCAAACTTAAAAAGAGGCATTTTTTGAGAGTTTTTGAATGGAGGTGGCTTCATAAGTAAAGAACTTTCCTCTGAGACTACCTGTTTCTTTGAATTGTTGGGGTATAACAGCAAGAAAAATTCTAAAAAGTAAAGAATGGTTACAAGAACAGTTGAAATGAGATTGATGTTGGTATGCATGCGGTGTTTTGAAGGATTGTAGCTTCCATGCTGACAGAACATACTAATCTTTTATCCTTCTTGATTCATTCTGATGGTGATTATGGAAATTTACTACTCTAGGTTGCTTGATAGATCACATAAGTAATCTGTCAAGACCTATGCAAAATGTTCCTCTAATAATGTATTCTTTGTAATGTATATTTATGGTACATTCTTAGACCATACATTGGTATGTGAGCATCTTGAAGCAGTTGTTTGTGCAGTATTATAGCTAAATTATATGTTTGTGCAGTATATAGCTAAATAAGCTCTCTTTCTACTAGGGATTAACAGGCATTATTATAATACAGAAAGTAAATACAAAATATAATTAGATAATAATAAAGGAAAAAGTATAATGTAGAATGTTTTGTTGTTATTACCTTTAACATTGTTACAAAAATTGTTTTCATGTTAAAAGACAGTTATGATTGACAATAGGATAGATAGATGGATGGATGGATGGATGGATATGTCAATAACTAAATTATAAACCCAGCAACAACATACTCCAGTTTCTAACAAAATAAGGAAAGGTATTTTCCTGACTGGTAATAGGGTTGGTCCTCCTTCCAAAGAAACTTCTATATTTTATTCATTAGAAACCTCAAAGACTCCATGTTAGTATTGGTCCAAATTATACATGTTTGAAGATCCTATTTAGAGCAGGAGTTTTCAATGTGACTTTACCTCCACCTGTATTGCCTGGAAATACTATTCTGCTGACCTTCTGTGTGTATTATATACAACTCCTCATTTCATTTAAACTGTCTTTGCAGTGTAAATTGACTGTTTTGTGTAAGTGGAATACAACAAGCAGGAACTTATCTGAAAAAAAAAAATCTCATTTCCTCATGAGATTTCTTATGAGTGATTCAGAGCTAAAATTATTTGACAGAGCAACCACATGCAGTCAAAAAACAGAACAAAACATGCCAAGAGCATAATATGACAAAAATTAAATAATTCACTTGAGAATATAGCACCCACTAAAAGCGTGTAATTGCATATAGACATAGTTGAGTTGTCTGTCAATTCAAGTGTTTTGTTACTGCAGTATGGCTACTGAGCCTGAGAATCCTCAGTCCCCAGCTTGATCCCAATGGCTATGCAATGTAACTTTGGAAAAATGAAATAAAGAAAAATTGGAATGCATAACTATTATAATGTACTGCCGAAAAACTTAGAAACAGATCCACAAGTTTAGAGAACTTGTATGTAAAAAAAATATAATTATAAATACATATTTTTTATATATTTGAACACATGTATATAAAACATACATAAAATATAAACTTAATTACTCTTACTTGAGCAAACTTAGACATTACAACTCTTGATAAATAAAGAGTATTTTTAAGTGCAAAGGACTCTGCTTCCAAACTAAAAAGAAGCTTTTTTTTTTTTTTTTTTTAATTTGAGAGGGGTTTTTTTCAGTCCTTCACAGAATAATAATTGACAAACTTTTTTCTAACTCTAAAAAAATAATCTCTGTTGAATGACTGTACAATAGCTTAATTTTTCATTTATACAATTATTCAATGTTGGCTCATATGTCAGTTTCTGAGTCTCAAAAAAAATTAGCAATGTACTGTTGCTACATAAATTTGCACAACTGGAACATAGGAAGTTCCATTTGAATGTGTAGAAAAACTTGTTTGCTTTGAGGGTGTCGGGGCACTGGAACAGGCTGCCCAAAGAGGTTGTGGAGTTTCCTTCTCTGGAGATATTCAGATGCCACCTGGATGTGTTCCTGTGTAACCTGCTCTAGGTCAATCTGCTTCCATAGCGGGGTCAGACTAAGTGCTCTCTGAAGGTCTTTTCCAACCCCTACAATTCTTTGGTGCACACCAACTAGCACTATGTCAAACCAAACCTGGTCATAATATCAGAGCACACAAACATCAAGCATCACTCCTGATAAACAACTTGATGTGTCACTCTTGTTATAAAAGGTAAGAGGTGTAATAACACAGGCATGAGCTATTCAGCAGGAGCTTCAGGTAAGTTAGATTTATTAATATATTTGATAAGCCGCTGCACCTCAGACAACCACCTTTTAGCAGAAATTTCAGACTTTTTTTCCTTAAATTTCAGAATGGACAGTGTACATAACAAATCAATATGGCCTATTTTAATCTTATTGTTTTATCCCTACAACAAATGTAAACTTGAGTTTAGTTCAGCTGACAACTTCAGGTGCAAGGACAAATACAGTTTTAGTTATGCAAGAGAAGCCATAGGTGAAACAAGGTTGTGAAAAATGTTGAAATTAATAATAGCAATTGAAATCTGCTGGAAGTAATACTCAAATTTATGGTCCCCAAATATTTAAGCATTTGTGTTACATTAACATAATTTTTAAAAATATCTCATTTATTTATAGGTCTGTATGAGATATTTGACTCCTTATGGTTTGGTGAATTATCAAAGAGGTTTCCAAGTTTAACTTATAATGAATTGTTCATGTATCTTTCCTCAAGTTGTGTTTTGGAGGTAGATGGAACATGGATGAGAGCTCAGAAAACTGATTTGCCTAAGTAAACTTATTAAATATATTTAATAATGCATTATTTGTTTTAAATTATAATCAAAGTTGGCTTTTTTTTTTGATGGAAATATATCTGTTTTCCTGTTGGGGTAACATGAAAAAAAGGGCATAACTGATATGTTACGACCTTGTTGCTGGCCTCCTGTTTTTAGAATGGAGAATCATTTGTTGTCACATGGGAGTGCAGTCCATCTGATCTTGATACCAACTTTTTAAATGTTGGAATGGTATTCTTTTTTATAAGGACAGACCATGTTTTTAACCCTTGCTATGATATTCCTTCTTCAGACACACACATACGTTTACATTCGTGATTGGTTTGTACTAATCTTAATTCTCTGTTAACAATCTCTACAGTATAACCATTATGAATGCTATAAAACCCTTTTTCAGAGACTGGACAATTACATGGAGTACAAACAGTACCTATCAAAAAGCACAGAACAAAATATGAATTGATAAAGAACAATGCACTATATCATAAGTAACTGATGATATGAAGACTGTCAAATTGCATGCAAAACCACTCCTTAGTTCCTGGAAAAGTATGAGAACAGATGCCACAACTTTTTGTACTCCATTCTAAAGACAGCTCCAGATTCAAATTTTCAGATTCTAATCTAGAAACGTTGTCACTGTATAGGTGACAGTTCTGAGCCATCAATAAGAAATATGCCCAATCCTGATACTGACACTTTAAAAATACTCCTGAAAAACCTTATTGTTGTATCATAGAATGAGTACAAACCTACAAGCATATGTAGATGGCACACGCCCATAAGTATATGTATCTTCAGATGGCTACACATGTGTTTTGTGGTCTTGAAAGTATGCCTTACAATGAAAGAATGAACAAGTAAAATTACATAAAGAGGATGCCAAGAGTCATGGTTTTCACAGGTTATGGTTATTTTTACAGAATAAAATGTCAACTCTGATGTTAAAAAATACTTTGCGTAGTAAACTGAAGCAGGGACACATTGAAGTTAGCTCAGTTCAAATTGGAAGTCAGATATTTTTACTTTTTTAAAGAATTTTTCTATCTTGCCTCAGTAATAGTTAATGCATTTTCATCAAATGTTGTCTTTAAATAGGTGGTTTTCAGTTTTCATTAAGTTGACATGAATAAACAGAGTGGTACCTTCTAGTCTTAAAAAAGGTAGCTTAAATCTGGAAATAATTGATATTAACTGCTATGCAAAATTTATTCCCACCTGCCAATGAAAAGTTTTACACACACTTTAAGTTCCTCTATCTTAATTTTGAAAACCTTTCAGTATATCTCACTTTTGTAGATCTCTTCAATTTCTGAAGTAGGATCATTTTTTTTCCAGTAAGGTTTCAGAATTATCTAAAATTTATGCAAATAAAGCATCATTTATCATTCATTTCAAAGGACTTATTTATTTTTTCACTGCATTAATTCTATTTACATGAACAAGCAGCTCATAGCCTCAAAGTTCTTGAAGTTCTTAAACAGCTTCCTTTATGAAGAAGCATTCATTTTATTGACCTCGTTTCATCTTAATAGATTCAGCATGATGACTTTTTATTATACATCTGTTTGGAACCACTTCCAATTAATTAGAATTCATACACACACACACATATAAACATACATGCACCCACACCCACACAGCCATAATCAAACACCACACACTGCTAAAATCAAACACAAGCTTCATTTAGGTAATTCATTTAGAATAGTGTGGGGTTTGTTTGTTTGTTTCTTTCTTTCTTTTTGTTTTGTTTTGTTTTGTTTTTTTTTCCCAGTTAATGCCTGTTGGGTATTTTCAAGTCCTGTGTAATACCAAAAGGTATTCTGTGTCTCATGTAGCTATGAACAAAAGCAGTTAGATAAACGACAGAGTAAAATAAAAGCTTGCATTCTATTAAAATGCCATCAGATTTGTCAAAGATGCTTAGATGGTTTATAACTAATTCTTATTAAAATGCTGTTAAAATTCTGGTATTATTTATGATATTTTATTAATAGAAATAAAATAGACAAACAGGCAGACAGGTAAATCACTTGAACTATGTTTTCCTTGGCATTCATATCACACACACAACGGGCTGTTTGTTAAAAAGTAACATATCAGGAAAAAGCCTAGGATATCCTCTCAGTAGTCTTCAGGATGTTGGATTGCCACAATTATCATCATCATCGTCATCTTCATCATCATTGTCATCATCATCATTATCATCATCTAAAGGTCGGTGCTCCAAAAAACTGCTATTTCCTTCTGGGTAGAAAAATTAAATGACTCAGACATAGATGATTTTATACTACTCTTATTTTGTAACCCAATGTGCGCTCTAAAGTTACACTTCTGAATTAATATTTGGTGACAAATCTTATCTAGAAAATATTAATTGATTTTTTATTTTTTTAAACTGTGTTTCTTATCAGTCAAATCATTATTTTTTTAAGAATGAATAACTGTTTACATTTTTTTAGAGCATAGAATCATGGAATGGTTGGTGTTGGAAGGGACCTTAAAGGTCATCCAGTTCCAATCCCTCTGCCATGGTCACGAACATCTCCCACTAGACGAGGTTGCTCAAAGCCCCATCCATCCGGGTCTTGAACACTTCCAGGGATGGGGCATCCAGAGCTTCTCTGAGCAACATGTTCCAGTGTCACACCATCCTCCCAGTAAAGAATTTCTTCTTAGTATCTAATGTAAATCTCCCCTCTTTAGGTTTAAAACTGTTACTCCTATTCTCGTGCTTCCAGTCCCTCATAAAGAGTCTCTCTCCATTTCTCTTGTAGGCCCCCTTTAGGGGGCTATAGTATCACTCCAGCCAAGCAGAGACAAATCCAGCCAATTGATTATTATTATTTTTCCCCCTTGTGTACTATGTATTTTTCATTGTACCCCCCATCCCTCACTGTCTCTCTCCATTTTCAGTAGCTGTAAATGAGAAAAATGTTTGTAGTTATTAATAATAAGAATAATGACAACAGAAACATTAATGAAAAGAACAAGTTCTGACACGCAACAGGTAGAGGGAACAAGAATTTCTGTGTCAAAGGGCTTTGCATTTTTAGAATCCTAGTAAGAGACAGTCTGGTGGAAATAACTAGTGTCTTCTTCAACAATGTATTTAATTTATTTTCCCCTCAAGACAAAATCCAACTAAGATTCCAATTTGTGTGCTTGACAGCTATCAAACTACTTCTGCCCTTTTGCTTTTCACTATTGGGGTAAAAAGCATGCTTGAGACCAAGTTATCTCCAAGTTCCATAGCATCAGAAATGTAGTTTGATTCTGGGCACTCTGAGGTAAGTGGTTTGGCATTCTTCAGGCATTGAGAAAGCTGTAAAATAGCGTTTATTTCTGTCAGTAAAAGTGACTGATGGTTTTTGAATACCAAGACCATGCCACGATTCAAAAGAATTTAAAACTACTAACTGCAGCTTGTGAAAATAGTTTTTACTAAGAGTAATTTAAAAAAAATTCTTAACATATATATTTTTTTTTTAGAATAAACACTTTTATAATTGTAGAACACACTTTCTATTTATTCTTTTAACAAAATTTAAGTTTAGTGGGGAAATTTGTCTGGCATTACTTCTAAAGAGCAAACCATCAAGCAGCTATTATCAAGGTACAAGAGTGCTTGATAACACAATCAAGAATCTCCATAATTCATGCTCCTCTCTTTATCCAGGAAGATATAATGATAATATGCAGTAGGTAGGTAAATTGCAGGAAATTGTCTGTTAAAATCTTCATACATATTTAAAAGATACAGATTATTTTGCTGATAAACCAAGCTCTGCATCACTAAGTCTTTTTTGCATCCCTTTATTATGATCCTGTTCTTTCTGGTCATGTTGTTAACCTTGCTCTTCCCAATTCCATTAATATCAAACAAGGCTATGAATGCCTTTATCTCTTCTGCAGTTCCCATCATATACAAGAGGGCATTTGCAATTAGCCCGAGAAGATCAGAATATAAACAATTCACTTGACTTTGGTAGAGAGATTTCAGCACCACTTTGTAGCTGAAGCTCATAATCTTGCAGTATATGTTTTTAAAAAAGCTCTGGTTACCAGAGGTATAAATGTAACAAAAGCTCTTTTCTGACACTTTTCATGTCACTATAAATAGCACCCAGAGTAAGTCCCCTTTCAATGATTTCCAAGGAAAATAACATAATGCTTACTATTCCCTGATTCTTTGTCTTTATTCTAAAACAAACCCTCATTATTAGCAATCCATTGCATTTGGCTTTTTGAGTGTGTAAAAACATACAACAAAATGTTGCCACTATGCTATATAAACATATCACAGTATTATTCCTTTTTCTTCTCTGAGGTATTCCAGACTGCTTTCATGGACAGCAGCTGACTGTTGTTTTACAAATGTCTAAAATCTAGTACAGCTCAAAAGACCATGACCTCACTTTGAAGATACCAAATGGCAATTGTATTTAGTCCTGTCCATGGCAAGATGCAACTGTTTTCATACACCATTTCCCCAGAGACTAGTTTTATCATGTATAAATAGTGAACTAACAGATACAAATACATCTCTTCCTGAAGGTCCAGAGAAGAAGCAGCATTTTGTTTTTGCTGGAACTGATAGACATAGACTAAACAATATTAATTTCCATGATCTTATCTGGGGAATATTTTATCAGGTTATGTAATATCTCTGTGTGTTGCATATAGAACAACAAAAAAAGATGAGCAATGAAACCAACCCAACAACAGCTAATAGAAAACCCTAAAGCAAACAAAATAAGCAGGTCACAGAAGAGATGTAAATTTTGTATAACATGAAGAACAGAATTCTCAATAGTCGGTACTACATAGCTTTTCCAAAATGCCTAAGGGTCAGTTTTATACAGCCATAATATTCTTGACATTAATTATTTCGGTATCTAAGTGGCTAGACATTGGTTCTTAAATGTCTTTGTTTCATTAACTACTATTGTTTTCATAGTAGTATTGATCTAAATGAGGTGACACAACACTTGCAGTGGTGCATTATGCACTAGGACAATGTTAAATGAATATATTTTCTGAATGATCACAGAAAATAAGGTATGCTTTATGTAAGAGACCTCCTAGAAACTTTAAAGGGGGAAAAATAGCATGGAAAATATATTGTTCCCCCCCAGTAAATACATTCATTCCTGAATTTATGCTACCATATATTTACACTAAAAAGTGAAACTAGGAAAAAAAAGTTGAATATTTTCAAGCATGTGCTGTGTAGATTTAGGAGACACTAAACAATGCCTTCATTCTTTATAAAGTTGTGTAATTAGTTTGTCATTGAATCACTGCAATTATTAAAGATCTGTTAGAATATGTATGTATTTTAACAGTTTCGTCAGACAGTGCTTTTTACGTGTAAATTCTTTTAATGCATGAAAATAATTAAAGTATCTGAATCACCAATCAAAGACTTAATCAGCATTCTAATCAACATTCAAGCATCTGACATGACAAATTGGGTTAATTGTCAGCTGCACATCAGGAAAATTAAAAGATTAATGAAAAAAATATAATAAAGCCCTTGACAACAGTGTTGTTGAAGATAAACCACAGTGACAGGCTGGAACGTTGAAAGTAAGTGAAAAAGAACCTCTGAGATGTTGCTTGTGATCATTGCACAAAAGTGTCTGACAACAAAATGTTATAAAATTGTAGAAATGTCTCAAGAAAAGGTTTGACTGCCATAGCTAGAGATATAACAAAAAAGTTACTTGTTATCAAATTTCAGTAGCAAAATAGATGTTATTCTGATAAATATTATTAATATATTTAAATTATTATTCATTATACTTAATAAATTAGCCTTCAGATTTAAGATATTAACCTGCATCTAAATTTTTTAGTGGAAAGTTAAATGATCAATTGTTCATTTTCCACAGCTTTGCAATTTGTACACTCCTATAACTGTGAAAACTGGCTGTTATGCTATCAAAGAAGGTGAATATCTAAACCCCAAACTGACACTGTAGGCACACATACAGTCCCTGCTTCAGCTCTGTATTTCTGCACCACATCTTCTGCTCAAAGATTACTCTAGTGTTGTCTGAAACAATAATGTAGTCTTCAGACTGCTGAGTATTTGGCACACAGATTTCATCAAAATTCACAAATTTATTTCGTTTAACTATACCAATAGCAGAACTTGACATAATAGGCTAGGAATGCCAAAAACTTCACACTTTGCTATTAAATGTAGACTACTTCTGTTGTTACCTTTTTACATATTTTAATGCTTTTAAGGCATTTCACTCAAATAATCTTTTTAAGTGAATTTAGCCTTAAATACCAACATGCAAATTAATATGGGAAGTTTTTTTTTTCTTTTTTTGGGAAGAGATATTTTATATAGTTCCTGTTAAGATCACAGAGATAAAGCTGAAATGCCCATTATGTATATTTATCTTCCTGTAAATGGGAAGTAAGTTGTGTAAGGTGCTTCTGAACCCTAAAGATTTTGTCAGGCAGAAGAAGATTTGATTGCAGACATGGTGTGCGTTGGCATACATTATTAACTCTTTCACATCTGAAACCAGGACATTGCCTTTTCTCTTTGGGACTGACTGCTTTATCTGATGTTCTTTGTAAGTGGGAGTTCATAATGGAGACAGAAGCAGTGATCTGAAGTTGCTGTCCTAGAGGTTATTTTTTTTTTTTTTTTGAGATAGAAATATAAGCTTGTATTTCAGTAGTGAGTGGCAGGGACTACCTAATTTCTCATGCAGTGCCGTTATGCAGCTTACATGTCAGTCTTGTTCTTTAGAAAAAAATAGTGACTTCTGGGGTCTTTCTGTAGATGGGATAACTACATTTACAATGAAAGGATAAACTGTGAAGAAACAAGGAAGACATCCATAAATGTTTTTAATGTTTTTGACCTAACAATGCCATAAGACTATTATGAAGCTGAACCATTCTGACTGGATACCTAGACATTTGTAATGTTTTCCGTCATGTGAATGAAAGAACAAAATGTCCTTGGGCAAATGAATCACTGTTAAAAATAGCCACCTACAGTGGGAGATAAGTGTCATTAGGACACCTGCTTTAAATGAATGAGCTTCAATTTCAAGCGTCCTAATCACTAGAGTAGAATTTAAATCCTTTTTTTGTGTGATTTAATGCAAAGACTCTTACTTGCATGTTCACAGTGGCTCCGCTTCAAATGAAAAGGTGGTGGGCAATGACAATCAGAATGTATCATTGCTTGGTGATTAAGTCACCCTCTTCAAATGAGAGAGAAACAAATTCAGTCTTTTGCAAGCAGGAGGAGAACTAGAGTGCAGGTCCAGGTAGAAGAGCTTTATGAACATCTCTATTTACAGAATTATGCTGTGCTGGAAAACAGGAATGAGACGTCAGTAGAATGGACCCTACCAAAAATATATATGTTAGGAATATTTACATAGTTGAAAGTATTTCCTGAGCTGAATTCTTAAAGTAACTTAATGTTGTTCTTTTAATATAAAGATAATATCACTATAGCTAACCATATTGTAATAGTTTTTTTGAGCTTTGAAGTGCTTATTACATTATCAGTTCTGTCTGAAGAATGTTTTTTTTTAGGAAAATAAAACATCACCAAGAAGATAATCATTATGAAAACCTTGCTAGATAGAGCTGGAAAGTCATTCAGAGTGTTTCAGACTATTGTTTACAGATTAAAATATCTTGAATATCCTAGTGTTTGAAAAGGAATCTGGTTCTAATTCATACAAAATAGGTTTTGTTAATGTCATAATTGCAGAGAAAATCACAGTTCATGAAAAATTCAAAAGAACTGTTTAGACAATAGGGATTCAAAGTTTTTCATGTATTGCTTTTGTATCTACAAGAAATCAATCGTGTAACTTTTATGAAGTAGTAAACATCTTTAATAGGGAAACAAATGTAATAAAACAAAAATCCCTGCAGGTCCTACAACAGAAACTTATCTCCAAACATGCTTAAACTCACCCTATTTGTTTGCATCTTCACTCTGGTGTATGTTTAGGTGTTTAACTCAGAAATCTAGTCTTAGCAGGTCTTCTATACAATTAATGGGGAAATATGAACACTTAAGTGTACTGTTCAGGAAAGAAATGTAAATGAGTCATCTGCTATGACATGACAGAGAAAAGCTTTTATTATAAAATAGAATGTTCATACAAGTGAGTACATATACATGTGACTGTCTATGTCATAATAAAAATCTTTAAATTCGATATGTTCATGGTGGAAAGTCGCATTTAATTTTTTTCAGAAGCAGACACACAATAATAATTTTAACTCGAAAATAGTGCATGTAGATATATTTAAAACAAACCTTTAAGACTGTGGAGGTCAATATGGAAGTACTAGATACTCATTTGGTATCTGGTAATGAAGAACCATTGATTTCCTACATCAGATACATTTCTAGAATGGGTTAGAGACTCTTATTCATATTGAATTATTGACTGTATTCTCATTCAAATTCAGGGCCCCAATTAAAGAGGCACCTCAGTTAAGAGAGAAAAACAAAAAAACAAACAACAAAACCACAGGTGCCTTTAGGTCTAAAGGATTTAAACTATTTCAAATCAATCTCACCTTCCAGCAATTTTATTGGCTGGGAATGCAAAAATGGACAGTAAGAGTCTGTGTCTAAGTATTTATTTTTTTTTTTTTTTTATGGCAGGCTCTACATTTAGAACATGCGGTATTCAAAAGAAAACATTTCTAATGTTACAGAAAAAAATACAAATTATACATTAATAATTTTTTTTCAAAGTAAAACTTTGCAGAAATTTTATTTCATACTGTGTTTTAAAACCCCTAGTGGCCTGAATCTTCACTTTGGTGTATCTATGTTTAGATGCTTAAGTTAGAATCCTAGTAAAACTTTGCAAAAAAAATTGCAAAGAATGTTTTTAAAAACATTAACTATGTAGGGAAATTTGTAAAAACTATTGTAATTTAGTTGTAAATATAAAATTTATGGAAATAAATAGAGATGTACCTGTAAAGTGCTTTTTCTGAACTCCTTCACTTTCAGGACAGAAAAAAATATAATGCTAAGTGACAGCTCTTTCTCCAAAAAGAAAGAAAATAGCTGGTATCAAAGAAGGTAAATTTCAAATAAAAAATCGTAGAAAATTTTAGGCTGGAAGAGACTTCTGGAGGTTGTCTAACCCAATCTCCTGCTCAAAGGAGATCTAATTAGATAAGGCTGCCCAGGGATTTTTTCCTGTGAGTTTTTAGAAAATCCAAGAACAGAGATTCTCAACACCTCTGGGCAACCTGTTTCAGTGTTTGACACCCTCATGGTAAAGTGGTTTTCTTTATGTATAATCACAATTTTCCACATTAACCTTTGTGCATTTCACCTCCTTTGCTCCCATTAGGTAGTTGTAGACAGCAATACTGTCTACAGTATGTAGACATATATGTCTACATATATATAGGCAGCTATACTGTCTATAAGCCTGCCTTTCACTGTCTCTTTTTTGAGGTGAACAACCCCAGTACTCTCAGTTTGTACTAGTTTGCTTATACATTGTATATTTGAGGTACCTGACAATCCTGGTGGCCCTCCCTCCAGTGGACTTCCTGCAGTATGTTTATGTCCATCTTGTATTACAGAGCTCAGAACAGATAGTGCCTCCCAAGTGCTGAAGAGAATAATTGTCACCCTTGACTGTTCTTGTGTCTGAGTTCAGTCAGATGTTCCCTGTCCCTTCATCTTTTGCCAAATTTGCTTGACTTTCTTCACACTGAAGGAATCAGCCTTTGTGCACTGAGGAGGCTGTCTTTGAAGATCAGTTAAATAGTGTCGGGCCCTTTTCCTATCCAGAAGGGTCTTCCATGGGATCCTGAAAAACTTTGAAAGATCTTGGCAGTCTCTCAGGGAACAAACAGTTCCTCAGTAGTGTCAAAACCTGCATGTATGTTTTACATATGTATCAGAATAGCTACATCCCATTCTTTAATAGCATCAGCCAGACATAAAGATGGTAGAATCTGAAATAGAAATAGAATCACTAAGAAGAGTAGGATACTCCAAGGGAAAACAGTACAAATAGAAGCTGCTAAGGGATGCAGCAATTCATAAAGCAGTTTCTGGGCTCTCCTTCTGGGACGGTGCTGCTCTTTGAACATGTAGCTAAGAGACATGTTCACTCCTAAAAGTTCTAGCAGTTTTTAACAGCCTCTGAAACATAATCCTACTCAAAAGGTGCTCACACCTGTTATCTTCAGCTGACTCTTAATTTAGAGTTAGGAACTGTCAAGCACCTCTTCAGCTGGCACTAGGGAAAACATCACCAGCTGGAAACACAGCAAACAGAGGCAGCAGTTGGGGTGGAAGATATTTTGGACACACTCCTGTGTGGGACTGCTGAACACTGGCAGTGATGTGCAACAGGGAACTGTTCCCAGCAGCGAAGGAAGAAGGTACTCCAGCACATCAGACATCTTTCGAATCTAAATCAAACTCTGCAGGAAGGACATAGCCATCCGGCATGGATCATGGAGGGCCCAGTGCCTCCTTCTGGGTCTTGACCAAGCAGAGATGGTGGCCTTGCCTGTGGAGGTTTGTACTGCGGGAGGTTTGTACTGGCTGGGATGTCATTAGATTAAGCCACTGCAGGAGGAGGTGAGCAGAACTCTGCACATGCTGATTTTTATTATGTGTTTACCTTTCTACAGTAACAGATATAGATGAGCAAACTTCACATCAGAGGGGCTTTGTTTTACTTCCATTTAACAGTAATTAATTCACACATAATTTCTCGATGATCTCATAGGTCCTTTCCAACCTTGTGTTTCTATGATTGGTGATGAGACATAGTTTAGTAGCTTAGTGGGTAGTACTGGTGATAAGAGGACTGTTGGACTAGATGATCTTGTAGGTAGGTCCTTTACAACCTTGTGTTTCGATGATTCTATGATTCTATGGAGTCACACATTCTTACAAGGGGGAAGGGAGGGAAGAAAAATAATGACCATCAGTCAGATTTTTGTATTTTTTGAGACAGCAGATATTTTTTATCCAAAGATTAAAGACTGTGGAAGAATTGACTCTTTCTTGAATTTCTTTCTGCTTTCACTGAACGTATCTATCAGCTGCCTGTAAAATTTTAAATCAGTTCATGCAACCTTAATTTTACTTTTGGGTATACTGATAAGTTATGGCAATAAAAAAAAATACATTGTTCTCTGGAAGCATTAAGGAAAAAAAAATCAACACCAAAACACTTCCCCCAGTTTTCCTAGAAATAAAATATCTTCTGCTGCATCAATCATTATCTCTTTTTTTCTATGTAGAACCTCTACTAGGACATAAACTTACATGAAAATTTCATTTCATCTGTGTTAGCTCTGTGATCAGAAGGGAAAAAAAAAAAAAAAAAAGAAATATAGTTTTGCCCCCCTGGTTGAAATAAAAATTTCACCATCTGTAGCAACAGAACATATGAAACAGCATCTGCTAAAATTAACTAAGCATAGATAAAAAAAATTGACAGGCCTAGTCAACTCACGCCCAAGAATCTTAAGGGAAGTAACAAATTACTGAGATAGTTATAGAATTGCTTTTACCCTCTGAACTGTAAGTTTGTTAAGAAGGACTGAAATGCTGAATTATCTGCACGCCAGTGATTTTAATTTTTTAATGACTGAGAAAGAAACTGAAGATATTTCAGAGGTTTAGAGGACTTAAAACTAGCAATATTTGTTTTATTATAAAGGCTAAGTCCAAGGACCCATAGTCTGCTTATGCTGATGCCTATCTTCTATAAAATAACTGATTTGTGACTATCAGCAAGGATCAGAAATAAAAAAAATCAGGCTACATAATAGGAAACCGCTGTTTCTAGATGGGGAGGGGCTGTGCAGACTTGATACTGGCAGGCTTCTGCTCATGCAATAATCAATTTTATAAATCCATTTCTTCACTCCTGCCTAGCAGATCTGCTTTTATTACCCTTAGCTTTTTCATAATTTGTCATAACCACAGCATACAGGATTGGGGACCAAAGGGATCATAACCTCCAGGGACATTCTGTTTGATCCACCAATGAGAGATTATTATGACTTTTTGTGAAGCATGGAACATGCATTATCAGGTATGAAAAAAACTTAATTAATTTAATTAATTTCTTCAGAATTCATTGTCTTGGAAAAACATTGACATACAGAAAATAGATGAAGTCAACGATCATCTATTAAAAAAAAATAAAGAAAAAAAGAAAAAAAGTATCATGTATTAATACCACTAAATAAAGGCCAGGTATTGGTCTCTGGACACTCTGGCCATGCAGCTCAGCTCCACTGAGAATGATTCACAGTGTTTGGACAAGCTTACCTAGAAGAAGTTGAATTTATCCTTCTGCTGAGCCATATGTTTTATACCCCTAAATTAGTTATGCCTGTGAGATTTTTTTCCAGATCAAAATCTGGTATAAACAGTAGACTCTGTTTCTTGCTTGTCAGAGAGCTTTTTTGTATGAAACTGAACACACAGCATGCACGCTGCTTGCATAGTATGATGACCTGCAAAGATTCCTGAATGTGCAAACCTCTTGAGAAATACCAAACCTGCCACCCATATGATCCAAAAGAATACTGGAAGGAAGTTGTTGCGCAACAGATGTAACTTGGTTATTAACATGACTTTTCTGTATTAGATTATTTAAATATCAGGATTAAAAATAACTTCTTAGCTTCATATATTTACTGTAAATTTTTATTTCTTGATAACATAAGATTTTGAGTACAACAAAAGGCCTCTATCTCATCCTAAGGTTGCAGTCTTTATACCATAGCTTGAGCATAGAGCCATAGCTGATTCTACATAGAACAACTATTTGTTATCACAATATGCTAGTCAAAAAATTAAACAATACCAATGTTAATTCTACCACACAATACATACACCTATGCTGAAGCTAAAACCAGTCAGGCAGAGGCCTTCCCATTATTAGAGAAGTGCTCTTGTTGTAAAGCAGGTGAACCTAAGGGTACAGGGCAGCCTAGACAAATCCATACAAAGCAGGACCAACAATCACAATCTTGGGACCTTGCAGAGTCAATAGAAAGCCTGTGGCATGTTATCAGCAATGGCAATCACAAATTTCTGGGCTACAGAGCTACAACTCATGCAGAATTCTTCTAAAGTCCTAAAAATCAAGTAAGTTCTTCAAATTAAACTTTAGATGAACTGAACAAAGACAACTTTTATATACCCCATGTGGTTGTTCTATGAATAACACCATTACTGTAGACTTTTGATCAGTTTTGTGGTCATCTTTTATTTCTAGGTAATTCATGGGTATTTGTCATCTAACCAGTTGATCTACATTTTTTGTTTCTGTACTTATCTCTTCTTGCCAAACCAAAGAATGCATACTTGACTTAAATGAATAACTTATCTTTTTAAATCCTTTTCTATTTTTTTTTTTTCAAAATAATTCTGAATTCCATATTCAGTCTCTCCTATTTCCTTTTTATGGCATAAAACTGTTTTCTGAAAACTGAAGTACAGAGCTGTTTTATTCAGCAAAAAATATGTGGATAAAGTGCAATGACCTGTGTTATGATGGAGGTCAGATCAGATGATTTTAAGTCCCTCAGGCTTTAAACCCAAAGAAATCTCTATGAAATCTATGAAGTTTCAAAAAATATTTTACTGTGGTAAATGGCTGTTTGTTAGACCAGCTTGCAGGAAGATAATAACTAAATAGTGACAGCTTAAAACCTTAAATCTAAATTTCCTTATCTACCATGAGATGGTTCACCTTAGTTGTATTTATTCAAAGATATATATCTAACAGTTCATGCCATATCTTACAGTTACAATACTTTTGAGCTTATTAAATTCTCTCTTGAAGTTCTTAAAGATCTGCAGGCTGTTATTTAATATCTATGTAACAAAATGCTTAACTGAAAGAGTATCATACCTCTTCCGTTACAGTATGTAGTTGTGTTTTTACTTACATATATGCATAACAATGTCTTTTTCTTTTCCTCTAAATGTCTGTTGACACTAATTTGCAGTACTGGATCATTTAAAAGACCAATAATTCGTTCAAATGTGTGGTCTATTCAGGCAGTACAAAATAAATAATCAGTAATACAACCAGGGCTTTGCAGCTTTTCCTAAGCAGTATAGGGAAAGTAAGATTCTGAACATTTTATTGCATTTTTTAGGTTCCTTGTTATAAACAAGCAGTATTTCTCAAAGCACATTTTACTGGGAAAAAATACATCAACATTTTTACTTTATAAGGCACTGTTACACAATAAAGTTCAAGTTATTATAATTAATAGCAGTAATATATACAATAACTATAATAAGAAGTCTTGATGGCAAACAGAAAATGTTTGTGGGATAATTCACCCTGTCCTGCCTAACACTGGAACTGCATACATTCAGATGTACCTCTACATTTGACTTATGAGTTGAAAAAACCAACCAACAAACAAAAAACAGAACACCACACCCTTCTTGTAGTATTCCTACAGGTGTAATCCAAGTAATCTTGAGTTCATTTAGTTTCCAGTGTCTGAAATAATGAACAGACTTTGGCTGAACACTCAACCACCACCCATTAAGAAGTCACAGAAGGCAAAATATATGGTTAGGATCCCAAGTACAAGATCCTTCTATAATATGCAGACTGAACACTCAGAAAAGTAGCTGAAAATAGAAGATAAAGAATAAAAAAGTTTCAGAGACAAGTTATAGTCAGGAAACCAAACAATAACTTAAATTTACGAACATAAAGCCTATAGAAATGAAAACAAAACAATGACTTAGAAAAACAGACATAAACCATATAGTATAAGGAAAGATTCTAGAATTTAATTTTACATTTTGCTAAAATTATAAATAATGGTGATCAAATACATTTTATTATGAGAAAGAAGATAAAATTACAAGAAACCTTGGAAAAAAAAAATTCAGAAATGTCAGGGCGAAGAACTATGTCTCTGTGAGAGCACTTTGTACTTTCTCCACCTTTCTATAAAAAAAATATTTATTAATAGAATCATGGAACAGCCCAGGTTAGAAGAGACATCAAAGGACCATCTAGTCCAATGTTTTGTGGGAAAGGGAGCCTAGATGAAATTATCTAGCACCTTGTCTTGCAAACCCCCAACGACACATCCCTAATGACATTGTTCCGGTGACTGATTGTTAGCACAGTAAAAAATTACTTACAATGAGATGAAATGGTTCCCAGTGCAATTTTTACCCATTGCCCCTTGTCTTCTCCATATTGTTTCATGTGAAGAGAGAAACCCCATCCTCTTTGTAGCCACCCTACTTACCGTTCTCTTGAATTACAGAAAAAGAGAATGACCTCATAGATCAGCACTTTCTGAACACAAAATATTATGCTCTGTCTATGTTTTAAAGCATTTTTTTCTCTGAGTCTGTTCTGCAACTTTCATTCTCAACCCGTTGGGAGAGGAATCATTTATTAACTCCTTAGTCTATGTACTGTCTCTCAAACAAAGGGTTCACAATCTCAGTTTAGCTTTAGATGTTATTTAAACCAATAGAAATATCAAGATGCTAACATAGACTAAGAAGCACATAAACACTACAAGAAGACAATTACTTTCATGTCACGTTTTGAGGCAATGTCAACTATGAGTTAACGGAAACAAAATTAACCAAATTTAATTTTACATATTCTTGAGTAAAGACAGGTAAATCTCAAAAGAAGACCTTCGGTGAACATGGCTGTAGCCATGTTTCCTCTGCTGCCAACAATTTGACATAGCTGGCACTGCTGTCCACAACAACAAAGCAAAAATAGTTCCTGTAGATTTTTTACTTACTGCAAGAACTATCTGCAAGCATAGCAAATAGCCAGGCTGAGAAGACAGGATGTACACTAAACATACCCAGCTATAAGTTATCTTGTGTTCAAAATATAAGAAGGCCAAAAGAGCTAAATGCTGAACTCATTTACAATTATGTCTCATTGGGTACTGAATCTGGCCCATAATGCATAAACACAGAGTAAAATGAGATAACACAAATTAATAAATAGTGCACTGCTTATAGCATCAGAAAACAGTCCTTCCTGAAGCGTAATTACAAATTAAAAGATGCCTATCATATTAACCATGCTTCAGGCAAGTGGAAAATGGAATAGATTATAAATAAAGGAATTAATACTACAGCTTCTTCTCAGTTTTTAATTTTAAGGCACTAATTACAAATTATTCTGAAGATATGACAGCAAAACAGTTGCTCTTTTATTGTCCCTCTGCACCAGGGGGCAGATAGATCCTAACAGTATTCGCGTACAGAATAGAAAATGTTTTTTTCTTGAATCATCTTATGTACCATTAATTTAGTAACATATACAACTTGGTTTTGAATGACGGTTAATGGATTTTGGAGTTGCCTGGAGCTTATTTATAAAACCATAAAAATAAACAGAGCTAAAACAGCCTGTTACTGCCTTATCTCAGGAACTTCAGCGCTAAATGAGCTTTTGAAAGTGATTGTCATCTACAGCCTGCTATCCCCCTTGTAAACAATCTCCTTGAAAAATCGGTAAGGCAATCATTTATCAGTAATTTTTCCCTAGTATCTAATATTTTTTTGAGATTTAGTAATTTTTTTTTTTTCAGAAAGCAGTTCTCTTCATCATTCCAACAGTCTTCTGTATTTTGAAGACTGGGATCAATCTTCTCTGCTTGAGGGTATAAAATATTTTTACTTTTTTTTTTTTTTTTAATCTTTCCTAATCCTGAATGTTCTCTGGGCTTTTGCAATTGATTCACAATGATAAAGAAATCTAAGTCTGAAAACAGAATGCCATATTCCACCCACAGACTTACTAGTATCTAGTAAATTAACAGTTTATTGTCTTGGCTCTTTACCCTATAGTGTGTTATTTCCTCTCCTCCTCTTTTTTATTTTTAATGACATTATTAATTCTTAGTGTTTTCTGAAGAATTTACTCGTTATAGCAGATATTCCTTGCCTTACATTTGTAAAAACACTAATTCTTACTCTATCATAAAAAATAATTCGAAAGTTTATCACAGTTTGGTCCTCTAAAATTTATATTGTCTGCTACTTTTCCTAGAATAATAATAATTAAAAAATAAATAAAAATTAGAGCATTTGCCTGGAAATTGAAACTATGACAATTGATCTTTTTTTCCTTCCTTTCTCATCTCTTTTCCCTTTGAAATAAACAGTAATTCTTTTTCCCTCTGAATTTCAGCTGTCCTCCCTGAGTTCTTTGAAATCACTGCAATGGTTTTGGAAGTCAGCTAAATAGTAGATACAGTAGAAGTCACAAAACCATGAAATAAATGTATCACTGTAACTTTGAAATCATTTTCCTTACATCTTCCTCTTATGTTTTTCCTAGTGTAAATTTCTCCTCAGCAGGTTGGCCAGCCTGTTGACAAAATGCTTTCATGCCATTTCGTCCAGTGGACCCTGAGTCTTTTCTTAGCAGTACTTAATTCTCAAGCAGGGCTGAATCATCATAAAAATCAAATCCTTATTATCAACATCAGCTTGGAACCAGTTGTTGACTCACAGGATCTAACCACAACTCCTCAATTCCCTTCCTGTCACTAGCAGGATTAAAGAGAAAGCCACTTGTGTTCCATGCTTTCAACACTCACTCCTAGACCTAGATAGTCATCGTTGATATTTTCCAGACATTCACTTTAAGAAATCCACCTATATTTTAAAAAAATTCACCTATATTACAAGAGTTTTACATTCATTGAAGAGGCCATAATTAAACCATCCTCCTGGGAGTAACATATGAAGTCTTCATTTGCTATAGAGTACATCCAAGCCACCACTTGGGGTGTGGGGGATGGAAATAAGTAAAAAGAAGAATGATTAGAGAGCTGCTAAAAACAGCAGCATAAATTTAAAGACTTAACTTAGAAATATTTTCATTGTTCACCTTCTGCAAAGAGTATGCCATTCTATCTAGAGATGTGCAAATAAAGAAGCTGTCTTCAGCACAAAAGGAGCAATAACTGGGTAGATTTATTTTTACATTTTGTGTGCTGCAGTATCTGGACAGTGAAATATTATTTTAGCAAACCATTGAGAACCATCCTACTGTAACCCCCATTAAAACCAGATTTATTTATTTTTTCCAGAAGACAGAGAATTCAATCAACCACTGCAGTTTAAACACGATCCATATTATGTCTTGCTTCTACCTATGTAATGAAAATATGGTAAAAATGCTGAGGGCAGTAGGCATCTGTTAGAAAAATGAGCAATATAAGCATACACATGTCATGCCACCAGCCAGAGAAAGAAAATATTTGAAGTAACCATAGATCCTTTAGGGACAAAAGGCCTGATTATCTACTACTTCAAAACTTGGAAAAATGATACTGACAATGAAAGATTCTCCTGTTCAGACGGGATAGCATTTTATGGCTGCTTGGTGGATAGCAAAGAGACAAAGAAAAATATATGAACTCTTACTATTGAGAAGGTACCGCACAGAACAAACCAAGTAATATTTAATCTTAAAACAGACATCTGATCCTTCATTTTCTGTCTTTTTGTTTGTCTGTGTGTAGTATCCCCCACCTTCACCTACGACTCACACTTTCTGGCTTCAGGAGTAAAGCTGTAAGCAACAGCAATCTGCCCTACTGAACAGTTTTCACTCTTCACTTCCACACTTAAAGATGTGGATATATAATTTTAGACATTCTGGAGCTGTAATGTGCTCACAGCTCTGCCTGTAATCAGTGGGAAGAGATAGGTACCATTATCACCATTTACCCATATAATAGACTTAATGTAGTAAGAAATATTGTTTTCTTGAGTTTCAGACTTTTTTTCCACTAACTGAAGAGAAAACCTGGAGAACCAACATTGATTAAGCCATGGACTTTTACCTAAATGTGGTTAAATATATCTCACTGTAAATGACCATGTCTTCTTCTGCATCCACTAAAGTGTGTAAGTACAGAAGGACCTTGGATATGGATGTATAAGCAGCTCCTAAGCACAGGATGCACAAAGAGCAATGCTTACATTTTGATTTTCTGTTTGTTCAAGTACAAATTAAGCAAGTTTAAAGCTTGCTTAATCTTCTCTCCTTTCTCATTTTTCTAGTCTATTTAACAGTTCTGTCTCTTTTGGGCCTTCTAAGCTCTAATAGCAGCAGAAATATATATTGGTGTAGTGTAAAGGATAGTTATTTTATTTTGTCAACTGTTGTGTTATCACACCTAAGACAATGGAAATTTTTCTGGTGGTGAAAGACACTGTGTGAGAAATAGAGATCTTCCTCAAACTATTTTTCCATTTAAATAAATAACTAGTGAAAAGATGATTATGCTTGGCTTCCAGTTTCCTTAATATAAATGCCTATTCATAGGCACAGGATCAATTAATAAAATATTTTTTTTCTCTTAAATCACAGAATTATTAACCACTTTAAAGCAGACATAATGCTATCTCATGCCTTCAATGATGCACACTCATAAAGCACCATCACTTTTTAATTTCAAAATTATTAAATAGAAAATTTATCCTAAAGAAGCTGAGCCAGATCTTCAACCTATGGAAGAAGTTAAAGATTCATTGAAGGCAACAGGAGTGACAGAATTTTAATCTTCTGGAGACCTGATGCCAGTAGTGAAAAACAATAGTATTTTATCACCACTACATAGATGTACCATATTGACTTAGTGTAATTACGGACATGACCTTGTTAATTTCTGTTGTAGCTTTGTGTACGCAACAGAGAAACAATCTTAAATACTCTCTGTGTAAGCAGGTAACCTACTAAAACCTCCAGTATTTAAAGTCTCAAATTCTGATAGGTAAGGATCTAATTTTTCCCTTCCTTCAATACTTTGCTTAAGTGAGGTATAGATGTTATTTCACTTTTTGGTAATCAATTCGCTTAAGTACACCAGGGTTTGTAGAGGCACAACCTTGGTAATTCAAATAAAAAACCTCACACTGCAACTAGTATATCTCCAAACTAGACCGCTACAGATACGCTGTAGATACACCACTAGACAGAAAATTGTTCTGCGTCCAGCCTAAGACAAACACAGACGACTGGTCTTCTCTTTATTGGTAAAATGGCTGCCTTTCAACAACTAATCATACAATATAGCTTCAGGAAGAATTAATCACAGAATCATAAAATGCTTCAGTTTGGAAGGGATCTTAAAGATGATCTAGTTCCAACCCCTTTCCATGGGCAGGGACACCTCCCACTAGATCAAGTTGCTCAAAGCCCCATCTGGCATGACATTGAACATTTCTAAGGATGGTATCCACAGCTTCTCTGGGTAACCTGTTCCAGTGGCTTATAATATCATGTAACAGTAAAAATTAATATGAAGCGAAACAGCAGAAGAAAGTAGGACTTACCACTTTCAATTTTAGTTTAAGTTAAATCAGGAAGAATTTTATTGATTTATTAATGGTACGAATAACCAGTATTAAGGGAATTGTATGTTCAGGATTAGTAGCATCAATAAAACAGATGTATCACAGCACTTACATTGCACACACACACACACACAAA
>VXBJ01005017.1:161739-185671 GCA_013400055.1 Nycticryphes semicollaris
AATTTATAAAATATATTTATAATATTTATAAATCTGTAATGTATTTTTATATTTATATGAAGAAATATTTTGTGACATATAATAATGGAAGTCTGTGGTTTTGTTTTCTGCTCATTTAGAAGTCTCTTATGACTAAAGTTTGAGGTGTGAAAAAATTAAAGAGTTTATCTCCTTTATTGAGTGTAGTTAGATATTTATGCACTTGTTTTGTGCATTGTAGTAGGAATTGTTTTAGGAACCAATCATAAAATAAACTCTGTAGCACTTTAATTATTCAATTTGCATGACTTTGCTAACTATATTTTTTCTTTTTTTTTTTTTTATTTCTACAACTTCAGAATACTTTTTTTCTTTTTAAAATAATTTTGCTTTGAATTTTAATCCACAGAAAGTAAGAACTAAATTCACCATAGTTCTTTCTAACATGTGCAATTTCAGAGCCTTTTAAGATATTAAGTTCACTCGTAGATTAAGATAAATGTAATTTTATTCTGTCATGCTTGTATTCCACCCACTCATCTACCCAACCAGCAGGTTTCCTCTGCCTTACTTTGGATTTCTTTGTATTTTTCCCTACTTTTTCTGCATTCTTTCTCTAGCCGTTTTTCCACATTTTCTTCTCTCCTTTTTCTGTCTGATAAACAGAAATTTTGTAAGAAATGTAGTGAAGGATAAGTACAATATAAGAGTACAGTATGTGGAACTGCAAATGCTGAGGTATCTGTTTCTTTTTCTTGATGTTCAGATGTTTTCTCCTACTCTAGGCAAGATATAATCTGTGTGTTGATAAACCCATCTACAAAATGAGGATAATAATATTTATAATTTTCATGGATTGCTACAATCTGTAATTAGCTTACACAGTTAAGAATTCTGAGAAGGAAGAAGCTGCTGGAGTATGAAATGGCTTAACGATGTGTGTTAATTCTTATAAGCTATAGCTCAGCAATGGTACAATTTAGTAAACCAAATGACTTTAATAAAAACCAACAAACCCACATCAAAACCCCTTGATTAACTCAAAACATCAGTCTTGAGGTCTTACTTCATTCTTTATGTTTCTCTTTAAAATATTTGAGTGTTTGGAACTTGTTTATTTCTAGGTATGATCTTTTTATTTGCAAAAGTCACAATGAAGTCAGTTTTCTATATGTAATAGGGATATAAAATTGTGCACTATAAAATGCAAATGGGCTTCCAAAGACCTCAGAAATAAAGATGGGGTTTAGGTTGTTTCGACTTTTAGAAAGAACATTCCGTGATATTTGACCAGCCTTCCCCTCCCTCATGCCTTAAAGGGACAATTGATTTTGGTATTTAAGTTTGTATAGAATTTACAGACTAATTGCTCTAAAAGATTTGAGGCGTTTGATTTTGAAATAAGCACCATCTCTAAAGACATATGGTATCACTCATTGCCTCATTTCCTCCGTTTCTAATTTACCAACAGATACGTAGTAAAGGCCATGACTTTGCTCTGAGGAGATCCAGGTATGACAATATGTATTTAGTAACTGATATTTATATATTTCACATAAATTCTAGTCCGTTCAATTTCTTTGGTGTCCATCACTTTTCTCAGAAACCATTGATGATGTGCTCTTAAATTCAGATGATATTTGTATTAAATCAATATCACATTTGAAGAAATTTTTAAGTAAGTTTCTCACCAAAGAGACTGCTATCCTTGAATATAAGTCATATACCATGGAGATATTTGAAGACTGAAAGTTCTGGACTACCTAATTGATAAAAGCTCTTTCGCTGACGTGTACCAGGCAAGTTCAAGCAATAAAAGCAGATATTGACCTTTATGTTTCCTGTTCCCTGTTGAAAAATGCAAGTGCTGAGGATACACTCGGTCCTCTCATCTAGGTCATTGATGTATATGTTGAACAAGACTGGACTTACTATTGACCCCTGGGGGACACCACTGGTTATAGGCCTCCAACTTGACCCTGCTCCATTAATTACAACCCTTTGAGTCCCGTCACACAGCCAGCTCTCAATCCACCTCACTGCCCCCTCATCTAGTCCACAACTACCTCAGTTTCCTAATGAGGATGTGTGGGAGACAGTGTCAAAAGCCTTGCTGAAGTCAAGGTACATGACATCTGCTGCTCTCCCCTCATCCAGCCATCCAGTTATAACATCACAGAAGGCTATAATATTGGCCAAGCATGAGTTACCTTTGGTAAATCCATATTGACCACTTCCAATAATTCCCTGTTCTTCAACNGGGTGATATTTTCCTTCCTCCAGTCCTCAGGCACCTCTCCTGTTCTCCATGACCATTCAAAGATGATGGAAAGTGGCCCAGCAATAACATCTGCCAGTTCTCTCAGCACTTGCAAGTGCATCCCATCAGGGCCCATGGACTTATGGATGTCTAGTTTGACCAAGTGGTCTCTAACCCAGTCCTCCTCTGCAGAGGGAAAATATTCCTCTCTCCAGATCTTCCCCTTGTTGCCAGGGTCTGTGATTCATGGGGGACAGTTTTAGCAGTGAACACTGAAGCAATGAAGGCATTCAGTAGCTCTGCCTTCTCTGTGTCTTCCACCATAAGGCACCCACCTCATTTATCAGTGGGCTTACATTTTTCCTAGTCTTCCTTTTTCTATTGATATACTGATAGATCCTCTTGTTATCTTTAACTGTAGTGGCCAAGTTAAGCTCTGCTTGAGCTTTGGCCCTTCTAATTTTCTCCCTGCACAGCTTCACTACGTCTTGATACTCCTCATAAGTTAAGATCATAAACTTTCCGTTTATTCCTTAGGTCCCTTTGTTTCACTATAACTACTTGAGTGCACATTATCACTACCATGCACTCAATTTATGTCTGAAGAGTCCAGAAACAATGGTTCCACAAATCAAACTTAAGCAGGCTTAGTCTCTGGCTGCTGTTCTACTCCAATACATTCCAAGTGATTAACACCACCTGTGGCACTCCTAATTCACAGCAGCAGACAATTATATCCCTTGGATACCCATTATGGGTAATTATTCCCATGACAGACTATTAGATATGGGTTGTGAACATCTCAGCTGTAAACTTTTTTTGCAATTTTATTTTAATTCTGATATTACCATTGAGAGGCATATTTGGGGAACAAATCAGACTGTTACATTAATGGTATGCTTACAACAAGCAAAAGATTCATTTTTATTGCTGGAGTTGTAGTCAGATTCATTATTTAAATATGTGATTAAAGGAGATTTCACGTTTGCCATTACATGATTATTTCATTTCATTCTTTTAGTACAGAGGCAATAGCAGATCCTGCTGATAAAGTGACACTTGAGGCAGTTAGAAACTAATGTTTTGTTTTAAAGTCTGTCTACTCTTAACAAATCTTTTCTTCTTTTTTTCCTCCTGAATATACAAACCTAATCCTTTATAAGCACGTAGGAGAATTCTCAGTGTGAAAAAAGGTTTAACTCAAAGATCAAAATTCATAAAACTTTCTTGTTGATTTAATGTAATTTTAAAGATCCAACTTTTTTCTTTATGAAATTATGTGATTTAACATAATCACAATCTCTTTGATTTCCTATCACATCAGAAAATAAGCATGCTCTGAATTTGAATTGGCATAACTACAGTTTCAGACAGGACCAAGTGTACTGAAATCAATGAAAATAAGATAAAGAATGTAAATATAAATGAATGAAAAATTGATTCTTCTTTGTATATTCATTTTTGGTATGACCATTTATATAACTCTGCTAATTTTGTGCTAAAAAAAAAAAAAAAAAGAAAAGAGAAGGGAAAAAAGGAAGAAAAAAGTTTATTATATTAAAAATGGAAAAAAACTTGGTTTTCATTATATTAGAGACAACAAAAAAAAAAAAGGATTGAAAGAAGAAATATTTACACATGAAATGAATGTAGCAGCCATGTTTTCATTAATAAGGCTGAGTTCAACTTAGATTTTTGGTGTTGACTTAGCCTCTGATAAATATGATGAAAACACTTTCTGTGATACCCCCATCGTCACCCTCCCTTAAACCCCAGCCTAATATTGAATATGTGAAACCCTTAGCTATTAATTATAGCTGATCCTATGTTGGAACAGAGAGACAGACTAGGTCTGCTTGTAAATTCTCCATGTTTTTTCATGTGACTTACTAAACTTTTAAAATCCTGTAGGCATTTCACAAGTGATGTTGAAATGTTGCAGTATGACAGCAAGATATGGTAAGCTACAGCTGCCTTTAGCCCAAGCACAAACTCAGTCCTTATGCTCTATTAAAAAAGTACCTGACATCTGTAATTGCAAAGTGAGATAATGTTCACAAAATTCAGAAGAAATAGAACAAACTCAAAACGCGTTACTGTGGACTAAATGCGTTACACGAAGAATCTAGGTGTGATGAATAGGATCTGACTCTGTTACACATACGGTCTGACTTTACTACAATTTGTTATGTGCTGGTGGATCTCCCAGAGAGACTGAAGTCACGGAAGCAAATGGGATTTGTACAGATTCAGTGTGCACTATAGGCTTGTACTGTGTGTCAAATAGCATGGAAATTTGAATCAAAGCTATGACATCTTGCAGCCAACAGTGTGGACATGAATAGCTCTCTCAGAGTTTCTCCTGACTTGATATTCTTCAGTCAGCAGAAACACAGCATAGTTTCTCTAAAGACTATGTGATACCATGCCATAAATTAGGAGTGGGAAACACCTTTCCTTTGAAATTGTGTATTTATTCCTGAGTTCCTCTAAGTAAAACTTAATTGGTTCTCCTCCTTTAACAGGTAAACTAGGCCATGGAAAATATTTATGAAGTTATTTGTCATACTTGACTATATTATCTTCAGGTAACTCTCAGGTCAGATGAAATTTTTCAATAGTAAAACAACACCCAATTTCATGTGGCAGATTGCTCTCCGGAATTCACTGTGGTTATATAAGGATAAAAATAAATGTGCTCAATAGGCATGTATCAAAACATGTTTTAGATATGTGAAGATGATTTTTTGGTACAGTTCTTTATAGAAATACAAGCATGTTTCCTGGAAATCAGTGAGTGATATCTGAATATCTTTCACAAACTGTCTGTATTTCATTCTTGTCTGTATTTACAGAAATGAATTGGGTAACTAACAAGCTTCTCTTGGTATCTAAGCCAGAAATCAAGCTCATATTCAAAGTAAATAATGATTCAGGATGCTTAGTGCTAACATTTGTGATCTATAATTTCTTTTCCACATTGAAGACATAAAACAAGTAGTTAGTAAGACTGTACAGCAGCTTTTAAAAATATGAACAAGTATATGCTTACTCAACATACGTGGAAAATTATTTCAGTTGAAAACGAGTTTATTCTTGTCCAGTGAGATCAGACCAATTCAAGTGAATGGCTAAAACCAGACTGAGGGTCCTGTAGTACCTGTGAAAGGAGGATTATTTTACTACCTGTGACCAGGTAGTAAAAGTGGAGATGATTCTATACCCTTGATATTACTTCAAAAAGCACATATCACAAGCCTAAATTTTATCACTATAATTCCCTGAAATTGCTTGAACTGAGGGGGAAAGGGGAAAGGAGATGGGGAGAGAGAAACCAGGAGAGTAAGTTAAAAAACCCACTTTGTAGTAGAAGTTGTTTGGAGTAACTTTACAAGCCAGGTTTCACACTTTAAATGTGAAGGACTTTGCTGAATCTGTGATAGAGACAAAGTAATACCCTTTTTCTTTGGTCAGACATAAAACTTCAGCATTCCTCATTGAAGTCAGTCAGACTCACAGCAAGAGTGTGGACACTGGTGCTCTACTGACTGCTTTTGATCTTCTCACTTCATCAATCACAGGTCAATTGTTAAATCCTGGCAGCTTATAAGAGCACATCAGGTGTAGAAAGCATTTGCAGACTACTTAATAGCCACATACTAAAGATTTTAAAGTTCAACAGCACCATCAGAACTGTCTGTTGAAGAGCAGTCTTCTTAGAGTAATCTGGAAATTTACATTAAACTCCAAAGACACTCTCATCTATATGCATATCAAAGGTAGTACAGGGAGATCAGTGTTTACCACTCAAGCACTGATAGATAGTCCATGGCTTCACTTGTTTTGAAAAAACCTGTTTTTATATAACTTACATAACTTAAAAAATTACTAGATTCTATTTTCACCACGTTCTAAAAGAATCTTGTCTTAATTTAGTGGGCTAAACTTCTTAATCTGTTAATGAAAGACCATCTTGCTGGCAACCCAGACTGACCTTTCCTATAATCCACAGTATGTTGCTTTTTTCTTTATAGTGTAGTTCATTTATATTAGTAACCTTTTTTTATTTTCTCTGAAAAGTTACATTTTTAAGTGATGAACAAAACTTGTGGAGTTAACTGCCTTCATAGCTGTTAGAAGCAGTGTAGGCTCCATTTCACAATCTGTATTCTGACAAAAGGTCTTTTAGACTTCAACTCCATTCCAACTGTGTTTGTAAAAGAAAGAAACAATGCTATCTGTCAGTCATTTTCTCCAAATGTTGAAATCACTCTCTATTATGAGCAGTATATCTGAAAACAGTCCTGCAGTGTTTCTTTTATGCCAGTTACTAAGAAGAAACTACCTAGTAACCTGGAACTGATGTTATTGTAATTTCATTTGTGTTCAGACCACTGGATACGTGAAGTAAGTTCTACAAGTGCAGCAATAAAAATGAAGATATATTTGCATACTTCAAGAATTTTAGTCAACATTTTGCTCTACTAATACTAAAAATATTTTTGACAGCTGTATTTCAGCAATGTAATGGTGAAATAGAATTTTGAAAAGTGGAACAATTTGTAAAACAAAGAACAATTTTTACAACATATTTATATAAAAATAAACTGGGGATTTTACACAGTTCTCTTTAACAAAGGCAGTTAATTTCGAACACAATTTCTACTTTTTATTATTTAACTTCTTCATATCAAATGGCATTTCAGTACTTTCAGAATTCATAATTTATGACATATTGCTTTTCAATTTACCAATTTACTGAACTAAGAAATTATACTTGTATATAATTTTTGATGCATATATTAAAAATGAAATAGCATTTACTGTAATTTTATTTTGAGAACAATGCCTTTTAAATGTTATAGACCAGAAGATTCCACTGAAAAGCCTACTTCAAACTTTTCAGAAGACCTAACTTTTTAATAAATTTTGAGCTTGCAAAAGTTAAAAACATATGCAACAATTCCAGTGAAATCAAGACTTAGTGGTTGTCTGAATCCATCTTATATATGCTTTTTCCTTCTCTTTTCTATCACCTGGCAAGTTTAGTAAATTCTAGGGAAAAGCATCTCACAGCATTTCAGTGATTAAATATTTTAAAATTAATACTGAAGGTTATTAAAGATCTCTTTTAACAATTTTTGTGGTCCCTACAATTGTGCTGCATATAGTTATCCAGCATGCGCTACAAAATAAGAGAAACAGAATCTGACCGCCAGAAGACAAAAGTTGAAAAATCCTGCAAGCACATCTGATCTGTCATCTAGAAGTTTCAGTGTTGCATGTTTTGAATTTCATTGGATTTTATACCACTGAGCACCTTTGAGGAGTAGGATCCAAATATTTTGTAATTTTTCAACAGAAGACTCAATTAAAACACAGTGAAAATTTTCTTTAAAGTACTTAGTAGTTTTCCACAACCTACTAGGTCTGACAAAGTCTTCTGTCCTGATATTTATTTTCTCCTGCTTCATCTCATCTCAACTATTTTTAGTCTAAACAACTCTTATTCATGCTTAGTATTCAGGTTCTCAGATTCTGGTTTGAATGTAATAGAATTTTCTGTATATAAATTAAAGAGTAAATTAAGGAAATTTCTCTGCAGACCTTGTGGTTGACCCGAAAAAAGATGATCTCTAAAAGAGATTGTTTGAGAGAGAAGAGGGTCTGGAATAGAAATAGGTTTTGTTGACATTGTCAGAGGGAGAAGGTTTTGATTCAAAGGCATTATGGGGCACATATGAAACATGCTCCAAAATATTTTTACAATCTGTTATTTGTGGAAGATTTTTTCCTTAAAAACATAGTGGCAATAATGTATAAATTCTGAAAACTATTTATGTTTAAAGCAATTATTTAGGGTCTAGAGGAGCAAAAGTCATAGAATGGGAAGGAGTTAGCCATAGACTGAAGTTATAGTCTGGGAAGTCATAGACTCTATAACCTACTTGCATTGGCAACATCACTGAGTGTCTACCGAGTCTGTGAACCCTACAAATGATCATCATATTATCAAGGTCGTCTTGGGCATAGTGATCATGAAATGATACAGTTTTCAATTGTAATAGTAAGGAAGGGCTCATCAGAACTGCTGCCTTGGAGTTCCAGAGTACAGACTTTGGCTTGTTTAGAAGATTGGTTGACAGAGACCCTTGGGATGTAGTCCTGAAGGGCAAAGGAGTCCAGTAAAGCTGGACATTATTCAAGAAGGAAAACTGTAAGACACAAGAGCTGGACATCCTCCTATGCCAAAAGATCTGGCAGGTAACAAGACTGACCTGGCTGAACAGAAAACTTTGTCTAGAACTCAGGAGAAAGAAGAGTTTATGACCTTTGGAAGAGGGGGCATGCAACTCAGGCGGACTACAAGGATGTCATCAGGCTATACAGGGAGAAAATTAGAAGGGCCAAAGTCCAACCAAAACTTAATCCAGCCACTGCTGTAAAAGACAATAAATAATGTTTCTACAAATAGATAACAACAAAAGGAGGGCTAAGGAGAATCTCTGTCCCTTATTGGATGCGAGGGGAAACATAGTGACAAAAGATGAGGAAACGGTTGAGGTACTTAATACCTTCTTTGCCTCAATCTTTAACAGCAAAATCAGTTATTTTCAGGGTACCCAGCCCCCTGAGCTGGGAGACAGGGACAGGAAGTAGAATGAAGTCCTCATAATCCAACAGGAAACCATTAGCGACCTGCTGCAGCACTTAGACATGCATAAGTCTATGGGCTGGGATGAGATTTGCCCAAGGGTACCGCAGGAGCTGGCAAAAGTGCTCACAGGGCCATTTGCCATCATTTATCAGCAGTCCTGGCTAAACAGGGAGGTCCCAGTTGACTGGAGGTTAGCAAATGTGACATCCACCTGCAAGAGTCAGAAGGAGGATTTGGGGAACTATAGGCCTGTCAGTCTGATCTCAGTGCCAAGAAAGGTCATGGAGCACCATCACACAGCATGTACAGGACAACCAGGTGATCAGGCTCAGTCAGCCTGGGATTATGAAAGGCAGGTCCTGCTTGACAAACCTGATCTCCTTCTATGACAAAGTGACCTGCTTGGCGGATGAGGGAAATGCTGTAGATATTGTTTACCAGGACTTTAGTAAAGCCTTTACCATAGTTTCCCACAACATTCTCCTAGAGCAACTGGCTTCTCATGGCTTGGACAGGAGTACTCTTTGCTGGGTGGATAGCTGGCTGGCCCCAAAGAGTGGTGGTGAGTTCAGTACAGCTGCTGGCCAGTCACAAATGGTGTTCTCCAGGGGTCAATATTTGAGTCAGTTCTGATTAATATATTTATCAATGATTGGGACATGGCAGTGGACTGCACCCTCAGTAAGTTTGCAGATGACACCAAGCTGGACAGGAGTGTTGCTCTGCTTGAGGGTAGAAAGGCTCTACAGAGGGATCTGGACAGGCTGGATTAGTGTGCTGAGGCCAGTGGTATGAGATTCAACAAGGTCAAGTGCCAGGTCCTGCATTTGAGTCACAAGAACTTCCTGCAATGCTATGGGGTGGGAGAGGAGTGGCTGTAAAGCTGCCAGTGGAAAAGGGCCTGGTAAGGATGGTCAACATCTAGGTGAATATGAGCTAGTAGTGTGCCCAGGTGGACAAGTAGGTCAATAGCCTCCTGGATTGTATCAGAAACAGTGTGTCCAGCAGGACTAGGGAAGTGATCGTTCCCTTGTACTTGGCACTGGTGAAGCCCCAGTTTTGGGCCCTTCACTACAAGAAAGACATTGAGGTACTGGAGCACCATGAAATAAGGGCAATGAAGCTGGTGAAGGATCTAAGTCTTATGAGAGAGTAAATCTCAAGAAGAGCAGCTGAGGGAACTGAGTTTGTTTCACATGGAGAAAAGAAGTCCTAAGGGGGACCATATTGCTCTCTACAACTACCTGAAAGGAGCATGTGGTGAGATGGGTCTTAGTTTCTTCTCCGAAATAAAAAGCGATAAGCAAGAGGAAACAGCCTCAAGTTGCTCCAGCTTAGGTTGGATGTTAGGACAAATTTCTTCACTGAAATGGTCATCAAGTATTGGAATAGACTTCCCAGTTTCATGGTTTGGGCTGGATTGGCCACTGAAAAAGACTGCAGATGCTCTCCCCAATTCTTCCAGAAGGGAGAGAGGTGAGAAAGACGTGAATTTAGAAAGAAAANAGGAGGCAGAGAGAGAAAGAAACTTATAAGTTTAGGACAGAACTAAACTACCTCAATGAAATATTAATAATGAAATAAAAAGAAAATAATGAAATGTATGCAATACATAATAAAACCAAGATGATGATATGTCACTAGTACATACTGAGAAAGTCCCAGACTGGAGTCAGCAGTCAATGGGAATTGGATTCAGATTCATGAATGCACAGACAGGGACCGAAGGCAGACAAACGGAGTCCTCCTCAGACACCGTCTGTTGAAAGGGAGGGCTGACCCCTTGAACCTTCAGCTTTTATACTGAGAATAAGGTAGATTGGATGGAATACCCTGTTGGTCAGTTTTGGCTCACCTGTCCTGTCCTTTCCTCCCAACAAATACAACCCCTCTATTCTCTTCTGCTTCCAAACCTCCAATGGGGCACNTTAGGTTGGATGTTAGGACAAATTTCTTCACTGAAATGGTCATCAAGTATTGGAATAGACTTCCCAGTTTCATGGTTTGGGCTGGATTGGCCACTGAAAAAGACTGCAGATGCTCTCCCCAATTCTTCCAGAAGGGAGAGAGGTGAGAAAGACGTGAATTTAGAAAGANCAGGAATGAACAGTGTCTGGACAGTATCCTGTTAATTTCAGAGAGTTTAGTTATTTAGAAGAGGCTCAGCTACCAACAAAACTACTGAACAGAAAATTGGTTCTGTTCTACCTCAAACAAGGACACCCAGGGAGGTGGTGGAGTCACCATCACTGGAGGTAATTAAAAGACATGTGGTGCTTAGGGACATGGTTTAGTGGTGCATTTGGCAGTGTTTGGGTAATGATTGTATTCAATCATCTTAAAGGTCTTTTCCAACCTAAATGATCCTATGATTCTAGGAAGAAGGAGCTGAATTGAAGAGGTCATTGCCTGGCCACATGGTGGCATACTTAAAAGTTTTGTCTTTTATTACCGTGAGTCTAACTTTGAGAAGACATGTCTCTTGGGAGCTGATGGGATTCACCTGACCAAGTTAGGCAAAACAGTCTTTGCCAAGAAGCCTCTGAACTTATACAGAAAGCTTTATGTTAGATTTAGTGGAGGAAGGTGATAGAGCTTTCAGCAAAAGATAAAGCCAGGGGATGCTGATGTATTAGGAACCAAAAAGGAAACATGCATGAAATGCCTCAAAGGAATTAGGATGTGTTACTCTAAAATGGTATCAAGGTTAGTAGCCCAACTGAACTGTCTCCATACCTAGTATGGTTAATAAACAGGAGGAAATGGAAGTCACTATGCAGCTAGAAAACCGTGATCTAATAACTATTGATGAAATGTGATGGGATGCATCACATGACTGGAGCACTGCAATTGACGGCATTCTAGGCTGCATCAAAAGAATTGTGGCCTGCAGGTTGACAGAGGTACTTCTGCCCCACTACTCCACTCTTGGGAACCTGGAGTACCTGGGTCCCCTGGGACAAGAATGACATAGATTTATTTGAGTCGGTCCAGAGGAGACCCATGAAAATAATCAGAAGGATTAAACATTTCTCATGTGAAGAAAGGCTGGTAGAGTTGGAGTTGTTCAGCCTACACAAGACAAGACTCTACAGAGACCTTTCAGTACTTAATGGGAGTTTATAAGAAAAATTGAGAAAGATTTTTTCACAGAGTCTGTAGTGATAGGGCAAGAGGCAATAGTTTTAGACTGAAAGAGGGTAGATTTAGATTGGATGTAAGGAAGAATTTTCCTCTTAGGGTGCCGAGGCACTGGAATATGTTGCCCAGAGAAGCCGTGGATGCCCCATCCCTGGAAGTGTACAAAGTCAGGTAGAATAGAGCTTTGAACAACCTGATCTAGTGAAAGATGTCTCTGCCTATGGTAGGGGTGTTGGACTAGATGCTATTTCTCTGTGCCAGCTAGAGAGGAACTATCCCTTCTCTATCTCACAATAAAGGAATGAATCTGGCTTTACTCACACATGTATAAATCAACAATGAATCAGCTGGTCTCTGCAGAGTAACAGGCACATAAGCATTGAAGTTATGATCAAAATCAACCCTCATATTTGATAGATGGATTCAAAAATTGTTATGGACTTCTTACCTGTTGTTAAATAAGAATCAAAATAGTCTCACAGTTCACCTTATGAAACAATGGTGTACTGCTGAGGGCAAGAAAAAACTAATAATACAGAAATCTTTACTCCCACAGTAGTTGTTCATTACCGAATCCCCCACACCTTCCTCTGATTTTTTTTCAGAACAAGTGATTGCAGATTTTGAACATAAGACTATGTCAACCACCAGTATTATAGTCCTGTATTCATAAAATTAGTGTTGTAGTATTACTACTATTGTATTTTTTCTTTGGTATCTTTAAGCCTACTCAAAACTCCTTTTCTAACAATAGTCTCTAACATGTTCTTCAACTCAGTCTGTACAGAATTAATAAAGATACTGAGGCTTTTTATAACTTTTTGTCCTAGCAACATTGCTGTACAAATGAAGGGAGATTTATGTGAATAATGACATACCTCTTCTATATATGTTGTTGGCAATACTCAGTAACATGATTTTTCAATCCTAGTCCAATCAGTCTGAGATAGTCCTTGGACTGGAAGAACTTTCAGCTAGGGGTCTCTGTACAATGTCTGTTTGCATAGTTCCTGTCACCATACCATGTTAATCCTAAGTGATACATAACAGATTTATTTTCAAACAAATATGTCCATACATTTTACTTTTTCTTTGTTTTGTAAAAATGTTAATGCAGCAGAATGAACCATATAAGTCTTAATATATCAACTTTATATAAAAGTGTCTGCATGTGTGTATGTGTATGTATGAATGTGTTAAAGGACAATGCATAAAGCTGACCACAGATATTATGACAACAATTACTTCTATAACGTTCTACTTCACCTTCTTTATAATTTATCTTCAAATGCCTGTTTTTGCATTCCCAGTTGCATGTTTGTTTATTTATTGCACTGGTTTTTATGACTATGCATTTACCTGTACTGTAGTAAGAGCCAAGCCTATGGTTTGACTCACAGTTACAAATTAAAATGTAAAACTATAACACCAGAAGTATATTCTAATCAACATCTACAAATAATAAAAGCACCATATGTTTTCAAAGCAGATTTTAAATGGGAAAATCAATAAAACAATGAAAGACACTGTATAAAAAAGTATTGTCATGTAGGAAAGATAAATCTCCTGGTTCATTCCTGTTGACTGTTTACTATATCCCTACAGTATCTACTAGCCATTCCCCAGGACTTACCTGTTTCTATTAAGGAAGGCATTTTTTGTGGGTCTTAAATTAATGATTGATGTCTTTTTTTAGCTTTAAGTTAAAAAAAAAAAAATAGCGGTGTATCTTAGTGATGCATCTATAAGCCCTGAAGTACTAGCAATAAAAAACTTACTGTATCCACTATTTGGAATCTACAGGCATGTAATAGTCTTTTAGAAAATACTGAATGCAACTGTACGTTAAGTCCTTCGTGCAGAGTGCAGGGAGGTGTTTCCTGGAACAAGGTTAAATCTGTATTTCTAGATTACGCCCATCAGTGATAAAACCAACAGTTCCTGTTAAGGGGCTTGCTGAATAATTTCTGTTCAGTTTCAAGTTTCTGTACCTTTTGTAGTGAGTAATGTAGGAACCATAATATTACAGTGGTGTGGCTAAATTAATAAAATAAAAAGGCCTGGTTTTGATTTTTGGGAGGATTTCTTTCTTGTCAGAAAATGCCTTCCGCTAATTTAAATTTACAAACATTGATTCTTTACCTCAGGAGGGGTTAAAAACATTCCTGGGATTTATATAACATTGTTTAAGTTCCCTGCTCCAAGTTTTAATATAAGGTCTTGGGACTTAGCTTGAACTTTCAGAGATATTTAGTTGCTTTACTTCTGTGGTTGTGAGATTGCATTTTCTCACATCATGGAGTGCTGTAGAGAGACAAATATATTAAATATTAGTAGGCTTCTTTACAAAATTTTGTAATATAGTAACTGGCCCCGAAAATACATGTGACGTTTCATGCAAACGATATTAGCTATAAAGTGGAAGTCTGGATATTAATTCTGAATAAAAGGAATGTAACATCCCCAAAACATGAAATCACGAAGAATAAAATTAGGGAGGACCAGAGCAGTGAGTACTTTGGTTCATCTGTCCTTAGAGACACAAGGAACTGCAATTACAGTTCAGCTTTCTTTTATACAGGCAGTCATCAAGCTGGAAATTCCCGAGAATTTAGGAGTTGATACTATTCACTGTGACTCCCAGCAAGAGCAACAGGAATAAATTTAGCATTTTTTTCCCTATATTCCTAGAGAATCCCGTTAGTGGAAAGGTATAATATTGCCTGCTTTATTTCTGATGCATAAACCAAAAGGGTGAGTGGGAGAACATTTTTAAGTGTTATGTGCCTCAGAATAGAAGAGAGACGTGGAGTTACAGAGTAAAGTGTAGGCGGTGGTTGATTTTGTCAAAGTGGTGGAAAAAAGCTAAAGAAATCTCTTAAAGGTATGTGGTGTGGATAAGGGGAACCGGAAACTAATGACATATGAGAAGAGTAGGGAGAAAATGACAGAAGATGATAGCAGCATAGCCACTAGTTGGATTTTTATTTCTAAATTCATAGTATTCTTTGTTTGATTTAAAGAAAAAATAGCAATTACTGATTTTTTCTCTTTAATATTCAATTAGGTCATTTTTGTATTTATCCAAATGGTTGTCATCACCCATTACAATTATAACACTGAAAGCAGCATAATCTTTTTGTAAGAAGGTTGTGGTGTCCACTTACATTTTGCAAGTGAAAGTGAGGCTGTCCAGATACTAATCTCATATCCCTTTTAACAGAGTAGAAGCAAGTCTGTCCTAATGGGTGACATAATTCCTTTGCCATTTTGTCAGATAGGCAAGGAACAAAAATATATGGAGATGTCAAGAACTACATGACAGGTACAGCTGGCTAAGTATCATGGTAAAAAAAAAAAAAAAAAAAAAGAAGAAACTCTCTGAAGCATGCAGGCAGTATTAGAGAGAGAGTGAGGTCTACAGCAGTATGCCAAGACTGATGGGAGAAAAGTGCCTTTCAGAGATGTATGTAATACACATTCATATCTAAGTAGTATATCCAGAAAAGGAGATATCTGAAAATTACCTAAGAAACTGCAGAAAGAAAGAACTTGGAAAAACATAGAAAGAATGGAAGAAATATGGGAATAGGAATAGGAGGTAAATCAGGGAGGTGGAAGGCTACCAAGGACAAAAGGGATATACAACAGCACAGAATACTGTCTCTCCTAAAAAGCAAAAGAAAACACCCCAAAAAAATAGTAACAGTAAGTAACAATAACAATAGGAGTAAAAAATATTAGCACTAATAGTATTAATACTAATACTATGAGCTATTTGGGTGTTTGTTTTTATTTTGTTTTTTTTTTTTTCTTTTTTACCATAAAATACAAGATTTCTAACATGAAGTGTTTATGTAAAAATTATAAGGCTTGTAGCTTTCTTCAAGAGATGAATAGAAAGGAAAAAAAAAACCAAAACACTGCACTGTCTTTGCAGTTGAAGTTCATTCTCCTCCTATAAATTAAGAACAAGAGAAACCTGACCTGGTCATTTGGTCACAGAATATGCTTTGGTGACACTAGTGAAGGAATTGTTAGATCAGGCCACAGTCTTGTAATTTTCTCCATTTATTAAATGACCATGATGAGAAACTGGTGCACCTCATAAAAGCTTCATGCAAAATCTAATTATAGATGTGGAACTTGTCATCTGGATGGTAACAAGTCTTATGGATTTAGCAAACCATGGAAAGAAAATGCTGTCTAACTGGTCAGAGACAAACACATCTCACTTAGAAAGTACTTATTCCACAGTTGGAAGTGGGGATTATGTGGAGAAGCATGTCCACATGCTATCCTGTCTTTAAAATCCAGTTTTCTTTTCCAAGTATCCATTACCAGATACTATTAGGAATGAGAAGCTGTGAAGGTTTATTCTTATGTTACTACCATAATATTTTTACTTTCCTCTTCCAGACTAACTTACTTCAAATCAAAAGAATTAAATTATATTCATACGCTTTTATTATTATTTTTATATTAATCTGTGCTACAGTCAAGATGTTTCTGCCTTAGGTACAGTTCTCTAGTACTTTGGGATTTTATAGGAAAAACTAACTTTACAATTCTTAAGTTTTTAATAGCCTTATGAATGAAAATGCATTTTCTGAAACAACTGAAGAGCAAATTTACATGACAGATGTAACAAACACTTTTAAGGTATCAGTAAATAAAATTATATGCTCTCTGCTGCTTGTGTGTTGATAGATCAGATTTTCTGTAAATGACTTTATGACAGAATGGACCAGTAACAGTTTTTTACAGAAATGGTGTTCCTAATTATCTCTTTGGTAGCTACTATGCAATAAAGAGATGCTATTTTTATGTGAGTATATGAACATAAGCTTACAAGTGGCTTTAATGACAGCTAATTATATATCTATGATCTTGTGATGCCCTCATGCTGTCGTTGCTGACATTGCTGGCACTACTTCTTTACGATTCCACAGAATTTCCATAATAATAATTCATGCTTAGTAATCCTAAAGATATTTGTTCAGTGTGCAACTTAAATTACTTTATATCCAGGCTTTTTATATCTATGGTGTTTTGAAAGGGCTCAGAGAGTCTCTTAATGGACTTCATGATCATGTCATACTGGGCAAATCCTGGACAAATATTATTTTGGATGTATCTTTTATATTTATTAAGAGGAGATTACATTCTATATAAAGCTTGATGCTTATCTCAGTCTGACAGATTTCTGTGTTTCAGAGTTCTCCGGAGAGAAGAGGATGGTGCCAGTAATGCCTGAATAAACGTACTAAAACTGTAAATTTCTTTTTCATATTGTTTATCAGGGAGGAATTTTTCTGAGCTGAATGTGACACATTGCAAACCACTTTACCACAAATGTAATGACATGAGCACTCTCTCCTCAGCTGCCTTTCTAAGAACAGAGATTTAAATTTTGGATCATAAAATTATTCCTTTAATATTAATAATTACTTTTTTGTTTCTGTTTTTCTTTTTCTTTGCTACAGTAAGAGACAATATCTTCAGACAATGATATTACATAAACAAATAGCTAGTAAACTTACAAGAAAAATAGGGTTTTGTCCAATTTGGCATAGTCAGAAGAATCTAGTGGCTTTTCAGTAGCAGAGCTTCTCATAATATTATCCTACTATAGTTATTTCACTTTGGTATTGTATAATTAATCTATCATGGAACACATAATTCTGTGAGATGTAAAAGTCCTAAATATATTTTTATTGCTTAGTTTCAGTTCATTTTGCAGCTGTCATTTTTGTTATGTATAGTAATTCCTCAGTACATTGATTTCAGCGGAATTGCCTGCATAAGGAAGGCCAGTTCAAATACCATATGCTGGATTTTAAGTGTTGATGTAGGGGAATGAAGTCTTCCACTCTGACTTTCAGAAGGTCCTGGTTTCAGCTGGGATAGATTAATTTTCTTCCTAGTATCTTCTGCGTTTTGAATTTAGTATGAGAATAATGTTGATAACACATACTGCTTTAGTTGTTGCTAAGTAATGCTTATATTAAATCAAGGACTTTTTCAGCTACCCATAGAAACTGAGAGGGACTATAGACAGGACAAACTGGCCGAAGGTATATTCCATACCATAGATGTCATGCTCAATATATAAATGGGGATTGGCCAGGGGGGCAGGAATCCACAATCACTGCTTGTGATGGTTGTGTGGTCCCAGTTGCTAGCTGGGGTTAAACCGCAACACAAATAAATGTTTATGATCATTTTTCTGTTAGAAGCATTCAGGTTGAACCTAGGAGCTTTCAGTTATACAAGTAAGCCCATCATACTCCAAAGGAATAGACAGAGTGAACACACACATATACGTATATAAATGTATGAATTTATCTATGCAGCTATGTTTGTGTGTAGGTAATTCTGTTATCTACCTGGCAAAGTCAATTATTTAAAAAAAAATCAAGAAATCAGTTTATAGCATCCCGTGTAACCAGGGTCATTCTAGTACAAAGTCAGGATGGGCTTATCTCTGGGTATTTGCAACTGTGACCAAAAACAATTTCAAGAATCACAAATTAAATTAAAAAATAAAGGTGTTTGTAACTCAGAAAATCTGAACATACACAAATTCTTCATGCAAGTGCTTTTCAATTTAGCCTTTCAATTTAAATAGCCAGTCAACTCCACTCCTCTAGTGTTAAAGTGCTGGTAACCTTAGCGGAAATAAATACAATTACTATACTATGTTAAACGTTCATTTTTGTTTTAAAAAAAAAATTTAAAAAGTTTACAGTTTAAAATTTACAGTTTTAAACTGTAACTGTTCACTAGAGATAAGGTTTTTTATTTATTTAAATATTTGAGATAAAATAGAAGAGATGTAACATACAGGTGTAAAATACAATTAAATCTGAATAAAATAATTTGGAGTGTACATCAAAAATAAAAACCTCAAAGCAAAAAACAAACAAATAAACAAACAAACAATGGTATGGTAAGATTGTGTAAAAAAAGTATATGTAGCAGCTCATATGAATTCTTTCCTTAATGTAGTGTCACATACACCCTGCACATCAACAAGGTGGGGCTGACAAGACGGTGAAAAAGAATTAACTTCCTTCCATCATCCTGTGGTTTCCTCTTGTGGGGATGGTAACACAGGATTTTGCTTTACCTATTCTATATCTTTTGGGAACATTTTTACCTAGAAAGATATTTGCAGCCTTTCCTTATTCAGTTTGTGTTTGCTGACTGGCACAATGGATCTGAAGGGGGAAATCTCCAGTACAGTTTACAGTCAATGGCTTTTGAATAAGATGACTTTACCTCAGCTGTGCAGGTTAAAAGGAGCTCAAAACACTAAGAAGTCACATTTGCTGAATGTGTAAAACTTTAAAGACAAATTTTATTCAGTGTTTATACTAAAAACTTAAGTCCATGTTACATTTTAAGGGGCTCAGGAACATCTATAAGCTCAGGTAGCATTCAGACTATCTTGACAAAAACCCTGTCTCAGGTGTATGTTTTAGTTGAATTTTAGGGTAAAACAGCAATAAAAATTGGGCTTACTTCACTTCTCACCATGACTGTAATTGTTAGGTATAGTAACAGTGTGAATAAGCCTAACTAGCATCATCTATTACTTCTCATATGGTGATATCACATGATAAATATCAGTTATTGAGTCCTTCTTAAAAGCTTCTACCTAATTTATGGGCGTTATCTACGATGAGTTCAACGGTGCAGTCATGTTGTACTTATATTTTTAAGGCAGCATTATAGATATATGGACTTAGATCACATGTTTCACAATGATTTAGTCAACTCTCTGGTGCATAAATCTAGGGACACAATGGACTTTTCTGACTGATCTCAACCCATACCGTTCTGTCTGGATATTTAACAGACGTGATCAATCTGTGTTGCCCAATATGAGTTTTACTATATCATGGTCCTCTATGATAATGTAATTTCATGTCATGATAGATAAAACTAGCTCTAGATTTGATGTAAGATATAGCCTTTTGAGTAAATTAGAAATATAAACCCTATGACTCAAATTGAGCCATTTATAGTTGAGATACACAAAGGCATATATGATCTTCATAATTTTCAGTTTAACTCACTAAGCATTCCTTACATGTATTCCATGAACTTTTGGACCTGATTTAATCTTCTACAAGTTTGTTAACTTGCAATTTCACTGAAAATCTAAAGTGGAAAACTACATCCAAAATTACAAAAAAGCCCAGAGTAACTCACCTTCTTGACTTCCTCCACTCGCTATTGCTAATAGGTGTCTTCACCTGAACTAGTCGTTTTATTCCTTCATTGTAGTCAGCAGAGGAGACAAGTACTTTCAGAGTAGACCTGTTCAAATAAACACCTACCTAAGGGGATGAAGGGCTCCATTCAGTTGTTCACTCTTTATTGAAACTTCCTAGAATAATCCTTAGAGTTTGAGAAATATTACACTGAGTGTTTGAGACAAAATCAGGAGTGATGTGTCAAGGTCTGGATTCCAAGGCACAAGAAAGACTTAATAATACTTGTTAGTTGTTAATATGTAACAATTAAACAAAACAAACAAACAAACAAAAGTGTGTCACGTTCTTGACCTCTTCCTTGTCACAGCTTATACAGTGCAAATTACCACTTGAAATCAGGAATAAAATTAGCCCATTCATTCATTAAGAAGAAGACCTTACAATTCAATCTGTATTTTATGTAGTAATAGTCTCTAGACACATCTATCAGATAAAGCTCCAAATGTAAATGAGAGTTTACGTAGTTTATAAATGCATGAGGGATTTAAGCATCAAACATTAGTTCTGTATTTTTGACAGGCTTCAATAGTTTTGTGGATAAATTTAGACAATTGTATGACTTTGTATGTAGAAACACAAACCAAACTGGAGTCCAGCTTTTAAAAGTTTGGTGAAAGTCAGCAGTACCTGACTCGGATGCTCAATTTGGTGTGTAGGTTTCGGTGTTCTTTTTCTGATGCTGTTACAAGATTTAGAAATTTGTTCTGGACTATGGGCACACAGGAGGTTTTTTTCAACACTGTCCTTTTGTTCACTTTTTTTTTTTTTTTAAACTAATACAACATTTTAGAAGTTTTGTGTCAAGATGTCATCACAAGTAATTTGACCTCATAGCACTGTCTTTCAGAATTGGATTTTTTGTTGGTTTCCATTTATCTCTGAGAGTTTTATCAGTGCTACTGAATGAAAACAAGCTTCAAAATATTTCGAAGTATTTCGTTTTCACTTCAAAATTAGGATATCTGTTTACATAAGCCTTGATTTTACTGTAAAATGCTAATGGGGTAACAGTCAGCTTGCAATTTCTCCTGATGTACAAAGAGAAGCCTGAACTCAGTCTTTGTGAATGCATCTGATATTTCTTTTATAATAAACTTTTCTAGTGTTGGAATTAGAAGGAAAATCTCAGAAGAAAGGTTGCTAGAAGATATGATTAAGATCCTCTCAGGAATTTTAAGGACCTCTGAGAAAATGTATTGAGTTTCATGGCCAGGTTTTGGTAGCAAGGATCCTACGGGGGTGGCTTCTGTGAGAATATGCCAGAAGTTTCCCCCATGTCCAATACAACCAGTGCCAACTGGCTCCAAGATGGAACCACCGCTGGCTAAAGCTGAGCCAATCAGTGATGGTGGTAGAGCCTCTGTGTCAACATATATAAAAAGAGGAAAAAACACTGTACAACAGCAGCCAGGCGAGAAGAGTGAGTACATGTAAGAGAAACAGCTCTGCAGACAGCAAGACCAGTGAAGAAGTAGGGGGAGAAGATGCTCCAGGCACTGGGACAGAGATACCCCTGTGGTGAAGACCATGATGAAGCAGGTTGTCCCACTGCAGTTCATGGATATTCACGGTGAAGCAAATGAACACCTGAAGCTCATGGAGGATCCATGCTGGAGCAGGTGGATGCACCCTGAAGGAAGCTGTGACTCCATGGAGAGTCCATGCTGGAGCAGGCTCCTGGCAGGACCAGTGATCCCCTGGGGGACTCACACTGGAGCAGTCTGTTGCTGAAGGACTGAACCCTGTGGAAAGAACCCATGTTGTAGCAGTTTGTGAAGAACTGCAGCCTGTGAGAATGACTCATATTGGAGAACTTCATGGGGGACTGTTTCCTGTAGGTGGGACCCTATGCTGGAGTACGGGAGGAGAATGAGGAGAATGACAATGTGTGGTTAATTGATCGTAAGCCTCATTCCACATCCCCCTGCACCACTTGGAGGAAGGAAGTAGAGAAGTCAGGAGTAAAGTTGAGCCCAGGAAGAAGGGAAGGTTGCGGGGAAGGTGTTTTAAAGATTTGGTTTTATTTCTCATTATGGCACTCTGATTTGTTTGGTGATAAATTAAATTAATTACCCTGTTGCCTGCTACCCTAAGCTGAGCCTGTTTTTCCTGTGACAGTAATTGATTAGTGATCTCTACGTGTCCTTATCTCAGTGCATGAGGATTTAATCATATTTTCTCTCCTCCTGATCAGGTGAAGAGGTGGAGCGACAGAGCAGCTTGGTGGGAACCTGGTGTCCAGCCAAAGTTAACCCACCACAGCAAACCAGGACATGTTCAGGAAGCATGTCAAGTGTATCCTGTCTTATTGTTGAAAGTGTTCTTGCACTGAAAGCCATTTATCTATTAATCACTATATTGTTTTCAGAATAATTATTTTTCCTGTTCCACAAGTCCTTCAAAACCATTCTTAAGAAAACTGGTTGAATAGTTCTAATGTTCTGAATAGTTAAAGCCCCTGTGAACAGAATCATGAGGGATAAAAGATAATATAGAAATTCAGTATATAACAGTTGTTCTATAATACACATAATTAATCATGCATTTATCTGAGCATCCAATTGCCATTTAAATGTCAAAAAGTATTCTTTTTTCCTTGGCATTTTTTAAATTTAATTTGATTATGGGAACCCATAAAAATATTATTCATAGACAGACATATTTGGACCATCTTTTTGATTTTTAAATTGTACTCATCCATACCGTCAACAGATAAAAGGCTTCTAGGTGTCTCTTGGAAGTTCCGTGTAACTGTAATCCTAGCTGACATTTGACAGATTCCCTGTCAGATTTCAATGTTTTATCTTTCTCCTCCGAGGTTATTTTTAAAGTGTGGCTATGAAAACTCTACACTGTATAGAAAGCTTATTTGTAATTGGCATGGTGCCACAACAACATATGGAGGTGCAGAACATATTGCAGTATTCCACAAAAGGGAAGAACTTATTAGGAGAAATCATATTACACATATGATTTAGCAAGGCTCTGCTTTTCACAGTGTAAGAGTCTATTTCAGATTTATATACAAAAGGTATAAACTATTCATTATCTAATTACTGCAAGAATATTAAATTCTTTTACAAGCTTGAATATTATCTCTATCGAGATTTCCATGAATATAGTATATGTAGATAGATAAATTTATCTAAATCCCATGTATCCATTTGTGTACTAGACTGAAATTGTCTGTCTACCTCCCTAGGCTGTGTTACCTTGAAGATACAAAAATTAATTACATAGCCTTCTATTTAGTTTTAAAGTTTCTCAGGCGCATTTATAAATTTTTATTCTAAGGCAATAGATAAGTTTCCTCTATTTGGTAGTCCACTATACTAAAGATTTTGGTGGATAAACTAGCTAATTTGTCAGAGTGGTGGGGGGTTTATTTCCTGTAATGTGAAATATTTTCCCTTTGACATCAGCAGATGAGGTGGATTGTAATAGCTTAAATGGTGGTTGTGTCACTGTTTTTTCTCATAGCCTCAAAAGTTGTTGGAACTTCCTACAAATGGCATTTAGGAGGATTTTCTCAAGTGACTCTTCATTTGTTCTCGAGGCTGAACAACCCCAGCTCTCTCAGCCTGTCTTACCTCTGCTTCAAAAAGCACT
>VXBJ01005017.1:185724-199495 GCA_013400055.1 Nycticryphes semicollaris
TTTCAGTGTGTCTTTTTAAATATTAGGTATTAGGTATTAAAAAGCCAGGCATACATAGTGCTTAGAGACATGAGTTAGTGATGGGTTTTATCAGAGATAGGTTGATGGTTGGATTTGATGATCTGAAAGGTTCCTTTCAACCCAGGCGATTCTATGATTCTATGATTCTATGATCATTATACTCATCTGAATTTTGAGAGATGAGCTGTTAAACTCTGTATAAAGATCTGCCACATTGAGATTCCCCAACTATCATGCATCACAGCATTCTCCACCTTGCTGTTCTTGTAGAAGCTAAGCCATTGCACAGACCAGTATGTTGAGGAACTAAGATAAGACTGAATGATTGCACACAAATTAGGTGCAGGTATCCAAGTGTAGGCAGAGCAGGGGCTGCAGGGGTGGCCAGACACAGCTGGTTTCAGCAGACAATGGAACCACTGCACAACATAGCTGAGCCCAGCAGACAAGGCAGTGGCATGATGGGGAAAATAGATTTAAGAAAGGGCAGACACTGCAGGGCAGTGAGGAGTGGACTGCTGGAGCTGTGGGCAGCTAACAGGAGTTCAGAATAAAGGAGTGAAATTGAGTCAGGGAAAAGGTGGAGACAAAAGTGTTGTTTTAATCCTTTGTCTTTGTTTCTCACTACCTAAATCTATTTTAATTTCCAATAAATTAAATTAATTTTCCTCCAATCAAGTCTGTTTTGCCTGTGACAGACAATGGTAAATGATGTCCCTGTTGCTTTCTCAACCCACAAGCTTTTTCATCTTAGTTTCTTCCCCTGTCCTTTGACAAGTGAGAGAGTGGGTGGGTAAACATCTGACCATTAATCAGGATTAACCCTCCAGTGGAACAGATGTGTACACTTAAACCAGTTATTTTCTTCGATGAAGGGATGGAATGTACCCTCAGCAAGTTTGCTGACAATACAAAACTGGGAGGAGTGGCTGACACACCAGAAGACTGTGCCACCATACAGCGAGACTAGGACAGGCTGGAGATTTGGGCAGAGAGGAGTCTGATAAGTTCAACAAGGGCAAGTGTAGGGTCATGCATGTGGGGAGAAATAACCAGTACAGGTTAGGGGCTAACCTGCTAGAGAGCAACTCTGACGAAAAAGACCTGGGAGTCCTGGTGGACCATAAAATGACCATGAGCCAGCAGTGTGTCCTTGTGGCCAAGAAGGCCAATGGCACCCTGGGGTGCATCAAGAAGAGTGTGACCAGCAGGTTGAGGGAGGTTATCCTGCCCCTCTATTCTGCTCAGGTGAGGCCCCACCTGGATTATAGTGTCCAGTTCTGGGCTCCCCAGTTCAAGAAGGACAGTGAACTGCTGCGGAGAGTACAGCAGAGGACCACAAAGGTGATCAGGGGCCTGGAGCATCTCTCTTATGAGGAAATAATGAGGAACTTGGGTCTTTTTAGTCTCGAGAAGAGAAATCTAAGGGGGGATCTGCTCAACAAACACCTATAAATACTGAAAGGGTGGGTGTCAAGAGGAAGGGGACAATCTTTTTTCAGTGATGCCCAGTGAGAGGGCAAGAGGAAATGGGCACAAACTTGTACATAAGAAGTTCCATCTAAACATGAGGAGGAACATTGTTACTTTGAGGGTGGCAGAGCCCTGGAAGAGGCTGCCCAGAGAGGTGATGGAGTCTCCGTCTCTGGAGACATTCAAAACCTGTCTGGACAAGTTCCTGTGCAACCTGTTCTAGGGGGACCTGCTTTGGCAGGGGGGGTTGGATTAGATGATCTCCAGAGGTCCCTTCCAATCCCATATCTTTCTGTGATTCTGTGATTTTAGTCTCCCTTCATTCTGAGAGGAGACAATAAGGCATCTACAAAGTACTGATATGTGTTTCACCTTGTTGTAACATTGATTAGATAGATTGCTTCCTAAAAGTGCCTTTTTTTGTATTTGTTGACTGTAAAAGGAAGCTGAGGTTGAATAACTTTGATTTTAGTTGCAGATTCTTCTATGAAAAGTGTGGAGTCTTGTTGCCTGTATCACCTTTGATACGTCTGTATCAAAGTCACATTACTTTATTTGCACCAAGGCCATGTGGGCATAAGTCCTGTTGGGCACATAAATAAGCAAGGGCAGCCAAAGCTGACACCTCTAGGCTTCAGCTTGGTTTCAGCTGAATACCTATTCCTTGGACTTCAGTACCATATGTCAGAGCCCTGGGCCCTATGTTGGGAGCTCAGCTGCTTGTGATCAAACAGTCTCTGATACAATGCTGCTGTGTAACTATGGATCAGACTGCGGTGAAAAAAGCCTTGCAGGAAAGAGTTGCAAGAAGCAAGGATCGCTTATGTAAGGATCACTCCTCTTAGCTGCATTTATTCTAGTCCAGGCACTATCTTTTCCTGTGGTATGTAGCAAATATACCTGCACCTGTCCGTGCATTGTGTTGGTCCTAGTCCTGCTCTTGGCCCACTGACCTGACTTCCTGGCTTGACCTGACATATTGCTATGGACATTTCTGGTTATCTGTCCTTTTGGCTGATCAAGATTACTGTCACAAGACTTGCTCAGTGACACTTGCTCAGTGACTCTTGCTCAGGGTCTGTGGGACTACACTTCTTGGTGAGGGAACTGTCCTTCCTACCTTGGGTCAGCCTTGACTTACGTACTATTACAGAGCAGCCCACACTTGCCCCCTGACCCTGGGGTATGGATGTTCAGAAACCACAGTTACTCTCTTACGAAGAGTTTTGACATATATGCTAAGGTCTGTCTGTTTTGGAATGCACTTTATATATGAAATCACTATGTCTACTTATAAACAGTAGTTAGGGACAAATCCCCAGCTCTGAAGTCTGGTAGCACACAGGGCTGCAGGCTGTACTTCTGCGTAGCAGCAGATTTCAGATTTTTTTTTTTAACAAAGCTAGTTAAACAGTTAGATAATAAGCTAGCAGTTAAGTGACGGAAATAATCAAGAATACAAAGTTTGCTCTCTCTAGTCCTCTCATATTTAGCATATATAGATATAGATATAGGCATATATTTCCCTGAAACAAGGCATAGTGAACACAAACATATGGAGGTTCCAAACACTTCCTACCTGTTTTCAAAACCGTTCAGGAAGGAGATCTATGCTTAATTGTAGATGTGTGGATTATGCTCTGGTGGTGAACGAGTCCAAAGGAAAGCTACAAAGATGATCAGGGGGCTAGACCACCTCTCCTATGAAGAGAGGCTGAGATTGTTGGGGTTGTTCAGGCTGGAAGCTCCAGGGAGACCTTATAGCAGCTTTACAGTGTCTGAAGAGGGCATGCAGAAGAGCTGGAGAGGGACTTTTTAACAAGGATATTTAGTGACAGGATATGGGATAATGGCTTCAAACTGGACCAACTAGGGTACTTTTATTGCATAAAAAAAAAAAGGTGCATAAGACTTCAGTGACCATGGCAAATTTTGAGGTGTAACAATATCTTACTCGTTTATTACATTATTTTAAAATCTAAGAGAATCCTGCATCAATATCTAAAAAAACCCAAGTATATATAGTTACGAAATAAGCTAATAACAAAATTATCGGTTATAATTTCCTATTACTGGGTCTTCCTTTATTCAGGCATCCTTACAGTTGAGCACAGGTACTTTTCAAAGCATAAATATATACACAGCACACATAAAAAGCATGCAGGATGCACAGCAATTGCTTATGACTAATACTCCTTGCAGACAGCTACGACTAATATTGTGTTAGGCTAAGTCTGAATTCTATTAGAAATACCAATGTAGGCAATGCACAGGTCTTTGTTGATTGGGCAGGTCACTAAGTTTAGGATGCATTGGTTGAATTGCTGACTTTTCACCTTCCTCAAATTAAGGTTTTGTACTATTTGCATCATTATTTTTCCCTCGGATCTATAAGCTGATACATATTACTGGTCCAACTATTACATTTTTATTTGTTGTCACTGTTACTATTTTACATGGCTTTAAATTTGCAGAGTGCTCAATTTTTTATTTATTTTTTTTTTTTTTAGCAAGGTTGTGGAATTTCTGAGCTCTTGGTTATAATATAGCAAATAAATTTCTGAAAATACTATTTTTTGGCTAACAATGCCCATTTCTCCAAGTTATAACTTTGAATAACAGTGTATCAGCTTCAATAAAACTTTTTACTATTCTTGAGGTTAAAATTCTGGTCAAAAAATGGAGAAAAATAAATTACTTCTGCAGGAAATACTATATTGGCATATTAAAAATTATAAAAAGAGATTAAAATTGTATTTTTTTCTAATTCAAAAACAGGACACATCCTTAGCTTTTCCATATCACATTTAAGCAACACAGTAACAACATTTCTAGTTATTTTTTTGGTAATTCTACATCCCTCTGACATTTTTATTTTCTTTCTGCCTCCAAAAAATGAAAGAAAATAGGACAGAGAGAGTAAAAGTCCTGAGGTTTTCTCTGTAATTAGTAAAGGATGAGAAGCTATTCCATATACAGAGCACTTAAATTAGATGCCTGCTCTGGGTAGCTCTTTGGAGGAATCTATCTTTCTGCATTGCTTATATGAGAATCAATGCAGACTGCCCTTCTAATTTAGGTACATATATTTGGGATTCATCTGCCCTACTTTAGGTATCTAAGTGGCATACAAGTCTTAATTAGTCACTCTTGTCTCACTTTGTAATAACCGCCAAGGACAATTTACTGCTTTGGAAAGGGCAAATGAGTTGGTCTCTAGGGATTCCAGTATCTTTTTGCAAGATACAGAAGGAACTTTGGGTTATCAAATGATTATGACCTTAATTCTGTGTCTCATGTAAAGGCATCTGTCCCACTGAGGAGCTCTAGGGCATCTGGGACATCTATGCAGAGCTAATAAAGATCATACAGGAAACCTATTCTCTTTCAGACCATTAAACAGATGCCAGGCAGAATAATAACCTGCTAAACCTGAAATGTCACTAAGAATGTGTTTCATGTCCAGAATCTTGCCAATAAAATTGAATGCTATTCCAGATTGAGACAATTTAATTTAGCTTTTCAATGTGTGTCTGTTTTCCACTGAGGAAGTGCTTATTCTTATGGAATCTCAGTAAGAAAGACATCAGCGTTCAAGGCTGACTATAGGATTTATTGCATAAAGGATAGGAATTATAGAAAAGTTGATAGCAATCATCTGTCCCACCTAATGTGAGGAAGACGATCTGTTGCAGCACCAGACAAGCCCATCTTCATTGATCATAGCATGCTGCATGTGGTTTGGGCTGGAATGGCCACTGCAATGAACAACAGACACTCTCTGATCTCTCCTCCTTCAGAGGAAGGAGAACATCACCTGGAAAGGAGAGGAGGAAGAATGAGAAAGACTCCTGAGTTTAAAAGGAAGCTAAACTACTTCACTGAAATATTAATAATAAAATAATACAAAGAATATAACTAAATACATACAATATATAGAAAACCATCTCAATCTCCCAGGATGACAACCATGTCACTTAGACGTACTGGGGAAGTCCCAGACTGGACTCAGCAATGGTTGGAAACTGGATTCTGGATCTGCAGTCAGGAACTCCAGATCAGGGTCAAAAGGAGACAGACAGAGTCCTCCTCAGACACCGGCCATTGAAGAAAGAGGGCTGGCCCCTTGATCCCTCAGCTTTTATACTGAAAATGAGGCAGATTGGATGGAATACCCTGTTGGTCAGTTTTGGCTCACCTGTCCTGTCCGCTCCTCCCCACAGGTGCAACCCCTCTGTGCTATTCTGATTCTGACCCTCCACTGGGGCATATAACAAAATTAGCTTACCTTGGTTGTTACAGCAATAAGTATAAGCAAAAGCCCCTTTCATGCCATTCCTTGGCATAAATTATAAACAATCAGGTCTATCACTCTGGAAGTGGACAGTGTCTAAAAATTATGTTGTTAATTTCAGAGAGTTCAGTTTTTTTAGAAGAGGCTGAACTGAAAAGTAAAATTACTGTACAGAAAATTAGTTCTGTTTTACCTCAAACCAGGACATGCACAGAGTTCCTGGCTATGGTGAGGTTCACCAACACAAAATTCTTGCTTACAATACAGATTCATCAGTCACTAATAGCATTATCTCTGTAATATGGACTTTGGTCTCAGGAATGTCTTGGACAACACACTTTAATATCCTAATCTCATTAATAAAATTACACTTCCTGAAGAGGTGTACATAATATTTCCAATGGAAAAGACAATACACCTATAGTTATGGTTAAATGTACATTGAATACACTGACATTAACAATACATTGATTACATGCACTTTGATTAATTTTACTATTATTTCAAAGTACCTTGATGAAACAGCCATAACGTGGTACCTATGATACAATTTAATTTGCCTGGTCACGGGTATAGTCCACACACAAGTTATGTGTACAACTTTCCATTATAGGCACCAGATTTCTTGGACCCGATTCACTTGCCTCAAGAGATACAAGTGACATATGAGTCCTAAGATATCTTTCCCAGCCTCCAGCTCCATCATCATGGAGACATGGATCTCCTATAGGTTTTCTCAGATAATTTAAGAAACTTCAAAGAGCATTAGAAGGAATTTTTACTCAGCAAATCACACACATAGTCTGTGCAGCCTAGAAGTTAAGCCATCACACCAATTGCAGGTTTGGTTGAGTTTTCTAACTATAGGGAAGAAGAGCCATTGTTCCTGCCCTATACTGTCTAAGAAATACACATCTGAGTGATACAGGACCTATAAGATACCTGTGACATCCTGGAGCAGCTGAAAACCTAAAAGAATAAGTAGAATTTCTCAAACATTTTTAGACACCTATTTTAGGCAAATTAATCAAGCCTTATACACCCACTTTAGAATCACCAGAATTGCTCTTTAGCCTCCACTAACTGATGTTCATTCACTGTATTGGGAGCTTAGACACCTAAATCACATGAACACACCTGTATTGAGACACAATCTTAAGTGTCTGAAAAGGGAAAAATTATTTCTTTCTCCTTAAAATAGAGTGTATCAAGCCTGGCTGAGATGAATTTTCCCCTTAGAAGCTCTCATAGTGTTGTGCTTTGTATTAGTAGTTAGAAAGGTGTTGATATCACACCAATATCACACCAGAAACAGTGTTTTGACTACTACTGAGCAGTGACTGCACAGCATCAGGCTGTCTCTCCAACATTCCCCCTACCTCATCTAGTAGGGTGGGTGAGGACAAGATCTTGGGAGAGGACACAGCCAGGACAACTGACCCAAACTAACCAAAGGGTTCTTTTATACCATATGATGTCTGCTCCGCAAAAAAAAAAAACGCTGAGAGAAAGGGAGGAGGGGGGAAACATTTGTTCTTACAACATTTGTCTTCCAGAACAACTTCATGCTTTGTTAATTTCAAATCATACCTGACTGCTAAAGACCATACACTTTATTAAAAGTACCTGTCTGCTTATTTGATTTCTTTTTCCCCAAAGCAATGCTCAGACAAGTTTGTTTGACAAAATTGCAAAATACACCTACTGCAGTTATCTGGGTTGTCCTCAGCATCAGAAGCACAAATTAAAATATCAAGAGCATTTGCTTTGTCTATATAGCCCAAGATAGAAACCTTGGGCGTCCCTACAGGCTGAACAACCGTGGCTGGGAATATAAGTCAGAGGACTACAGAGAATGAGAAAGAATGTAAAAGAGAGCTTTAACTCTGTATGACCAAGTAGTGTAGCTGGAAGGAGAAGGTTGTTTTTTCCTTCCTACATTTTGATTTTACTAATTCTTTTATTTTTTGTAAGCAATAACAATGTAATGAAAAATTCTTAAACACTCCCAGAAGAAAAGGCTGGTAAGTAGCCTCCTGTTTTTCAGTATAGAACACCTAACTCACTATAATGCAGCATTATTTTCCTTCTGACTCACTTTCCTCATAGAAAGGGATGACAATTTTCTCTCGTTCAGTATACTGTACATTTACAATAACGCAAACAAGATGTTTTTCACTAAAATGATGCCACAGAATATTAGTTGAGACTGATAACATTATAGGATGGGGAAAAAAATTGCAATTCACTCTTGAAAAGTGATTTTAACTATATATAGTGGAGAGAGCTATTTCCCTACATTTTGGAGCATGTATTTACAAATGCAGTTAATTACCATTTAATTTGATATGTAAACAAATAGAAAAAGCCAGCTCTTATAAACCATCTAATTTTTTACTGCGTGATGAGTACATCTGTTAATAAAATATTTTAATGGTGCCTTTCTAATTTGCATCTTAGTAAATGAACTAGGTTTAGGCAGTCTCATATTTAAAATCATATGTTTTGAGATGAAAGCATTATAGAAAAAAATCTGCCAGATATAAATAAAAAATGGACATTAGGAAAATAAAATTTCCAGTTATTCAGAGCTGTCTACTTACACCCTAAATACCTCATACAGGTGCACAGATCATACATCATTTATATATCTACAGAGATACACACACACATATTACCTAGACATATATTATGGTTCATTGAATTTCAGCACTGCATCTTCACTAGCAAACGTCCATTCTAGACCCTATGGACCTAGATAAGACAAACTGTGTGCTGAAACTATCAGGTATTCAGCTGATCATTGTTTACTGGTCTTATAAACATACCCAGTAATTAAACTCTAGCTATATAATATTTTTATCACCATTTTTCTGTTAAGATAGTTGCAACTCTCTTTTCAATGTGAGTATGAATTAGTTTTTTATTTATTTAGATTTTTAACTGTTAGTCTACTGGTATTTTATTTTTTAGGACGGTCTTTCTGAAAAGCTAAGCATACTGGATGCAGTAGATACATTGATCTTTAGGTAGCTATGGCCCACTTTTAAAAAGATGCACCACCTAGTTTTTCACCTGAGTGTCAAATTTTCCATTTTCTTTTTTGACTGTTGGGAGTGGACAACTGCAGGACCATGATACTAAACTGATTCCGTCTTTCCAACACACATGACAGTGTCATCTGTTTCACTGCACTCATCTGATGTGATGTCTCAAAGAACTCTATAAATTTTATGCTTTGGCAAAGAACTAGGATGAACTTACACTGACATCTGTCCATCTTTATGACAGAATTTAGCAGAGAAACAATAACATTTTTTTACTAGTTACATTATATACAAAAGATAATTTCATACAGGCTGTGCACTAAGTATCGTCATAATTGATGGAGGAAAGGGTCAGGATCAGAATATTTTTGACAGGGAACAATGAGAAATGAGACAATATCTTCTATCTTTGTGTAGAAATGACTTGCTTGTGTTTGCAATGATGCTTATTTTTCATTATATGTATACTATACAGATACTTTATTTCTTTTTGTTTTCATACTCCATCCACAGTAAACTGCAATCTAAGCAAAATCATTTGAGAACAGTTTCCTATGCTGATTACTGAAAGCAAAGTTTCCATTAAAGAACATATATTCTTGGTGGCTTCAAATACAGGTGAATACACACACACACAAAAAAAATCAAACTGGTAAGAGTTAAAAAATAAGACTTCAGTAACAAATTTCACTTAAAAAAATTCTCATTCAATATTATGAATTCTGGCATCAGATATGATGATATTGATATGGAACATTTTGAAAATGAGACAAGATATTTCAAAATATTTTTTAGTCATGAGGGAAGTAATGTTCAAATTGATGATGAAAACTGATGTGGTAACAGTATGCTGCTTTAAAGAAGCCCCTGCAGAATACTTGCTTCATTTTAAGTCTTTTCTGGAAGGTTTTTATTCTGCCATTTCTAGTAAAGACATTAGTAAAGTAAATATTTCACAGACATTTTGGGCATAATTAAGGAGAGAATTTTCATAAGATCTCAGTAAAGTAATCACTACAAATAGGATTGCAGCAAAGAAATAATTCAGTGTTTTGCCAAGTGATTATTATGTCAATGACAGTAGTGATAACTGCTTTTGAGCCTGCAGCACATTTAAGCCACAGGAGAGCTTGACATATGTGACAGTGTACCATTTAGAACTACTGTCCAGATGTTATCCCTGGGGAAGGTTTCATTTGGCTCTAGTGGTTTAAGGAAATGTTGAGAAATGCAGGTTACAAATTGAGCAATCCCCAGCTGTGTTATATGCATTTGTGTCTAGGCCTATTACAGCTCTTCCATTTATATTTGATAAAGCTGTTTTTACTGTTGTTCCGCTGAACTCATTAAATATTCTCAGCATTGTGCACTGATACCGCTAATTGAGAAAAACACCATTAAATGTATTTTATTTTCATTTCAGCACATCACAGTAACAATTACAGTGGAGCCAGAGTTCATGCCTCTGGCACATACTCACAATTTCTCCAACTTCCAAGCTTGCTGTCATTTGATACGCTCAAATCTGTATCATCATGGTGTTAGATGTTACCCATAGGAACAAAAATTATGAGCAAACATTAGACACCCCCTCCTACCATCATGAATCTTGACAATGAGAAGGCTGTAATTTGAAAATTTTGTAAGACATATTTAAAGAATCACAAACAACACTCAGCTTTTAATCTGTTCTAAATACAGATACTGTTCAGTGACAAGAACAGTTTTGTCAAGGGTTGTATCAGGCTGTGGGATGGGGAAGCTACATAAAAATACTCCTCTGGAATAAATATAAGCACACTTAATTAACAGATTAGAAACTTCCCCTCCTAAAAAAATAGTAAAATACAATTTAAAAGTTAAAAGATTTGCCATCCTCTTAAGTGGAGAAACCAGGAAATATAGTAGGTATTTCTCAGTTCCTATCCTTTTATCACAGTCATTCCTTTTTAGTGGCATGGGATACTGTGCTCGTAGTCTGAGGATTCAAAATTCCTGCTATAGCCTTTCAGCAATACTATAAAATAGCTTAGATATGTAAGGGAAAAATCTCTGTCTAAAATCTCACCTTTTGCTTTCAGTTATTTAGAGGCAAGAAAACGGTCTGACACCCCTAATGCTGTGAAAAGTGAGTGTTCAGACTACTGCTTGTATTTTAGTATCAATAAGCTACTCAATCAAGACATGTATGTAAGTTTAGAGTGAAAATGAGGTTAATTGCCAATATGGTGTTAAGGAGACTGCATTTAAGCAAGTTTATCTTGTAGTACTGATATAGCTTGAAAGTTAGGTTCTGTACCTGAACTACTCTAAGAAAAAGGAAGATGCAGAGACAGAAAATAAATGTTCCAACAGAAGGAAAAGACAGAAGTAGAAAGTAGAAAAAGAACAAAACTATTGAAAGGTGATGCAGCTTGAGTCTTCATGCAAGATCCAGAAAAGCAGAAGACTAGAACGAATGCCAGGATACCTTAACATTGTGTTCCAGCTACTTAGATCTTGTTGCAAATTAGCACAGATTTAAATAGCTATGTAAATCTTGGCAAAATCTTGGTAAATCTATGCCAGCAGAATGTGGGTACTGAACAATTAATATTTTAGACAGATAACCTACATAGCATAACATAATCGTGTATCTTCTCTGCATAACATCTCTCTACACTGCCATAACTGCCACACATCTTTTTTGCTGGATGATAATTTTGACATTCCTACTACAAAAAANATATGGCTACCAGAAGAACAGGCAGAGTTTTTAAACTGCGTGAGACCAAACAGTATCTGAGACTCTAGCTAAATAATGCAAAGGGCTGGGGTTGCACTGTGTGAAGAGAACTTTCTGATGGTCAGCAAACTAAGAATAATTCTCTTTGGAGAAGGTAAATCCTCAAACACAATTTTTAGAGGTTTTACAGGTAACCCTAATTCATCAGGTCTATGATTTTTATTCCCTCCCTGCCCCTCACCTTCCACAAGATGGTAATCCTAAATGCATTCTTTCTGCTCTGTTGTGTATTTGGAAAATGAGTCTCATCTCAGAAAAGTCTACATAAGCCCTTTCTCCTGCTACTTAATTTCATTTCTACTATACTAGCAAGCCTGATACATGGAAAAGCGGTAGCATTGTGAATCTTAATTTAAATGGATAAAAAAGCTGTCATAAAATATAACCAACCAAGGGAAAGGAAAAAGAAAAAATGATATTCTTACTTTCCAGTACTAAGATAAAAGAATATGATTCCATTAGACAATCAAAGAGCATTCTCCCATAAATCTTATTATCGCTTATTTCACTGTATCTTATAAATTCATGTAATTTTAAATTAAAGGTTGTCAGGAATACATGGATTATGGTGAAAGCTGATTTCCTTTCAATTGTCTGGCAGTCTATAAAATGGAACTTTATTAATATACAAAACAGAAAAAAAAAGAAATTGGGCAGCTTATTCCTGATACATTTTATCTTCAAACCAAAAGGATCAGGAGTTATCTATCAATAATCAAAATGATGACATGTATTTTTCACTTTTATGTGGTGTGATTAAAAATACATTGAGAATAATGATACATATACATGGCAATTCTTTTTACAAGCAGCTTAAACTTCATTTGTCTCTATGTTCTTGTGTATAAAATAGCAGTGGAGCTTCAGGCCCTGCAACTCACAGGAGAGCTGTGTTGGGAATATATGTTGTGGTGGTCTCACTTGTTTTATTTGTTGGTTTTGGGTTTTTTTGGAGGGCTTACCACCCGCTTACCTCTCCTGCCCCTCTTTCCCCCGATTAGAAAAGTCTTTCTAGACTCTTTTTAAAGACTACAGGACTAAAGTTCAGCAAAGTAAATACCAGAAATTTTTGGCCAATGGCACATGCATAAAATGGTTCATAGCTGAGCTTGTTACACCAAGATAGAGACACTGTACTTGATTTTGCTTTCAATCACTACCTCACTGACTTCAATGATTTCCTTGTAATCTATTGAGTTTTAAATGGGAAGTGTTAGCAAGCAAAAAAATAAAAAACGTTGTAACTGCTCTCTCTGGGCTCAGTTAACTCTACCATCAGTACATGGTAGACAGTACAGGGTACAGTACTTTACATTGACAGTGGACTATATAAAATGAATTGTGCTCTAGGGTCACAAGTCATCTCCTGTTCAATTCTTGTTCTATAAAGAGGTCCTTTCAATGCTTCATACAGCTGCTTATGAGTTTCTGTCATGTGTTCACTTTGTGATAGCGACCAGAAAATAAATGAGGAGAAGCCAGGTCTCTCATATACTTCATCATATTCTTGCAAATGTGCTAGTAGGCTATGATTAAAAGAAAATCCACAGTTTCTCTTCTATAAAACCATTCACAGTTTTATGAAGTACTAGTAGAGGATTTACATACATGGTCAAATTTATGCATAAAATTATCCCATTACTTTTTTTCCATTTAATGCTGTGTTATAAGACACTGCAAATAACCTTTCTCAATTAATTTTATTCATACAAATGGAACTGGAAAGGATATGCATGTTCGTCCATACACCCAGCACACATTACACACAAATCCAGAACCCATTAAAGTTTGCTTTGATTTCCGTAGGGAGAGAATTTTCCCCACGTGCTTTTATTACTCTGGCTACAGTTCTGCATGAGGGCATGGAATTATCTTACACACATATTTCTGTAGTTTGGTTCTGTTCCTCAGATCTCTTTATGCAGGGTGATATATCTTTTCCAAAAAAAAAAAAAAAACAAGTTAACAACCACTAAAATTGGTGATCCTTCTTGCTTCTTGTATTTGCTTTACCCACTGAGTATTTAAATTAATGTTGAATTCTGTACTACTGCATGAAGTAGTAGTAGTAGTACGCACATGAAAATTTGTTAGAAACAAATAAACAAAAAACCCACAACCAAAACCAGCAATTCAGGAAAAAAAAAAAAA
>VXBJ01005017.1:200428-236186 GCA_013400055.1 Nycticryphes semicollaris
AAAAAAAGAAAAAGAGTAGATGAGATCTTATGACAGCTTTAAGCAGTTGGGGTAGAATGAAGTGTTTAAGATTCTTTTTCAGTAGCTGTAGACTTGCTGCTGGAAGCATGGCCCATAAATAACTGTGGCAACAAATAATAGCAAATAGCATCTGTGGTTACACTAACTCTGGGGGGAAAAAAAAAATATTTACAAGGGCCATCAATCTTCATGCTTTAGAGCACAAGCTCATCATTAGCTGACATCCACAAGCAAAATGTCTCATGGTGTCTTTTTACACAGTAAAGTAGATTACAGGGTGCTACAATCTAAGACTACAATACTTATAACACATGTTGCATCTCACTTACAAATTTAAGACTGATCAAATGCTAGGTTACCCGGTGAAGCTAATTAACCAGTCTGCAATGAGAAAAATATTTTTAAGAAACGAAAATTCAAGGCAGAAATAAAAAAAAAATATTTAATAGAAAAACTTGATTTTTAAATCTTAGAGGACACATTCAGCCAACTAGGATAATATCAAGTAATTAATGTGAGCATTAGAGGAGATTCTTCCTTTGTCTATGATCCCCGAAAAGTAATAGAACATGTTTCTTTGTGAACAGTTTAAGCTATGTAAGTTTTCTCAGTCAAATTAGAAACTGAGAACGTGATTTAACTGGAATAAATACAGTGAATGGGCGAGTTAGCTTTCTGTGGTGGAAACTAGAACTTTTTATCCTATCCACTGCCCTAGCTGGTGTAAAAAAACAAACCAAACCAAACCAACAACAACAAATAAAGAAGTGAAAAGGTAGTGTGTTGTTTTTAGTCAAAACTTGCTTTCTACCTAAAAATTCTTACAGCTCCAATGCCTTGTTTACATAGGCAAAGAACACTCTAGCTCCAGAGGCAAAGTTTTAGTACAACTGAAGTAAAAAAACTGGACTTCCCACCACGTTGGGTAGAAAAGGGGAAAGCCCTGTATAACATCAAGCTGTTTTTCACAACTGTATTTTGAATGCAATTCTTACAGGAGTTAAAATATGGAGTTCATTCAGAGAAGGAGAAAGGGAAAAACATAATCCCCAAACACTCAAACAAATCAAAGGGTAGCAGCAGTAGAATTAGTGATTATGAAAGACTGACGTTTCCAGCATCACTTTAATAAGCACTTGATGAAGCAGAAAAAAACATAAGCATATAATGTAGTTAGAAGAATATGCAAAAAAACCCCCAAAATAATGATTAAAAGACAAGCTTTAGTACTGCATACAATATATTACGCACTTTTGCAGATATCTAATGCCTTTCATTCACTTAATTGTGAATCATTTGTATCTAAAGCCCTTTAAACAATTGGGCATTATGCTATATGTCATCGATTAAATTCATAGTATAATTCTCTGTGAATTTGATTTACACTGATGCAAAATGCACATAGTTGAGAACTGAATGATACCTTGTTATATATGGATAAGAAAGGTATTGTCAGTCTTTTCCATCCAGAAATTAGGTCAACATAAAAAACATTCCAGGAGTCTGTCACCTTAAGTGAAACCGTGAATGTCATAAAAGAGAAGCTATAAATCTTTATAGAAACCAACTGATTAATGGCATCGACTACTCTTAAAACTCATGATTTTTATTCAAATTCTCTAAGAATAGATTAGATAAAGTAGATGACCACTTTATTTTACCTGCTTGTATGTCTCTCTCTATTCAAATCAAGATTCATGGGTCCGGAAGAAAAGAATAAACAGAACTTAATTATATGGCCCAGTGAGAAGGAAATAACTGCAGAAGGCTGGACAGGAATGTCTTTGGTCTGCTTTTTCTAGGGACTATTTCTGTTCCTTTTTTATTATTATTTTTATCATTAGGATAAAGAACATTAGGACCATAGGGGAAAGACTTCATAAAAAAAAAAAAAACTTTTCGTCTTCTGGTTATAAACCAGAAAATTACATGTGCTCATGAATGCACTGGGTCCAGGTGACAACAAGCATCAAACACTGATCCTAGCAAGTTAGTCTCCAGAGCTGTGTGCCTTTATGCAGAATTCCTCTTGAAATGGTCCCTAGCAAATTCTAATGCTCTTCTTATACTTTATCTTCTCAAAATAGAGACAATTTCACTAAGAAAGGAAACACATTTTATCGTGTACAGTGCACATCAGAGGTTCATCCTGCTTCAGAAATGACACTGTATTTTCTTCTGCCCTAAAAAATAAGCTGTCCTTTAGGATGCTTTTTTTATTTCACAAGTACTACATTTCAAGCAGACAAAGCAGATGAATAGGCAACACTCTGAAACTTTTCTTTATCTTTGCATTAACATATTTGAACACTTAATATAACAATTATTCTAACACTGTTTTTTACTAATTAGAAGCTTTATTGTCATGCTGACATTATAGCTTCCCAAAGTGGGGGGGGGGGGGGGGGNNNNGGAGAAGAGGGTAGTTGTACAACTGTACAACTAATGTATAACTAATGCTTCTTTTTCAGAACTGAGTTGTCACCAGAATACGTTTTATTAGAGAAGATCTGTAGGAGGTTTTACTAGCCTCTACAGAATGCATGTTGATAGCTTTGTAAAAAACATTTAGCCATCATATGATGCACAGAGCTAGAACAACATCATCATGCCGAAACACCAAGAAATAACCCTTCTCTAACAAGTAATATGAAAATTGAACTAAAGAGTGTCATTTGTTATTAAAAGCAGAAAAATAGAGCATCAAAGTCAAACAAAACATATTCCCAAGAGACTAACATTTCATGCTTCAGAATGCAGCAATTGCAGCCTAAGAGATTTAAAGCTCTGCTAAACAGTTTTATGTTCATGTTTAGAAGCAAATGCCTTGAGAATGGCAATGATTACGGATGCAAACTGATTTTCATACTGAGTACTGAAGTCTGATGTACAGTTCTGGGAGCTGGGCCGTCTTTCTAATCTACTCTGGAAAAATACTGGCAGAACACAGTGGAAAAGTGATACTCGTGTTTTTTCTACACAAAAAAAAAAAAAAAAAAAAAAAAAAAAAGTAGTCAAATACTTCAGGCCTTCTTTCACTTATTATTAATTCAAAGCTTTATTTCAATGGAAAAGACGGTGACCATGGCTGAATCAATTCCTATGGACATTGTTCAGATCCAACACTATTTCAAATATTTAAATGAGTGGTTTTCTTTAGCACAGAATTAGAAACTAAATCTCCATATACTAATAAAGTGAATTATGCTGTTCAAAACAGACCTACTTAAAAAATAAACCAAAAAACCAAAAAACCTTCCATTTTTATATGTACGTTCAATAACATGGCTTGGTGACATTTATACTTTAGAATAATTTCATGCAGAAATAGAATGACTTTTTGGACTAAATATCTGCTACTAAATATTGCTGTAAAACAACTGCCTCTTGTATTGTATCTACAAACAAACCTTTATTCACCAACAAAACTAGAAGTCAACTTATCTAGGAAAATATTTCAACACATTCTGTCAAGTTACTTTGAATTATCCTCAATAGTACAGATACCAGTGATGTACAAAACAGAAAGTTAGACAGGCCTTTCCCACAGCTCCTGGCAGAGATCCTGCCCCCTCCCAGCAGCCTCAAGTGCTGTTTGCTCTGGAAGTTACTCCTCTCTCCATTCATCTACTCTGTTGTGTTTGGCTGTCAGGAATGTGTATTTTCCCCCTGGCATCGGTTTACCCTGGAAGTACATCAGAGCCAGGTTGTAGTCCCCTTCATACATGGGGTGCACCAGTTTGGATTGGCATCCATTTAATGCTGGATAGCTGCTGTGATGTTAAATATCATACTGCTTTCTGATTGAGTGATGGTATTTATTGACACTAACACACCATGTGTTCTCAGGCAGCACCGTGATTAGCTCTCAGGACAGGCTTCCCCTACCAGTGTACCTGGACGCGTCTCGCCATTATATACAATGAGGCCACCACATTCAACAAGATCATGTGTTTTTATACTTTGTGACTGGATGGCAGATGTTTCATGACCCCCATTCTCTCAGTCAGCCCTGTCATTTGTTGTCTGCTTCCTTTGGACAAGGAAGTGCTCAGATACAAAACAAATAGGTATTTATATCCAATATATACATATATAGAAAAATATATATAGGAATGTACAAATACTTATAAAGAGAGACCTTATTTTTTATATGTACTTCTCTATGTCTATGCAGGGAATATTTTTTTTTTTATATAAATATATTTATAAAGCTGTAGACATTAATCACAGAATCACACAGAATCATCATGGTTGGAAAGGACCTCTGGGAATATCAAGTACAACCATAGAATCATAGAATTGTCTTGGTTGGAAGGGACCTTTGGGATCATCTAGTCCAACCATCAATGTAACTCTGATAAAAAAACAATCCATAACTAAACCACATGCTTTTAAATACCTCCAGGGATGGTGCCTCAACCACTAGCCTGGACAGACCATTCCAATGTTTAATAGCCCTTCCAGTGTAAAAATTTTTCCTGATACCCAGTCTCAACCTCCCCTGGTGAAACTTGAGGCCATTAACACTTGTCTTATCGCCTGTAAGTTGGGAGAAGAGAGCATCATTATTTCATAGGAGCCAGTGGAACAATCAATTAAAATTTAACTGTTAATAGGAATTAATTAAACAAAAGGCAGTTTCATGGCCTTCCACTTTACTATGCTGCAGAGAAAGACCTCACATATCTGCAGTGAGGGAGACAATTCAAGAAGAGGGATCCAAAAAGGCTAGGAGAGGCATGGACAAGTGGGAACATGTCTGGGGCTTGTGGCCCCCTCATAGGAAGCTCTCCTAGGGATCCCTGGTATAAATCCCACCATGTGCAAAGAATAAACCAGTATTTTGAGACAGATTCAGAGACCTCTGCATCCAGGTCCAGTCCGAGAGGATGCAGTATTATTGGGACAGACTTTGGTCTGCATAGCAATAGACAGGCAACACTGTCTGCAAAAATGGAAAAAACAAAACAAAATACCAGCTTCAGAAGAGCATGTGTGTGGGGACAATAGGGAAGAGACCCAAAGGGGATCCCCAAAAATACTGTGTGAACCAGAAGAACCAGTCAATGAGACCATGAACCACAAACTTTTTTTGAGGTGCCACACACAAGGTAGCATGAGGTTCAGGGTCCCCCACAAATGGAAATGTTTTCCCAAATGGAAACATTTTTCCAAATGGAAACCTCCATTTCACCACAGTTGTGGGGGATCCTACAGCTGCCTGTAACACCACTATGGGGCGTAGACTGGTGCTATGTGTGTTTCCTTGTCCTTAGGCTGATGATGCAAATAGGAGGCAACTGTCATTCCAGGCTGTCCTGATTATTGCAAAAGTGGCACAGCTTTGGAACACAGACTGCACTCTCATTCTTTTGGAGACCACAGTTACTGCAGAAAGAGCAAGTGGGTCTGTAAAACAAATGGAGATATCGTAGAGCACAAAGGCCATGATAAAGAGCAGGTGGCAGGATTCTGGTACTAAAAGGGATAGGTGTGTATCACTAGTACAAATACTGCTGTTTTGCTGTAGCTGTGCAGTGGAACCCTGGTTAACGTTTGGCTTTGATGCCTGGGGCAGTTTTTGTAGCACATCAGAAGTGAAAGAATTAACAGGTTTAATAGGATTATGTAGTAGCAGTTGTGATGTTCAGGTTGTGATGGAGTATTCAGTGAAGTTGTATCTTCACTTATATGCAACCTGCAACAATGTTCATTTGTTTAAGGGATTCCAGCAAAGTTCAGAAGTCTTTTGGATACTGGGATGTAGTGGTTTAACCCTAGTAGACAGCTAAGCCCCGCACAGTCACTCACTTACTCCACCCGTAGTGGGATGAGGGGGAGAATCAGAAGGAGAAAAGTGAAAAAGCTCATAGCTTGAGATAAAGACAATTTAATAGGTAAGACAAATCCGTGCAAGCAAGAAAATAAAAACAAAGAATTAATTCACTTCTTCCCATTGGCCTGTGGGTGCTTAGCCACTTCCTGGAAAGCTGAACTCCATCTCACATAATGGTTACTTGGAGACAAATGCCATAACCCAAAACCTCCTCCTTTTCTTATTCCTTCTCCTCAGCTTTTGTTGCTGAGGACAAGTCATATTATGGGATATCCCTTTGGTCATGTTGGGTCAGTTGTCCTGGCTGTGCTCCTTCCCAACTTTTTGTGTAACCCCAGCCTACTCACTGGTGGGCCAGTATACGAAGCAGAAGAGACCTTACTGCTCTATAAGCAGTGCTTAGCAATAACTAAAACTTGGGTATGTTATCAAGAGTTTTCGTCACAAATCCAAAACACAGTACCAAATGAACTGCTGTACCAGCCAGATGTGGTCAAAACACTAATAAAAACTGACAATTAATAGAGTAATGATTAAAAATTATATTTATGGAAAGGTTTTTATTAACAAATGTGACTCTTGAAAGAGTCAACAAGCTGTGATTAAGACAGGTCTGGCTGAAAAACACTTTGAATTTCTAAAAGATATATGCAGTCACTGAAAGCTTTTAAGGAAGATAAGCAGCCTGAGAGAATAGAGCTATTGATAACTAAATAATTGGTTAGAAGTTAGGAAACAAAAGTTCAGAGTAATTTTCGTTTTTCACAATGAAGGAGATAGCTGCTAGGATCACTAAACAATCCCTGCTAGAAATCATGATGTTCAGCACTCATAAATGTTGTAGAAAATAGGGTGAGGGTGATCAGAACATGAGAACATTTTCAGATGGTAATTGAAAAAACTAAAAATGAGGGCTAAGTATGAAGTGTTGCAGAAGACTCATAGGAGACTTAGTGACTATGCAACAAAAAAAAAAAAAAAAAAAAAAAAAAAAGGNAAAAAAAAAAGTGACCAATGGGTGTACTATAGGTCTATGTGAAGTGTTGCAAACAAAACAAAAAGCATCACTACAACATCATAAGAATCCCTGCTATTCCTTAATACCAGTAATGAATGACTATGTAGTTTGGGATTCTTTAGCTTACGGCAAATAAATGATGGATGTGAGATATGATGAATGTCTGTAAGGTCATGAATGGCAGAGTGTAGTTTTCCCAGTTACATAAAAGTGAAACATCTATATAAACTCTATATAAAATCCTCAGCTAACCTTTAGAACTCCATGACACAGATTTTTAAGTATTGTAAAAGCACTGAGACTCAGTGGAACTAGGAAGTGGTACAGAAGAGAAATCTTTCGAAATCTATTAAATATGAAGACATCCCTTTGAGCTTAGAAAGTGTTAGATTGACATAATATTGTAGACTGAGATGATATGCTCGAAAACTCTCACTGCATGCTTGTTCTGTTTTCATATTCTTCACTAGGCTTCCACGTTTGACTGCTATGTAAGATAAGATCATCAGCTAAAGGTACTTTGGTGTGATGAAAAATGGCTATCTTACATTTCTATGGCTGGTGGTGTTTCAATTAAATCAGATAAAGATGGCCAGGGCTTTATGTAGGTTCTACCTAGAAAGTGTAGTGAGTTATCCAAAGATGATTAAAAGGCTTTATACATTAAAAAAAAAAAATAAAAAATAATAAAAAAAAGCAAAAAACCCACCCAAACTTAGGCAATAAAGATAGTTATATTTTCAGCAGCAACAGATCTGTTATAAAAGCGCTCAAGTTAATGAAAAGGTTTATATGCACCCTGTCCCTCTTTCCAACCAGCCAATTCAACAACCTCTGTAGAACCTTCTTAGATGGAATTTTTATCTTCCTCTTTCTCTAAGCCTGTCATACAACTCCATGATCCTTTTGTGAATGTCTTAGTCTCTGCATAAATTGTACATTTCTGGGATATGCTATAATCTTATACTATATATAATATTTTGCAGTCTCCTGGAATAACCATCAGTTCTCATAAAAGGAGAAAAAGTTCTACATAATGCTATCAATTCAATTGTTAATAAAAATTTGAAAAACAAATCACCTACCTTTTACAGTTCCAAAGGATGAAAACATCTGAAATAAAAAAAACCCAAAAAACAAAAAAAAAAAAAACAGCAATGAAAATTATGTTTTTAATGCTTTTCCCAAATACTGAATTTTTTCTACAGAAGAATATTGTTGAAAGGTTAATTTTCCTAAAAATTAATTTTTTCTACACTCATGAGTATTGTGAGTCCTTACAAAGAAAATGTTTAATGAAAATTAACACTTGGATAAATGAAAGAAGGGAAGAAAGCTCAGAAAGTAAATTAGCAGTAGAATTAGACAACAGTGAATTTTAATATAGTTTAGGAGATTTCAATTAATTTTGAATATCGTGTTCTAGATGTGCTGAAATTCTGGAGTTATCTAGTGATAATAACCAAATGGAAAGAAAAAAAAAGTTCTCTCTCTTTCTATTCAAATAATGTGCAGAAGAGAAAATCATTTCATGGCATGACAAAATGTGGTACTGATAAGGCATGAAAAATAATAAAAAGCCTTTATAGATGTTTTGTACAACTGCTCAAACTTCAAAGACTTTCATAAAAGTGGAAAGACTCCCATTTCATAAGCCTCCTAGATTTTGCAGCAAGGAAAAGAAAGCATCAGCAGTTATATAGTAATGATAAGGCTGGTAGGGGAATACTATGATTTCAGAGATAGTTGAATAGAACTTCTCTGAGTAAGATTTGTTTGTAGCTTAAAGAACAGATACTTCCAGAAAAGGCTACTATCAGATGTTCACGTCATTTTTAAAAGAGCTGTAACTGAGTCATGTTGTCTCATGATGATCATTGCCTCTAAAGACATGCTGGAAACATAGAGCCAGTTCCTTTCTATTGAGATAGTATTTATTATTTTAAGGTAAAATAAATACAGAAAAAGATAATACAGTTTCAATATTCAGTAAACTAAAGGCTGTCTGTATGAGGTAAACAGTTAGACAGCCCTCAATAAAGCACAACAGTTATATTTTAAAATCAGGCAAATTAGGTCAAAGGATTAAAAAAAAAATAAATATCCCCACCACACAACAGGGCAAATAGATTTTATAATTCTGGTACAGAATTAAATGAGGCAGTTGTGTTTTCTCCCAGCCTTTTTTTTTAATAGGAGAAAGATAGAAAAATTACTTTGTGGTTTGGGAGGAGGTGGGGGAGTGGGAGAAGGGGTGTTGTTTATTTAGTTTTGCACAGAATGTGCTTCTGCGTTACAACACAACTTCCATGCAAGAGTAAAGTAAGAGACCGTTTTGAAGGTTTAGTCCTGCCTCTTCCTCCCCTCCTGTTTTCACATCACTTTTTCATTGTAAAAATGAAAAAAAAAAAGAGTACACCTTCAAAAAAAAAAAAATTTCTCTTCTACATTGCATATTTCAGCAATTATTTTATAGAATTTAAAAATTGACTGTAACATAGCATAAGAAACCAGAAGTCCTTATCTTAAACACATCTTCACAGAATATCCTAGTTAGATTAGTCAATCAGAATAGTAGTTTTAACTTTTACAAACTATTTTCACTGTGACACATGATAAACAGTGTTCACCAGGACGGCCTTTGTATTGTTCAGTATTGTCCAACCTCTGCTGGAAAGACTGCTTTAGAATCTTCTGAATTCTATTTTGATGCAATCTTCCGTGTGATGAGGATGACCATTTCTGGATCCTTATGTACAATATTGTCACATAGCACAAGAAAAAAAAGTTCTACTTCCACAGTGCAGAAAATTAAAACAGGGAATTTAACACTTAAATTCCATCTCCTCAGAGAAGTATGTACTTGTTATATATATACTATATTTAAAAATAAATGAACTTTACATTTTGTTTATAAGTCACATTGTGTCTATAAAAAATGGATACACAATAACTATAAATTTTCTGTCAAGAAAAATTATTTGTCCTTCATCCACTTTTTTATCATGGTCTTCATCCACATTGCAAGGCCACTCAGATGCCACAATACAAACAATGCAACCAAAACTCCCTTTGAGTTACCTCAAACTCTTCCAAAAGGTTACATAAATTCACAATTTCAGATTCCTGATGAAGTCCATACAAATACTCTGAGGCAAATATCCAGTATGAAGTAAATGAAGGCCACAGATTCACCTCCAGAACTGTATGGACCTCATTTATCCATAATGCTTAACTGTTATGTCATCTCCTGGATCTGCTCTAACATCCTCACAGCTTTTGCAAAATGCATTAGATCGGGACAGTCCTCAGTGATTTGAGTAAGAATCAGCTGTGCCACATGATCTCATGAGTAGGGATCACTTTCTGCCCTCCACTGCTTTGACAGCATAGACATAGAGAGGGAAGCAATTTCCACATCACGGAAACACAGACATCCTTGAACTGTTGGTAATTTGCTTTCAATAACGCTCCCTGATCCCACCCATACATTTGTTGCTGATTTAAAATCAACCAGGTTGTTATCATCATCTTTGCTTTGTAAGACATGTACTATTTTGATACAAATATTCAGTGTGGCCTTGTGCTCTATTTATTTTTCATTAGTAATTTAAGTTGCAAGAAGATACTTAGGAAGCCTTATTTTATCTTCATCTATGGCACTGAAATAAGAGGCGAATATGTCTGTATTCAAAGCTCTTCTACAATAAGAATTTACTCTTTATAACTATCCTTTTCAGTTGCATTACCTTCTCCTTCCATGATCTTTACTGGAGCTCATTCTTCTGTTTCTTTTCATCAAGCCAATGGCATTATGGTGCAGTACTTGCTATAGTGGGTAATATGATAATTATTTTCCTTTTAAAAATTAAATCTTGGTTACTGTCTATTGTTTGTGGTGTTTTCTAGCAGTCTAATTTTTCTGAAGGTCCCCAAGAGTGCTAGACTTAACTAGAAATCCAGGACTGCTTTTGACATTTTGCCAAGACATCTTCATGTCTTGGGCATCATGGAATTTGGAAAAGCTACCTGTCTGCAGCTTCAAGTCATTTTTTTCACCTGTGAAAAGTGACAGGAGAGGGTGTAAATAAAGCTTCCTTAGCCACTTCACATATTCTACTGGTATAAAAAAAATACGTTGCATCTCTGATTCAGCACAGGAATGGATTTTTCTTCCCACCTTCCATTTTTTCCCTGTGTTTGTGATAGTAACTTTTGATACTCTTAGGGGTTTGGTCATTGCAAAACAAATTTGCAGTACAGTCTGTGTAAAAAAATTAAAGCGTGACATACCCAGTTTAAATCTAAACAGGTTACTATGAGTACAGTTATGTCTAGCTGGAACTCTGATACTAGTTTTACTACAGTAGTTAATTTTGCATGCTGTGCTAAATGTGTATTATATCTAAACTGTTCCAGTTCTGGCTTAAGAGAGGAAAGCCTGACTACAAGACTATGGCCTGTTTGGACAGAAAGACTTAACTACATACATAGATACAGTTGAGCTCTCACAGTGTGATGTACTATGACATCCAAAGCTAACCTCTCTGGAAAGTGTTAACTGTACTTTTAAGTATTTCACCCTGTAGGCGTTCATTGGTTGTTCTTCCTACTTAGAATATGGCAGATAGAGGTCCCTAAGTAGGTTGTAATATGAAGTGTAGCTTCTGTCAGAATAATATCCACCTTATTGATCTGGTAGAAGAAACAGTACCATCTCTGATTTTTGCTTATTTATTTATTTATTTTCCCGAAAGCATTTTAAGAGAATAGGAGAATTCACTTCCCAACTTTTCTCAGATTCCTACTTTCTTCTTCTTTCTTCGGGTCACTTTTCTGAGCAACTTTTAGCATGTGCAGAGATACTACAGAAACTGATTATGCACAATTTGAGAGTACAGAGCAGTCCTTTATCAGCTACTTCACATAGCATATTGCTAAGATTAACAAGCTGCTACACTGATCAGTAGTATGTTTATTAGCTGTGTAGGCAAAAGTGAGTTTTGTTGCATATTGGACAGGCATGACCCCAAATATTGCTGAGATGTTCTCTTCTAATTGATCTCCTGTTTTGGGGAGGGAGGGCTGGGTAGGATTTTGGTGTCAGTATTTTTCCTCTTGAACCCTTGAATTACTAACTGTCCCCATTTTACCAGCTACCCTTTTGTCTGTGTCTTTACTTTTCTTATTTTTCATATTTTTAAAGCACTTACTTTTTCATACCTTAGCAACAATTTTCTCAGTAAAACTGATCTAAAGTCACATAGCTGCTTTGAATTAAATTAGGGCTTAAATCACAGACAGCTGAAAAGGGCTGAGCGTGGGGCTACTTCAGATTGAACAGAGTTGGTTCTTCAGCTAAGTAGCAGTCCTGAGTATCCAAACTATTGCAATGATTCAGTTCCCCAAGCATGGATGTCTAATGCTCTGTGAGATGTCCTAGCATATCCACCTGGCTTCTGGCTATCAGTCAATATGAGTGCCACCTCCTGTATATTCTATGAGACACCTGACTTCTCTCTGTAGATAATTTGAATGCTAAGTACCTCTCATATGTCTCTGGACTTTAGTCAGAACTTCAACACTTCATTCATAGACACCTGTATTTAGACTCTTAAATTGAAGTGTCTAGAATCTGCAACTGAAACCCACCCTTAATTTTTACTATCTTTTAGATTAATCCTATTCTCAGTCACATACTATAAATATTATTTAAACTGACATTTTCAATAACATTCTGAGAATTTTGTGTGTGCATGTGTGTGCAATGTATGTTATGCATGACAATGAGAAATTTAGGTTCTTGCTTTTTCTGCCAACAGCATGGAGGTTAGCTTAAAACTTTCAGCACTGCAGCACTGCAACCCCATAGTACTGATTTCATGGAAGGTGAGGCATCTCCTAATAACTCTTTCCTCTGTTCCACAACCAGTTGTCAATGGAGGTACCTATGCTCCTTGCTTCAGCAGCAGCTGTGACAAATGGACACATTTAAATTGGAAATAGAGTCATGAATGTATGTCTTCAACTAACAAGTATAAAACAGGAAAAAAGATAATAATTGATATTTTTATAATTTTTTTAGAGAACTGTAATGCAAACATTTTTCATGTTAAACATGCATGCATGCTATTAATGTTAACTGGTCCCAAAAGAATTGATTCAACCTCAAACTTTTCAGCAGTCATTACATTCTGAAGTGATTTTAGCTTTTACAAAATTCTGCCAAAAGTTTTATTTGAATGTTATAAAAACTTCCATCAATTTGCTTATACTATGAGTGGATATCACATCCTTTCAATATTTTTATTTTCTGAAGGTATGAAACAGTGTTGCAGTTTCTGCAAACTGACTAAAAGACCGCTGAAGCTGAAGGACAATGCTCACTACAATGAACATTTTCAGTCTCAAAAAAAGCACTGTCCCTGTTACTTTCCATGTCAAGTGCATGAGCTGCAAAAACCTATCTTTTGTCTGCTCAGTCGTGGAAAAGGAAGTGACAACTGCAGTATTTTACAGCTCATGACAGTGTCAGAAGCAAAGGCAGTAAGGAAGAAAATGCAGAGGAAAAGAATCCCTTAGAATGTGTACTTCATTGAAATAAGAAAGAACAAGGAAACATCTCTGTAGAGACAGCAAACACATGACATTAACAGAAGAAAATACAAATAAGCAAAGGCAAAACAGAAAACAAAACAAGAGTTTCACTGGATTACATACGTACTTAGAAAAACATATAAGGTCCTGAGAAAAGGAAATGTTCCTGGAAGCTAGGTAAAAGTTGGTAAAATTAAAGTTAGAATAAGTTTAGATTATGAGCTGGACAGAGTGGGAGGGAGGAACAGACTCTAAAATAATTCAATCTTCAGAAGGCTTTAAGCCCCTCATAAGATAAAATCTCAGCACTGGTACATAGATACATAGACAATAAAGAAATCTTAAAGATAGTATCCTGAAGGAAGCTTATGAAAAACAGATTTCTGACACTGAAGCCATGGCAGCAATCCATGTGCTGATCCTCTCCACCCTTAGAAAAACCTTTAGTACAATCTGAATTTTGCTTCTGTTTTAAACAGTGAGTTACGTCCTGTATTAAATTTCCGAATTCATTCTGGAAAACTGGTTCATTTAGTACATTATGCCTATCAGTGACAACCTTTATGGCCCCAAAATCTCTAGCCTTTTAGATAAGTCTAAGGATTTAAAGCTGATCTGAAAATGTATAAAATATAGTGATTAAAGGGGTAGGGTAATAGGTAACATGAAGAAATGTGTTTCTGCCTATTAAGTTGGTAAAGATACAAAATTATCTTTAAAAGTGCTCTTGTCATCTTATCTTTCAGGAAGCTTGAGCTTATGAATTTCACCCTAAAAGGCTCTGTAGTAGAATAACATGTATCTTCAGATGTATCAAAAGAAAAGAAACATCAGGGAGACTGGTTACTGCTTATTAATAAAGATTATGAAAATTATTTCATGTGATTTGCTGAGAATGTTAATAATCAGATCTATGCAAAAGGAAAATATAATGGAAGCTAAATGCAAGAGCAAACTTATCTTCTCCCCTGAATATAGAGTGTTATTTTGCCACATTAATGCCCACTAATGAGAACCAAAATTTCCATTGTAAATAATATCCCCAGAATCAAAATTTTATATGTATTTATCATATATTCATAGAATGGTTCAGGTTGGAAAGAACCCTAAAGATCTTCTAGTTCCAACCCCCGTGCTATGGGCAGGGACACCTCCCACTACAGCAGGTTGCTCCCACCATCCATTTTGGCCTTGAACACCTCCAGGTATGAGGTATCCACAACTTCTCTGAGCAACCTTTTCCAGTCTCTCACCACCCTCACAGTAAGGAATTTCTTCCTAATATCTGAATCACTTTAAACCTTTCAGTTTAAAACCATTACCCCTCAAAGAACTGTCCCTCTCCACCTTTTCTGTAGGTCACCATTTGGTACTGGAAGTTTGCTATAGGGTATTCCAAGATCCTTCTCCAGTCTGAACAACCTCAGTTCTCTTAACCTGTCTTTATAGGAGAGGTGTTCTGGCTCTATGATCATCTTCATGGTACTTCTCTGGACCCAGTCCAACAAGTCCATGTCCTTCTTATGTTGGGGGCCCCAGAGCTAGATGCAGTAATCCTGTTGGGGTCTCACCAGTGCAGAGTGACACAATCACTCCCTAGACCTGCTGACCACGCTTCTTTTCATTCAGCCCAGAATGTGGTTGGCTTTCTGGGCTGCCAGCACACATTGCTAGCTCATGTTGAGCTTCTCATCCACCAGCACCCCCAACAACACCCCAAGTCCTTCTTCTCAGAGCTGCTCTCAATCCATTTTCTGCCCAACCTGTATTTGGGCCTGGGATTGCTGTGACCCAGATGCAGGACTTTGCACTTGGCCTTGGTGAATTTCATGAGGTTTACATGGGCCCACCTCTCAAGGCTGTCTAGGTCACTCTGGGGGGCACCCCTTCCCTCCAGCATGTTGATTGCAACACACAGATCAGTGTCATCAGTGAACTTGCTGAGGGTGCACTCTATCTCACTATACATGTCACCAAGATGTTAAACAGTATCAATCCCAGTACTGACTCCTGAACAACACCACTCATCACTGGTTTTCACTTGCACATCAAGCCATTGACTGCAACCCTTTGAGTACGACCATTCGACCGATTCCTTATCCAGTTTATTCCAGCAATATTTCAAAATTCAAAACTTAAGTTGTTCCTCTGGGAGGTGGTGTATGTTTGAGTTTTCGTGTGTGTTGTGTGACATTTGAACCACATTCTTCAAATTTGCTTGCATAAGGAATTAACTAAGTAAAAAGAAAAAAAAAAGGTAATTTTATACTAATAAGCAATGAATGAACAACACCTTATGACCTTACTTGGACAGAATAAAAGAGAAGAGCATTTTGAATTTGTGTTGTTAAATAATAAAACTGCTGCAAGAAAACAAGTAATCTAGGAAGTCAAAACCCTGCAATTTATAGAAACAGAAAAACAGAAAAATAAATATTAAATTCTGTCTTTTATATGGCAGAATATATGTTTATTAATTATTTACCATGAGAAAATAATATTAAATTATAATGTTAATGCTAGTTAAATATTATCTTTTTTTGTATATAGTCTTTCCATAGGCTCACAAAAGGAAAAAAAAAAAAAAAAACCTGATAAAAGTTAGAAGGAAACTTGTGGTTCTTGTACTATTCTTTTGCCCTTTTCTGTTCAGAAGCAATACTTATGTTAAACATGAGATTGTAGGTAAAGCTGGATTTAAATTAGAACTATGCTGTGGGATGTGACATACTTAGATTACAGTAAACCACTGTTGGATTTTTATGGCTCTTGTATGGATTCTGAGTGGAAGCCAAGAAAAGTGCCCCTTGCATACAACCAGGAAAGGGAACCCGGAAAGCTCATTCTGGGCTGATTAATCCAGAATGAATTTCAGAGGCTCCCATGAACTAGGGACAAGGGAAGACAGGCAGACCAGCAAACTGAAATGAATTCATTACTACCTCTAACGGTGTTAGGCGAATGGAAAATTTCCATCTGACTTAGTAAATTCAAGGTTCAGCCTTCTACAGAAACCTAAAGACTTCTCCATCTCATTCTTCAGAACTGTTTATGTATAAACTGATGCAGGGTTTTTTTGTATGTATAATCAAATTTGGGTGTTTCCTGTTGCTTCATTTTTACTGCTAAAGGCATGGTGACAGATGAGACTGTGCTACTTCAAGTCTTACCATGCTTTTATTTTGGGGATTACCAATGATGGCTTCCATTCTACTGAGAACATCCTAAAATGTGGAAATCCATAAAATTTTCTGGTGAAAAATACTTGCAAATAAGTGCCATTTTTATCTAAATGTAAATAGATAATAAAAAATCAGCATACTTGTGTTATGGTTAAAATACTTCTGATATAAAATATGTCATGATTCAGTACTATCAGAATTCTACTAAAGTTCTTGGAGCACTGGTGCAAAATGTGTCAAAAAGTAGATAATATCTAATATAAGCAAATAAAATAACGTTTGTCAGAAGGCAGCCTATTCTGCTGAGACTGAAAATCTATTCTTATTTTTGCATTAAACATGACATGTTCAGAAAGTTGTGCTCTGAAGTTTCACAGAAAGTTTTGCATCTGTCTGGGTGTAGCTCACATAACTTACCTGAGTTGTAACTAACTCATACAGAATCAGTCAGTCTTCTTTTTAAAGATGATGCAAAATCCAAGTTTGTGCCAGTGAATAAATTAAAAAAAAAAAAAAGGAGAAAAGGAAAAGAATAAAATTAAATTAAAATGTTTACTATACTTAACTAAGATGCAGGGATCTGCAATCTGATACCAGTATTGCTCTGCAGAAGAAAATGCACCAGTTGCCTGCCAACCAAGAAAATGAACAAATGAATTGTCCTGAGACAAAAAAAAAAAAAGCCTTCCTAAATCAACACATCGATGATACCTTTCCTCTGTGAATAATATGAGCCATCAACTCACCCTGACTTCCTGATGCCTCTTGACTTCCAGATTGTGAGTCCAAAGCTACCATCTATTACACAGGAAAGGTTCCATATAAATCAACAATATTTTGCCTGAGGCAGCATCTTCCAGCCCTAACCTACTACAGACCTGAAAGTCTGCACACATCTTCCCTTTCTGAGAAACAATAACTTCCACTTCAGTCTGGTGACCATTCAGAATTTGGCTATTTTAATCACTTGCAGAAATGTGTATTGAGTACATGCTGAAAATCGAGCTAAAAACTGACAGCACACCATAACAGCTCATACAGCTGTCAAGATCCCAAGGTCAGATACCCAGAACTTCCAGAGATGCAGGTTTTTGGCTTGTTTTTGTAGAAACACGCTAATGGCAATGGCTGTCTACTATTATTTAACCTTTCCACCACAATAATTCTGAAGGGCTCTGTCCAAAGGGAATCCTCAAAATGGAGAAAGAATAAAAGCATTTCTGGCCATCTGTTTAAAAGCAAAGTGAATGTGATAATCCTGCCTATATAACAGAAAGAATAAATACAAAACCTACCTGTACCCAATTCCGTACATCCACACAGTTTGCTGCAGTGGTACCAGTCTGGTCAATACTGAGACATAAAATTCACATACTGTTTTTCTTTCTGGAATAACCACATATAAGATCAATGTTTTCTGTGAAGCATGGGGTAGTGTAGGCACGCTGAGTGGAATGCATCTGATCACATCCAGGTATCTACAGCATAAGTATAGACAGCATCGTGTCATTCATAGAGATTGCAATTTAGAGATGGAAATTGGTATTTTCAGCCTATTTAGCTCATTCTGTAAGACATACAGCACCGTTCATCTGAGTAAAAATTCAACATCTAAACCAGGTTGGGTGACTATAGAACTCTATTTCTCTGCATTGATTATAAAGGCCACCTACATCGATTAGCTCAGAAGTAGGCATCTAAACATAGCCGAAATGAAATCCATTCAACTTGCTGTTTTGCAGAAAGAGCAGGACTCGTTTCACATGCACTTAGACATATATTCTGTGAAACATGAAGGTATTATATACGTTTATTGTAGTGAATTTCAAACATGTTTCAAAGAAGTTTACAAAATATTTGTTTTTACATTGTTGCAGTATCCTCATTAGTTTAAAACATATCAAAACAAAATGAAAAAAGGATAAGAAAAGTTCAATAGAAACTTCAGAGGGTCATGAAAATTCTTACTTGAAAATTTAGACTGCAGTATTTTACCATCCCTCAGTTGCCTGTAGATATTTTTCAAGTGCTTTTCAGGCCTTTATATTGCTACAATTTACCCTTCTGCACCTATGAGTGTATTCTTCCTTTATAGAGAGAGACTTTGCGAGACAGCATGCTTTGAACTAACAGCAATCACACAAGGTATGTATTTTGTTCCAGTGTTTACTGAATGATAGGATTTCCTTTGCCATCTTCCTTTGGTCACTAACAATTACCTGTGTTCTGATGACAAGCAGTAACTTGTTAAACCATGGTAATCTGATTGCATGTCTTTGCCCTCAAGTTTTATAAACCTTTGCTTCCAGGATCTGCTACTATCATAAAGTTGGGTTTTTTTCCCAATCTCTCTGCAGTTTCTCACACAGCTTACTGATTAATGTTCTAACCTCTGTGTTTGTTCCTAGAGAAATCCCCAGAGTCACCCAGCTGAGTTTCTGCTCAAACTGTCATAATATGTGCTCAGTTTGGCAATCTCCTCTTACCTGCTTACATAAGAAAGACTAATGGTATCTTACAATTATTTTAACTGTAGAAAGGTGGCTAGAACTCTTCCTGATATTAAAAACAAACAAACAAAAAGCAAACCTCAAAGCAAAAAGCAACATAAAGCAAAACCAAGTAAACAAAACCAAAAACTCAACCAACCCCAACAGCAAACAACAAAATAACTCCAAGTGTGTTTTTTTCTGGATTTTTTGTTTTGTTTTCTTTTGTTCTTTTTCTGCCCTAGCTTGGTTTGATTTTTCCAGGACAGCTTTGCTGTTGTAGCTTAGTTAAGTTTCAGACAAGATGTCTTCCACCTTTAAACTGAAAGATTTCTTTTTATTATTATTTTATTGCTTTCCTTAATAAAATTGCATTCTAATTATTAAAAAAAACAATTTGGTCAGGTAACAAAGTATTTTAAAAGTCTGAACTGATACATGACATTAAGAAGGAAATGTAATTAATTTAACAAAATTATCTTGATTTGTAAAGGTTATTTGGAAAAACCTTTCCTCAAGCACATTAGGGATGGAGGAAAGTTCACAAATGACATCATGAAACAGATGGGAAGAGAACACACCAGATTGCTATTGTTTTATTACATGAGATGGGTTAGGAAGGATTATGTCAGATGTTAGTTCATTTGAGGAAATTATACAGAATTTAATACCCAAGTGCTTCTGAGAAAAACTGCAGTTTGGGGAATTTACCACCTACAGAGTGTGCTTAACCCACAGATAAGCGTGCATTATGCATCTCCTCTTTGTGCCCAATCGCAGAGGATATGAGTCTTTTCTAGCCTTCAGCTATAGACCTATTCCTTTCACTGAAACTGTAGAGGATCATGAATTAAGCACTGGAAGTCCCTGGAACAGCTGTTACACATATGCTCATGTAAAAAGAAAGAACTCTGCACAAAAGTAAAAACAACTATCCAGTTCTGAAGAGGAAATAATACCGGACACTAACTTTGACAAAATGGAAGTGTAAAAACAATGCCTACCCCAGTCCTCAAGCCACTTACCAGGTATTTTAAGCTATCTAAGACCATGAGAGAATATGGAAAACACTGTCTGTTGTGCAAGAAACTTATCAGAACTTTTGTCATGTGGGCTCAATGACAGAAAGTTATAACCTTTTCAAAATTGCAAGAGCCAAAATATGCAAAAGGAAGACATTTAAGTGTGAAAGGCAATAGAACTTAGTCTCCTAAAAGATTAGGTCAGGTATTCAACAAGACATCAGGCATCATTCATGTGGAATTTGCAGAGCTACCTTGAAGAAAGTAAATCAGAGAAAACTTACTGTCATACTCCAATTTCTGGCTTGCAGCTTCCATGGGAAGCCTCCTGCGACAAGGTACAGGAGAGGTATTCAATATTGGTGTCTTGCTCTCAGAAAGAAAGCAGAGCTCTGAATCCCCAGGAAGCTGCTTTAACTTCCAAATTTCAGATTCATGTTTCTTACAGGGATGTTTAACATGCCAGCACTCAGCACGTTGGCTGCTTTGAATACCAATTTAAGTTCCTGCATTTGGCATATAGTCCTATCTAGGCACCTAAACGAGCACTGCAAATTCAGTTTTGAGTATCTGCATTTTAGGTGTTGCAATGCTAAGCATCTCAATGCCATCTGTTGAATCCCTGACTGAATAATTTTTTTCAAAACGAAACATGGGACTCTAGAAAATAACAGGTTAGGTATATAAAGGAGTACTAGAGTATGTAAATCACATATTGGTCAGTCTATGCTCCTTGATGTATGTGAAATACATTAAGATTGTCTCTGATCAGAATGCCTTCTGTTTCCTGTCTTTTCTAAATATTACAGTTCCTCTACGCATGCTTAGATCTTGTCTAAACAGACACCCAGGATCTGCTCTATATAAAGCTGTCTTTAAATCCTGTCATCATACCTAACAAATATCACCAAGAGCAGGCCTGTTATATTTTTTCATTGCTTGTTTCATGGTAGCAACATATCTGAAAATAGTACTATTACCATACCTTCCTTTTTACTCCTCACCTATGACCTGATGTTTAAAGCATTTTTCCAAGAAACACATAATGTATTTTGGCAGCAGAGGATTTTTAATATGACTCCCTTACTTGCTGTAGGGAGTATTCAGCTACCGGGCTTGTTGTTTTCGTATATATATAAATCCCTGCTATTTTTATTACTATATGAAAAATAAGCATAATTACATATTTCTCCCAAAATACTTTGAAGGAACTATAGCAATTTAATGAGAGCTTATTGTTACTGCTGTTACACGATATTATTACAGGTGTTTTTATTAAGAACTTTAAATATATATAGTTTTATTAATTTGTATTACTTATGTCTAAATTATTTTTTGTAGTTTTCAGCTCCACAACTACATAGAATAAAGTATTGTTATAAAATATTTTACTCTTGTTGTTGGTCATAAAAACTGTCATTGCTTGTTTAAGCTCAGCTGAATTACTTCAGGATACCTGTCATTCCTGCCTATCCCTTAGGAAAAAACAACAACCACCACCAAACATGGTAAATTACTGTAAGGTAAATTTGACAAGTTCAGCCATACATTTCTACTTTATGTTCCCAGCTGGTCAGATTCTAGTGTTTTATTTAACATTCAAATATAAAGCTATTTCTTTCATTGTACTTCACACCTCATTTTGCATAAGATAAAAATCAAGGCTCCACAATTCCAATATGTTTTCACTGAGCCATACAGACGATGTGGAACTGCAAATCATTGGGGTGGGCTAGGGGTATAACAGGATGCTAATAGCCGAAATATGGAACAAGGTCTCCTGTGGTCTGCCTATGGAATAATTTGGGTTTACAGTGGCAATCATGCTTCCCTAAATAGAAAGATATGATTCATTATGTTAGAAGAGCAAGTCAGGAGAAGAATCTCAACCTTTTTTTTTTTGTTGTTGCTACAAACAGCTTCACAGATGATCTGAAACCTCACTATGGAGTTTACAGCAACTCTTTCAAACAATTTTTCTTAAAAAAAAAAACCAAACAAACAAAAAAAAAAACAACACCCAAACCATGCAACAAAGCATTGTATCAGATAGAGCTGTTTCTCCTTGACTGTTTGGTTTTACTATGTTTTTGGTATGAAATTGCCAAATACTGTAAATCAGCACTGTGTTATACAATTCAGCAATTGTGTTATACATTGGTGTTACTGCAGAATCGTGCTGCATATATTACTACTACAAACACTACCGAGTGCATGCAGAGCAGTTGAGTGAGAGACATCTACTATGTAAAGCACAAGGAGTGCATTTTTTGATAGCTGACCACTGCTTATCTACTTAGCAATAAGATATCAAGCCTGATAAATAAAAGAAGATATGCAACAATATGATGCCTGATTATCCAAGCTGTTTAATTGTCAGGTCAGTCTATCCACCTCTTGTGGATAGCCTTTAATTTACAATCCTCTAGAAAGCCTAGGGATATTTAAGTCCAGGGATGACTCCCATGGACAGTAGGCACAGAAGTGTTCAAGAACTGGATCCCTGCATTCCACATCTCTCTCCAACTTGAAGACAAAGAACTTTGTACCGTGCGCTACCACTACAGAACAAAATATGAAACATGCTGACTAAGTTTCGCACTAGGAAGGAAACAGTTAGCTGAGCCTTTCCAGTTTTAAAAGCGTTTTGACCTGGAAAAAAAAAAAAAAATTGGGGGGAGGAAATCCTGGGAAAATAATTCTGTCTTAAAATAACCCAGGTCCTATACTGCATATACTGCATCCAGAGCACTTCTAAAACCAAGTGCTATGTAGTGGGGATGCAGCGCCTTCTCTATGGAGAGCTGGCCTTAACAGTGGGGGAAGTGGGAGAATGCTGTTTTATTAGTACATGTAGCCTCAGTGATATGGAAAGGAAGGAAGGAAGACATGCATATATGCATCTATTCATTTTTTTGAAAAATGCAGCTAAATTCTAAGACAATCATTCCCTTGAAAGGTGAAGGTCATGTGTCCTATGATAAAGTAATTTACCCTTTTAAGTAAAGATGTGGAAGCTGGAAAATAGAGTGCCTTTGATGAAGGAACATCTGATACAGAATGGTACCAAGATATCCTACAAACTGGGGAAACATTAAAAAGCGTACTTTACACTCTTGTGAAGTAAATGGCACTAGTCAAATAATGAAATAAAAATGAGGTTATTATCACCAACAGACCATAACAAACCCGAGGAAGAAAATATTTTGTATCACCATTTAAATAACTGCAATAAGTTTCATCTATAATTATTTTTCTATTCTGGTAGCAATTAAGAAGCCTGCAAAAGATTGTGGTCATTCAGCACTAAACTCTTCAGGTGCGACTAAGAAGGTGTAATTTAATATACAGATATATAATTATCTTAGTAATGAGTTCTGTACAGCATTGGCCAATTCTCCCACCCCTTGACTCTAAGAACTGGTGAGACAGCACAAAGCAGCCAGCCCAAGATATGAGCTGGCATGCTCAAAATTCAGCTCTTCTCTCTCACTTCACAAAAATGCGTGAATCCATGTCAGTGTGGACAGTAGACACAGAGAACGAAATGAACATGTATGTTCTGAAAGTCTGAAAACAAAAAAAAACCCACTTAGCTCCTGTGCACTGATTATCAGTGCTGACTCAGACCACTAACCCTACAGCAGATGTGAGCTCTCAGTGCATGATGCATGGGAAAAATTGAGATCTGAATACACCAGAATATGAAACTAGGAACACTTTACCAGTTCCCTGCTGTGCCAACTAGACCACAGAAAGAAGAGTAAATCCTTTTTCTCTGTATGTGTGTATAATTCAATGCAGGCTACCACTTTAGCGAAAATAGAGAAAAAAATGTTGCTAGATATGAAAGATTCAATCTTTATTCTTAAAACTTTATTTTTATTTTATTCTGCTTTAACTCACACAATATTCTATTGCTTTTAAATAATGGCAGTGGCAACATTCAAATCCATCTAATCAAATAACAGATGGTTATATGGCATTTATGCAGCAGTGTATATAGAGCACTTGCTTTAAAATTCCAGAAAAAAATTTACCTTAACTTGCCTTGCATCTCTTACAAGATTCCAAGTCACTTAGATTTAGGTATCCACGCTTATGCTTTGGATCTCTGGGAATATATGCAATCTTGCTGACACCCCCAATCTTAACAGAACAGACTAGATGAACATCAAATGAAGGTAAGGGTGCTGTCCTGAAAAACAGTATCTCCTATTCATGCTGAATACACATTATGACTGGTCTTAGAAACTCAGTTAATAAACTTTTGTGTTAACGCCTTCCGTCAAGTTTAGAAATTACTGATAATATTATCGCCAAAGGCTTTTTATTGCCACCTTAATTGTCCTTAATCTGCCTATCCCTAGTATTTCACTGTTTTTTTATTGTCTGTTTATTCACAATAGACTCTAAAAATCCAGCGTTATCCACATACAAAGTCCTTTCTCTGTGAACTGACCCTTCAAGTCTCTGATTACAAGCAGAAGAATGTTTCTTAGTCCTGTTATACCATCATGTAAATCTACTGCAGACCACTGAGGAAACTGAGGGCTTGATGTTCTCACAAATGTATTTTACACAAGGTTCTGCTGGGCCAATAATATACTTTCTGGTAGCTTTCACCATCCTTAGTATCTGAGAAGGCATTTAAAGATAAAAATCTATTTCACATAACAGGGGACAGAAGCAAAAATGTATTTTATATAAATTAAGTTAAAAAGTCTTCAGACTTATTTACTTGAAGTGATTAAGAAAGCTGATGGAGTGTAATATGCATGGAGACATTTCTCCTGCTTCTTGACAATTGAATTCTGATTGGCTAGGCTTACTGCAGTGTAGTGCATGTTGACTAGGAATAAAATGACTGTTAGCACTAGCGAATAATCTGCTAATAAGACAGACGTAATGTGCAATAGCCTGTATGTTATAGTTGCAAATTTATAATGTTTTAAAATGTAAAATGGGCTTAAGGATTTTCCAGTATATCTGTATAGACATACTCTTCCATCCATCAGCAGAGCTTAGTAAAGGGATTGAATATTTTTACCATTTTCTGTGAATGTTTAGTCACATATTACTATTAACATTTTATGACACTGCATTCGTATAATTTTATTCTGTAACTTGATCTTGGCAATGTTTATAGTTTGAAGAATGCATTTGTAACATATACAGTATGTAGAAACCAACTAAATCCACGGATTTAAAGTAGTTACTTTTGGCTATGGCACCCAGAAGTATTTGAAACAACTGTCTTGATTAAAGCTTGTATAAAATACAGTCTTCTCTTGGGCAGTTGTTTCACCTTAGTTTAATGAATTTGTAAACCTTCTGTGTGTCCTGCCACTGCCTAAGAACTCTCATGTTTAACTGAAGAGAACTAGTTTTCTGTCTCTGGAACACTATATTTTCACATAAGCAAACATGGCAGTATTTTTCCTTATAAACGTCTCCCTGGCCTTCTTTCCTCCAGGCTGAAGAACCTCAACTCTCTCAGCCCATTCTCCAGACCTCCAAGTTTCTTGTTCATCCATGCAGGCTGCCTGCTGTTTTTACCTAATTTCCTCTTTTTTGGGATGCATCACGCATGAGATTTGAGGAGTAGTCCTTGAATATTAGCCAGCTTTCTTGGGCCACTCTTCCCTCCAGGGTTTTATCCACCAAAGAGATCCTTGAAGAGACGAAAGTCTGCTCTCCTGAAGTTCAGGGTAGCGAGCTTGAGGTGTGCCCTCCTCAGCTCTAAGGATCTTGAACTCCACTGTTGGAGTGACATTTCATGGTCATTGCAGCCAAAGTTGCCCTTGACCTTCACAATCCCCACCAGCCCCTCGCTATTGATGAGAAGAAGATTCAGCATAGCTTGTCTCCTTTTTGGCTCCTCTGTCACTTGGGAAAGGAAGTTTCATTGATGCATGCCAAGAACTCCCTGGATTACTTATGTCCTACTCTGTTGTCCCTGATAGTTGAAGTCCTCCGTGAGGACAAGGGTTTGTGAATGTGAGGCTACTCCTATTGGTCTAGGATTCAGCTGAGAGGTACTGGGAGAACCAGTCACTAAGAGACTGAAATCTAGGTTCATTTTACTTGCCCAGTTTAATAGCACTGAAATCTAGTATTAATTCAAGCACAAAAATTAAATTATTAAAAATTCAGGACTAAAGAAAAATGTTTTTTCGCCCTCACATACTGCTAAATTTTGCTCACTGAACTCAGATTCATTTTTGTACTGATGAAAGTACTAAAGGTTTTCACTGATTATTACCAGTGTGAGGGACAACTGTTATCCACAGTTCTTGCCAGACCTCAGTCTTCATTTCTATTGTCTATACTGTGAATAGAAACAATACAGAAAATTATGTCACCCTGCTACTACTACACAGGAACAACCTCATCAGTGAGGTGATGCAGTGACTACTCAATACTGCAGGAGATTTATTCTTACTTTTTTTTTTTTATTCAAAACTTTCAGAACTATGGGTACACGAAACATACATAGCTGAGCTCCAGGATAAACAAATGTTGTTAGACATGGAATGAAGTTCCATGGGAAAAAAAAAAAAAAAGTGTTTGAAAGCTCAAAATTCAAAAGTGCAGCCACAGCAGCTTACAAAAGCTTTTCTTCATAATAGTTCAAGATTTTTTCTGTGCATTATAGAAAAACAGGAGATGCATAAATTGTTAATAAGACTATCTTTCCAGGGTCATGATCATTAATTAATTTTCTGTTGACCCCCAGACACTCCCAGCTATTCACCTGGGCTACCACCTAGATCAAAGATGTACATTCTACTATTGTCCACCTCACTCCTTGACATATTTTCTGTTTCTTTTTAACAGATTAACTCTCTCAAAATCTTTTTCTCTGAAAATCTGCAGATTAATTAACTGGATTTGACTTTTAATATAAAATGTACTAGAGTCTTCTTTATGTCACTTGTCATCTGTGCTAGGACAGAAAGTAGCATCAAAAACCTTCACCATTGCTTGTGCAGCCCTCCCATGGAACCACACAGGAACAGTTTTTGTTTCCCCTATACTCTTGAGTTGATATTCACACTCTCATTGATACAGAACAGCAGCATGACTCTTGTAGGCCCTGTCTTTTTGGGACAATTTGTAGAATGAGCAGATGTGTTTCTACTGACCACAGGTGTAACAAAACCATAGGCAAGACATCATGCACTTCTGAGGTCAACAGTGCCCTTACTACTTTCTAACTTCTTGGAATATGAGCTAACTGCATTGACTACAACGAGAAATGGAAAGGAAGGGAAGGGAAGGGAAGGGAAGGGAAGGGAAGGGAAGANTTATTGGCAGCAAGACAACTCAAAAGAGCTAGAAAGGGTGAAAGGGTCAAAAAAGTAGGGAATCAAAACTCTTCTCTCAAGAATAGCAAAGCCTGAGAGAATTGACTTATATCTTGAATAAGAATGAGACATACTGTTGTAGGAACAGTGGCACTTCCTTGCAATTGGCAGGATCAGTGAAGGATGACTGCAGCTATGAAAACACTGGAAGGACAGGACAGAAATATATCTGTTAAATCAGTAAAAATCTGGACTCCATGTACAGGCAGTCTTGGCATTACAGATGCACTATGAGGACAGATTTTTTAATAGATGTGAGATTCTTATTACTTTGGAAAATAGCTATCAATAAAAATGGCAAATGAAGAAAGTTTCTGTCATATATCTATTGGATATCCTAATTTGTAAATATCGTGTTTTGCTTGTGCTTTGTTTCAATTTTAACAAAAAAGAGGGAAAAAGGCATTTCTGACCTTAGCACAGCCAGGTTTTTATGATGAAATATAAGTACTTGGCTTGTATTTTCTAAGTGGTCTGTCTTAAATAATTCAAAGAAGTATTTAATATACTATGTTCGTCTCCAAATTTGTTTCTTTATTCTCGTTGCTACTGATGAAAGCAATATGTATGCATGAAAAGAAAACCGAAACTTTTCACATTATTAAACCTCACTGCTGATATTTGTATGAGTAAAACAAAAAAAACAAAACAAAACAAAACAAAACAAAAAAAAATTCCTAGTATTCTAGAGTTTAATACTCACAGTGCAGAGATGAGTCACAAACCTAGCTGCCACCACTGAAGGATTAATACTGTATCTTTCCATTATATTCATGAATGCACTCCAAGACACCTCTTCAAAATGAGACCAAAATAAAAGTCACTTAATTTCATTTTAGTCACAAAGATGCATTTATTTTCCTGAAGCAAAGACCTGTCATGCATTCAGATGTTCCATCCCTTCCCCTAGAGAACACATATGTCACTTCCATGCTGTCTTAGCCCACTGAGGGAATAATAATTTTTAATAAGACTGTTATAAAAAGACAGTTTAATTTGCATGTGAAAGGTTCTGTTATGAGAGCAATTATAAAGAGCAACCATGATTACAGATATCAAAGCAAACAACCCTGAAAACAATTAATATTTTATTGTCTGGACAACATCATCAGAAGACTACCAAATTACACGGGTAACATGGCACGTTGTTTTTTTACTGATGAACACAATCAAAACCGGTGGCTACAGTAGCAGAAACTACAGGACCAAAAGTTATTTAAAAGAAATAAAACTGACCTACTTTGAGAAAAATAAAGTGTACTTGCATTTTTATACCTTTCTTTACATATCAAAATTCTGTCTTTGTTCCAGAAAATATTGTTAAGTGAGATTTGGGAGATTATATCCCACTTGTGAAATCAAAAGATGACTATATAGAATTTTTTCCTATGTTCAAACTGGATGGTGTGTATTAATTTCATTATGTTCACCACCAAAAAAAGTGGGCACAATAAAATGTTCCTCACAAAATTTTGCTTTTATCAGTGTAGATGAACATGATTTTATATTTTAGACTATTGGCACTTATCATCATAGAGTTAAACGTAGCAATCTCTATCCAGAAGGGAAAAGTTGGAAGTAGAACATCATAAACTGTACTTGCCTATCAAACACATCTGGCAATGCCTGTCAATGGAGACTGAGAGACTGTTGAAAAATGGTATTTTAATTTAAATTTGTGTATTCAGAACAATATGTAATTACTCATATCTCCATAAAAGGTATAATTAGGACTTACTAATATAGCATACATTTGGCAAGTCATTCATTAGATATACTCATACCTACTGGAAAACATTTAGATGGACAAGATTTCAAGTAGGGCACTTTCAAAGGCACTGACCTTGTCCCACTGAGGAAATAAATAGCTACTAAATGCCTATAATCTAGGCTTATTAGAAGTCTATGGTTTGTATCCTACAAAGTGTTCCTAATATCTTCCAGAATATTTTCTAAAAGAAGTTATATACTTTCTAAATCACTTTCTCTCTCACCAGGGTACTTGTAGAAAACATAAGAGAAGTTTTTATTAATTGAGTAGCTGAATACACAAATAGTTATCCCCAAAATAGATATGCTAAAGAAATATAGCAACACCTAATCTTTTAGATTAAATTGCCTCAGTTCTGTAGAATGGGTCTGCAAATATTTCTGAAAGAGGTCAGCTACTATTTGTCAATTAGATGTGCACTTCTCACAGTGCAAAACCTAAACTGGATGTTTGGTGATATGAACGCATACTTCTCCCTTGATAAGATCTACTTCTGCTAGTCATTTTGGAAACTATTCATAAAAGACAACATGAGATGCTGCTATTCTACCAGATCTTGATCTCATTAAGGAGAATCTTTCTTCACATGGAAAAAACATAATTTCCACCATTTGAAAAGTCTATTCCTATGTATATTGCCTTAACTAAGAAGAATGACCCTTTCAAAAAATAATTTTGAATACTTTCTCACTTTTTCTATTCATATAAAACCATTTCCTAGAAATGTTAATACATCCCTTGTAACGTAAGATGTTACCAATTCCCTTGAAATGCCTTGCTTACCAAATGTTAATCAAATGACAGTCATCTTACACAATATTTATATCTCAGGGAATTACAGAAGTTTGTTTGCTTGCTTACCAACTGTAGAAAAATATTTACAGACAACTATCTTGCAAAAAAAAAGTATCCCTTTGTGTACAGTGGGAAATCTTTCCTATACAAAGTATTTTAGTGTTTCAGAATCTTTAAATATTAAGAGAATTTTTTTGCATACTTCTATGTGCTCTATATATTTTTATCACGTGATGACTTATTAACATAGTGCTTGCCATTGCTACATGCTTTCCTGAGCATTAAGGTTATCTGTTTGGAAATGCATGTATTATGAACCTTTATTCAGTGATTTTGAGTTATTCAAGAATGTCTTCAAGTTATTCAATTGTCACAGCAACTAATATACCCATTTAATGAAACCAGTTCCTTCATATTTTTTAACCATCAGAGTCTTTTAAAACAACATAATGTTTTTAAATTGCATCTTTTTCTAAATCATTAAAGAGGAAATTTCATTCATACTTTTTTAGTGGGAAAACACCTCTGTCAGTCTTTAATTTCATCATGCTATTTATTCTTGTGTGTTTGATTTTCTTTAATGCAGCTTCCTAGCCCTTTTTCTTGTTCTACTTAAAATTAGTAAATGTTTACTTCACTTTCAAGCTTATAATTCAGTTCTTCTTGCTCAATCATTATTTATTTACTATTTATTATAATACTGTTGAGCTAAACAATTGTTGTCTGTGTTGTGCAAATTCTTCTTACTCTTGCAAAGGCTTATAAAACCTTAGCAATTCGCATGTCTTTTCCAAAACACTGAATATTGCCTCATCTTGTTTTGTAGAACACTGCATGTTCCCTTTGTTATGTCTTGCTATTTGTTATAGTCTTGCTGACTCCAGCTCTGACCTCAGAAAACATTTTTCTGCTTATTTTTCCCTTTTAATCATAATAATTTGGAGTTATTATTACTACTACAGCACTGGAATATCATAGAGAGTACATACGCTTCAGTCGAGACTTCATGACTTCTTTGCTTGGCAAATTTAATTCTAAGGGGTTAATTCTTGGTGTCTCATATGACTTTGAGTGTTTTGTTCCATTATAATCTGATCTGCCATTTAAAATCACAGGTTCAATAAGATTGATTCTTCAGTTTTATATCTGGGTTAAACTCCTTTATGATTCTTTTCTGTATCCTTGTTTAAAACACATGAATCAATCACAAAGATTTAATTTCTGTAGTACTTAGGTTTTAGCAATGTCTCTTGTGCCTGAGTTAACTTAAAATTTTGAAGGAAAAAAGCCCCAATATAAATCCATAGTAAACTACTGAAAAAAATAACATTAACTGGTATGAGATCTTCCTGGTGCCACTGCTTGAAAATGCAGAATAAAATAGTCTGAACTTCCAATAGCTGTCCTCTCCATATTTAGAAGTTATTAACTGCTAAAGTTATTGTCACAGAATCATCACAGTGATCCCTCAGTGTCAAGTAACATAACAGGAAGTACTTCACTGTCTGGGATTTAACTGATTAGTTAAATGAGATTTAACTAAACTTAGGTAAGTAGAAGTTCCAAGAGGCTCCTTGTAAAAATGTTTAATACTTACAGAACTTCATTTGCCAACTGGCACTGCTTGCTAATTTCTTACAGGTCCAAAAAAATAATAATATTTACAGCTGCTTCCCAGCTCCAATAATTTTGACACAGTCCCACATTTTTTATTCATCTCCATTTCTGATCAAACATCTGTGGTCAACCTTTTGGGACTATCATGAGTTAGCACAGTTAGCAACACTGTTCTCCTTCTCCTTTGCATCCAAACAGTATGATACATGCATGTGTTTACAGAAAAAATCAAATAATAATTAAATCTGAATAACAAATAAAGCAACATGTTTCTGGTCAGAAAAGGTATTTTCAGGAAGGGTATCAGTCATTAATTTTATAATGGCAGTAGTCAGGGTAATATGAAACCAAAAATGTCATGTGGCTTTTTATTGATCCTGGATGCACCTATCATAGCTCTTCAAAAGAATTACCTTATTGCTCTAGCAAGCGACAAAGAATAGTCCCTTTAGAAGAATGCCTACCTTTTTAAAGATACATATATCTTCTTTCTTTCAGTTTTCAAAAACTAATTTGAGCATGCTAGAAAATTTTGCAATACACAAAGTTCTTTTTATGTTTTTAACAAATATGTTATTTGCTAAAGAGTATTTTATATCTAGTTTCATGCCTTTGAAACAGATTGGAAAAAGATTGGGAAGCTGAAATTTGAAACCTAGGTTTGGAAGATGAAAGACTTTGGGATTAGATCTGCACAGACTTTTGTTTTTAAAAAAAGTCCATTGGTTATCAACTGGGTTGAGCAAATAGTAAATATTGCTATTTACCTACCAGGTTAATGAACAGCTTGCTGTGGGACTCTGGAGTGTTAATGAATGTCTGACTAATTTTCTAGTGATTCATATATATCAGCACATGGTCAGGAAAAGCTAAGTACAGGAAACAACTAAGCAGACACCCTAGCTATTAGAAGTACACAAGCATGTCGATGTAAATTGGTTAGTTGCTGCTTTTTTTTCTGTTGCAGTTAGCCTACTCATATGCCCGAAGCAGAAATCAGGTCAAGCCTGGTTGTTATGAAATTTCAAATATGTCCAGGTCTACAATGCCAAGCAGTCAAGTTACTTTAAGGTGCAATTAACATAGTAAAAGAAAAGCACACCAGAGGAACAAACTGAAATTCCAAGTTTGAATGAACACTAATCAGCATATTTAATGTTAGAAAAAGTGTCAAATTAACATCATCTCCTAGGTGAGTCATTTTTTTTTACAGTGCTTTCTACAGATCTTAGCATGCCATTATGCCATGCTTAGGGAAATTATAACTGTTCTTAAGAATCTTCCACTCACTTTCATAAAGAGCTTAAATTGTCCATGTTCAAGGCTGGTGGTGCTGAGACTTGAAAAAATGGGGGAGGTACCTTGCAATCCTCCCTTTTAATTAAATTTATCCTGTTGTTTAGGAAAGAAACCAAGGTCTGTAAGGGAGGATTTCTTTTGTTTGGTTGGTTGGTTGGTTTTGGCTTTGGTTTGTTTTGGGTTTGGGTTTGGTTTTTACCCTACAGTCTTCAGGAAAGGGAAGGAGATGGGTTCTGTTTTTAAATCTGGAATTTATCTTGAGTAGCATTCAGTTGACCATATACAACATCTGTATCTGAACTAACCACATGTAAGGGCACTTTGATGAACTAATGTCATCCTAAGGCATATGCTCAAAATAAGTGAGAGCATTTTTTTTTTCACATACTGTAGAAGTCATTGGGAATAACTTTTTCAGGCACCACCAGTTATATTCAGGATATCTAAATTAGGCAAGATGAACCTCATCCTGTTGACTTCTGTAAAATATGGATACCGCTTAGGGAACAGGGAATGTTTTGCTCTCTCCTCTATCTAATAAATGTTGAGGTCATTTCTGCACAGTGGTCCTGCTTTAACATCAGTAGTAGAAACTGATCCTGAAACATTCCTAAAATAAGCAGATAACTGTGCCTTGACAGGAGAGATATCATTAGGTGTTGAATTTTGAGTTTCTATGCAGGATGATACCTCAATTCTCTAAAAAAAGCGTTTGACAACATTTTAAAGGGTAAATTTCATGCTTTTCTTAAGGAGAAAGGCAGAGGCACTTGTGGTTGGAAAGCAACATCTAGTCTGTGCAGCTGTCTTGGTCTAGGTCTAAGAAACCATCTCAGTGTGAAGTTGGATTCTAAGCCAGATCATATCTTTTCATGTGTTGTATGAAGAGTCTGGTCAGCTAACACTCTCATTTCATGACCCCTTTTTAAAATTATATTTTGATACCTGGTAACTGGTTAATCTTAAAATATTTAATATCAAACATGCCAATAGCATATTTCTTAAAGGACACATCATGGAGTATGCTGGCAGCCTCACACAAGCATGCAAGTACAATCAGAATCACAGAATCACACAATGGTAGGGGTTGGAAGGGTCCTTCAGGACCATCTGGTCCAACCCCTCTGCTAAAGCAATTTCACCTAGAGTAGGTTGCACAGGAATACATCCAGGTGGGTTTTGACTATCTCCGGAGAAGGAGAATCCACCACCACTCTGAGCAGCCTGCCAACCCTAAAGTTTGTCATCATGCTGAGATGGAATTTCCTGTGTTTAAATTTATAGCCCTTGCCCCTTGTCCTATTGCTGGGCACCACTGAAAAGAGTCTGACCCCATCCTCTTGACAGTCGTCTTTTAAATATTTATAAACATTGATAAGGTCCCCTCTCGGTCTTCTCCAGGCTAAACAGACCCAGGTCTCTCAGCCCATGAGAGAGGTGCTCCATTCCCTTGATCATCTTTGTAGCTGTCCACTGGACTCTCTCCAGTAGTTCCCTGTCCTCCTTGAACTGAGGAGCCCAGAAATGGACACAGTACTCCAGATGTAGCCTCCCTCAACTTGCTGGCCACACCCCTTTCAATGCACCCAGGACACCATTGGCCTTCAGCACTGAAATCAGTATTACTCAGTTTTTAGTTCTTATCAAAAACTGATATTCAATCAGTTTTAAAATATTTTTTACAAACCTATGTTAGTTATCATTCACAAAAAATCTATTAATCATGGCAAACATCATCAGCTGTGTTACCATGCTTGGGACCAGCATACGATGAGTAGCCTGTAATTATCCAGGTCATTTCACTTGTATTTTATATAGAATTAATTTGGTCCTTGGCAAAGTGTTTAAACACTTTAGCTGAATTTTATTCAGATATGAAGATTTTCAAAAGTGGTAGGGTTTTAGGCCCCTTACCACAAAAAAAAAATGACATTGAGATGCTGGAGTGGGTGTAGAGAAGGGCAACAAAGCTGGTGAGGGGTCTGGAGAATAAGTCTTATAAGAGGCTGAAGGAGAGGAGGTTGTTCAGCCTAGAGAAAAGGAAGCTGAGGGGAGATCTTATTGCTTTCTACAGCTACCTGAAAGGAGGTTGTAGAGAGGCAGGGGTTGGTCTCTTCTACCAAGTGAAGGTGATAGAACAAGAGGAAATGGCCTCAGGTTGCACCAGGGGAGGTTCAGGTTGGATATTAGAAAAAATTTTTACAGTGAAAGGATTGTTAACCATTGGAACGGGCTGCCCTGGGAAGTGTTTGAGGCATCGTCCCTGGAGATATTTAAAAGATGGGTTGACATTCTGCTCAGTGACATGATGTTTCTTTAGTAGTTACGTTGATGGTTGGACTACATGATCTTAAAAGTCCCGTCCAACCGAGACAATTCTATGATTCTATGGTTATAAGTTTAGTAGTTGATATTTTACATCCTTCCTCTAGCTGATGTGAGGATGGGACATATGTTGTCATCATAACAAATACATTTTCAAGGGGTTTTCTCTGAATTCAGATAGAAATAACAGAATACTTCTGCTGATGCTGCTGATGCAGCTAGCAGTTCATAGGTGTCACATTTATTTAAAAAGATAGACAAATTATTTAGTTAGAATAAGTACACATCTTGGACAGCTAGTTTTCCATAGATCATGAAGAGCCAAATGGAAGAGGAAGTGACAACTAATCTATAGCATTGTATTTCAAAACAAACAAACAAAAACCCCCAAACCCAACAAACCTACCAAAAAA
>VXBJ01005017.1:236201-295297 GCA_013400055.1 Nycticryphes semicollaris
AAAAAAAAAAAAAAGGCAAACATTTTAATTAGCACAATTTTATTTCAGAGAGGGAAAAGGACACTTTTTCTTTATTCTTCTTAGTAACGTAATGAATCCTAGATGGTAAAAAAATTGCCTCTCTATTTGAGAGTAAACACCTCCCTCTTCTGGAAATTTCTGTGAAATGCATGGCAATTAAGATTCTGGACACACTGCATAAAGCACTGTTTAGTTCTCTGTGCACATATCATATAGGAAACTAGCCATTAATTCTTTTAAATCTAGTGTGTCATTAGCTTGAGGAAGTATAGAATCATATTTTTTCTACTTATTCTCCTTGATATTTTTTATCTCCCAAGGACCTAATTTTCTTTTTCACAGAGCTAGTCACAAGCTGTAAAGGCAAGGCAAAAGAAACATATGTTTTTAGGATTCTTCAGTTATTAGTGGCACATTATTAGCATACTGCAAAATCCTATCCCTTACATATTTTAAATTATTAAGCACTCTAAGACCAAATGAAAAGGTACTATCTCTTTATCAGACAGCTGCATGTACTGTTTTAAATGGTTGGCCAATTTTAATGAATTATTAATAAACACAGCAATTTAGCTGGAAGAAAGTTCATTAATGTCTAAAGGAATAATAATTGCAACGGTGTCCTCCTCTCTGTGGAGCAGGTATTCCCAAATTGTACCTACTGACAGCAAGTATATTTTTCAAATCGTAGGTGCATATTTCTAGTACATCACTCATCAAGTATAACTGGTTCTTAAACTTATCAACAACTGCTACAGACAATAATACTATGCTATTATAGATGTTGCTGCCAATCAAATCATAACAGTTGGATAGTACCATGTTGTGGGAAACCATTTGTGACTATGTTAATACAAAGTGCTGCTAAAATGACAGGGGGCACAGACTTTATCTAGAATATTAGTACTGACAATCATAATTTATGGGAGTAATATGTTCTAGCAGTGAAGCTTCCATGATTTATGAAAAGCCATTGTGAATAGTTCTCAAGCATATCTCATAGTTATTTTCATACAAAATACTGTAGAATCTTTCATGAATTCAAGGAGTGGAATGATATATAACTCTAAATGTTCATATTAATTTGCTTGTACAGAAATTCAGGTATACATTTACAGACACACAAAATGTAGTCTAAAAAAAGTACTTTCTGTATGTATAGATATAAGAAAATTATAAGTATCAAAGAGAAAGTTTTATTTCGGATGTTGATGTATGTTAATACATAGGGAGTGCATACATAAACTTCTGAACATATATGAACATTGGCTAAATCTTTTAAAGAAAATAATTTATGGTCGACATATCATGAAAGTGCTTACATTGTTTTGTTTCATTCTTTTATTAAAAGGAATTAATTTTGCCGCAAAAACAAGCATAAATTTTATTTGAAGATACTATAAATCTCTTTTTCTCATTATCTAACTTTGTAGAAATATAATGATGAAAACACTAAAAAGCTTAAAATTTTCCCAAATAATTCTGTTAATAACTATATAATATTATATACAAAAATTAGGGACTAAAAATCAGAGGTGTGGGGAGTTTCTTTTTGTATTGCGTTTGTGTGGCAGGTATTTGGTAGTGGGGTGGCTACGGGAGTGGCTTCTGTGAGAAGCTGCTAGAAGCTTCCCTTTACATCCAATAGAGACAGTCAGTGCCAGTCAGCTCCAAGACAGACCCACTGCTGGTCAAGGCTAAGTCAATCGCCCACAGCGGTAATGCCACTGTAATATTTAAAATGGAGCGGGGGTAGGTCAGTAACTGCTGCACAACAGCAGCCAAAATAGAGGAGTGAGAATATGTGAGAGAAACAACTCTGCAGACACCAAGGTCAGTGAAGAAAGGAGGAGGAGGAAGAGGTGCTACAGAAGGCAGAGTGGAGATTACCCTGCAGCTCATGAATAAGCTCATGTGAGGCAGGTAGTCCCATTCTAACCCATGGAGGTCCACAGTGGAATGGATATCCACCTGAAGCCCATGGAGGACCCCATGCTGGAGCAGATGGATGTGCCCAAAGAAATCTGTGACCCTATGAACAGGAAGGACTTATGAGCCCATGGGGAATCCACGCTCGAGTAGTCTGTTCCAAAAGGATAGCAGCTTGTGGAAAAAAACCATACTGGAACAATTCTCCTTGTTGAACTTCATGAGGTTGCAGTCAGAATATTTCTCCACCCTGTTGAGGTGTCTCAGGATGGCAGCACAAGCCTCTGGTGTATCAGCTACTCCTCCCAGTTTTGCGTCATATGTAGGCTTGCTGATGGCACACTCTTGTCATCCAGAATATTAATGAAGACGTTAAATAGGACTGGACCAAATATTTATCCCTGGGAAGCATAACTACTTACTGGCCTTCAACTAGACTTCATGCCACTCATCACAATCTTCTGGACCCAGCCATTCAGCCAATTTTCTGTCCATCTCACTGTCTGCTCATTCATCCTATACTTCATCATCTTGGCAGTTGCAGTGCCAGTATGTTATTGGCAGTATCTGTATTGAGAGTAGCAATAATAATGCTAATCCTAATAATAATGTTATGTCCTAATTTAAAATTCTTTAGGATTTTAAAACAGGTTATATTCAAAAGAAGTATGAGTATCAATTCTTGGGGCACCCTGGAATTTGTGGAAGGATCACATTTACATGAGAAGAAATACAAAACTGTTAATTTCAGAAAGTCAATGCAGTGTCTGCTATAGTTTTGCTTAGATCTTTGGGATTCACTCTAAACTAATAAAAAGAAAAGAAAATCAGGCATGAAAAACCTCCAAACCTCTGGTCAGCTTCATGAATGCCTATCAAGAATGCCTTGGAAGTGGAAGGACAACTGAATTAGGGGAAATTTCCTCATCCTCAAGAATTAGAGTCATAACCTCTTAATGAGCAAACATGAACAAACCTTATGCATTTGAAGAACCAAGGATTGTTGTTGACCTAACTGAAATCTTTGATAACAAAATACTATTGTTATTATTAAACAAGTGTTATTAAAATAGTAAGTTACTTAGGCTCAAATTAGCACAAATAACCTCCCTATTAATATTCTGAAAAGCGATTCTGCAAAGAAAAGCCACCATCACTAATCTCTCCTTTCTGATGTTCTACATGCTTGCCCATGTCCTTTGAGCTCCCTGTCCAGTTTCCCTCAGTCCAGGGCTATAGGTATTTCAGGGAGGGTCAGCACTACTTGGTACGCACTGGGAAAAGAGGGGTCCCCATGGTTGGTGTAGCTTCTTTGGCCCAGGGACCCTGTTTGGGACTCCATCAATGTGTTTTTACACCTACAACCCCTCTTGAAGTGATGATGATCTCATCACTGCTGACATGTTATTTCCTCAGTAGAAATTGCAGCCCCACCACGAAGAGCACCAAGTGAAAGAGCTCTTCATTTGGGCTCATGTCCTGAAGATTTCTGCTTCCTCAGGACTTATGAAGAAAAAGACTTTCCCTTAGCTTTACTTGAATCAGCATTGTCCCCATATTAGTGTAGCTTATCCTAATATGAGAAAGGAAAAAAGTATCTTTTTATGCAGTATGAAGTCTTACAAGTGCAAGACTTCAAGTGGGTCAATGTTTTACACTAAAGAAATAAAATTAGAATGTTACATTTGCAATCAACAAGCAAATAAACAAACAAAGCTAGCACTGATTCTTCCCTAGGAGTTTAAGCTCTTTACTCCTTTTCATGGATCAAAACACTACTTTGGGGGTTGTTTGTTCTTTTTAACTCTCGATGTGAGTTTTAGTCTAGTTTGGCAGGTAGTATTTAAGTGGTCTTTGTGCGGCCCCTAGTGGAGAGTCTTTTATACAGAGCATTATTTGAGTGAGAAAACTTAACAATTAGCAATAATAATACCTGGCTTCTACTGATTTATTATTTTTTTTCCCCTAATAGATATTAAAAGTCAGATTTATACACATAGTAAAATTTTCTGAATGAGAAGTAGGGAAATTTGACATATATGTGTTGGTAAAAGATCTGTACATCATACATAAATCAAATTCTCTCTTTTTTTTTTTTTTCTTTTTTTTCCTAAAGAATTAAGTCTTAGATACTCAAACGTATATTTGTAATACATCTAGGTCATAAAGAGAGAGATACGAGGCAGACATTTTAAGTATCTTCCCAAAATCACTGTTCAGCTTCATAACTGCAGAGCTCTTTAATTCCTCAGTTTATTAGAAGAAAAATCCTTTGTTCCCTACATTGCTACTAGAAAGACCTAGAGAGCTAAAGTGAAATTGTCAAATTCACTATTCTTTTTTCCTTTTTTGTTCTTGACACAAAACCTGTAGATTTTTTTCAGTTTAAGCATCTCATCCTCCCTCCCCCGCTCACTTTTCCCAAAGACAAAGTATAAGGACCTCATAATATCTCCCAGTTCATCAGTACCTGAAGCCCTTACCTGAACTCTGGGAAAACAGAACCAAGTCACTGTTCTTTTTCCATGTAGAACAGAGACTTAAATCCAGGTGTTCCACTTCCCCCAAATACTGAATAGTGTGTCTGTACTAGGAATGTAAATGGAACCAGAAAAAAAAAATAAAAATGGAGAGCTGATAGATGATTGTTACCACACTTCCTGGCATAGTTTGGCAGGTGCCAACTAGTGCTTTTTTACACAGTGTTAGTGTTTTTTTATACAGTGTTGAAACATGAGTCCCAGGGTACCACATGCCAAGAAGTGTTCTTAAAAGAACTACAGATGAAGCTACCCTGTTTTTTGAGAGAAAAAAAGTTTTTAGTCAAGGAGATACAAGTGGTGCTGTGCTGTTTGTCCTCACATCCAGGTCTTACTTTTTATAAGTACGGAAATGTAGTTTATGATATTGTAGAGGTGGAGGTGTTTTTTAAGTCTCCGTTGTTGATGTTATTCATCTTTTGAATCTGAATCTGAATTATCCATCATGATGTGGAATATTTCTTATTATTTCAAAGACATAATGATTATTTAAATGTAACGGGGACATAATTTCAACTGCATTAATTCAGAATATCCTATATTCTAAAGCAATAACCCACTGAATGAGTTGAGTGCAGATATAAATTCAAATATTTGATTCAACTCGAGTAGATTATATGCTTTATCAGTGTCTCCTACATTCCATTTGCCTAATCTGATTAGTCAAGCAGGTTAAACAGCACTTTATTTAGTCCAAAAGTAGGCTTCTACTGTACTGGTTGATTTCTAGAGTACGCCACCATAACACGGGTTTAGTCTTCACAGGCTGTAAATGTTTGACTCAACTGGCTTAACATAACTTTCTGAAGTTAAAAATCATACAATAGAGATTGATCTCTTGCTATAACAGGGATGGTTTTCAAATACTGGCAGTGAAGGGACAGCATCATAGAAATCAGGAGGTTTTATTGAAACAGCCAGCCTCTAGGAGAATAAAGGAGTCTTAAAAAGCTCTTTTCACAGGCCTAGGAACAGATTGGGTTAACAAAGGGTTAAAATAAAGAACGATGAAAATGTAATTAATTTACTATTACTTCCTAATTTTATTCTTCCTTGGTAGTTTAAAATTACCGTCCTTTTCTCTGTTCTTTTTGATTTAAGTAGACATATATAGAATCATAGAATGGTTAGAATTAGAAAAGACCTTAAAGACCATCAAGTTCCAACCTCCCTGCCATGGGCATACACCTCCCACTAGACCAGGATGCTCAAAGCCCCATGCAACCTGGCCTTGAACACTTCCAGCTATGGGGCATCCACTGCTTCTCTGGGCAACTTCTTCCATTGTCTCACCACCCTCATAGTAAAGAATTTCTTCCTCATATCTAATCTAAATATACCCTGTGTAAGTTTAAAACCATTACTCCTTGGAGTCATTCCAATTCCTATTGGAACACTCACTGTTAAAGAGTCCCTGTAGGGTCTCTCTGTAGAGAGACCTATACATCCCCTTCAGATACTGGAAGGCTGCTATTAGGTCTCCCCAGAGGCCTTCTCATCTCCAGGTTGAACAATCCCAGCTCTCAGCCTGTCTTTATAAGTGAGGTGCTCTAGCCCTCTGATCATTTTTGTGACCCTCCTCTGGACCCGTTCCAGCAGTCCTTTCTGTTCTGAGGACTCCAGAGCTAGACACAGTACTCCAAGTGGGGTCTCATGATTTGCCTTTGGTGAAGCCATATCAGCTATCACCAATCACCTTCTTATTTTCCTTGTTACTTAACAGAGATTCCAGGAGGATCTGCTCCATGATCTTGCTAGGCACAGAGGGGAGACTGACTGGCCTGTAGTTCCCTGGGTCTTCCTTTTTTTCCCTTTTTGAAAATGGGGATTATGTTTCCCCTTTTCCAGTGAGCAGAAACTTCACCAGACTGCCATGGGTTTTCAAATATAACGGAAAGTGGCTTAGCAACTTCATTCACCAGTTCCCTCAGGACCTGTGGATGGATTTAACCAGGTACCATGGATTTATTCATGTTCCTTAGATGGTCTTGAACCTGACGTTCTCCTACCGTGGACAGTTATATAAATAGAAAAACCACATAGATAAAAAAATCACAGTGAAAAATCTTGAATTTATGAATCTGAAATATCTTTTAGCCATCAAAAACCTGAGACAGGCATTTGTTGGTAAGCAAGCATGTAGTCTAAGACTCTCTGCTTTGTTACTGATTTTTCCCTCCTGAGATGATGTGGAAGTATAAAATAATAATATAAAATAAACCTTAATACAGTGGCTTAGCTCTGAGTGATCTATAATAGTAAATGAATGCAACATTACTCGCTTCAAGAAATCATCATAGGATCATAGAACAGTCCAGGCCAGAAGGGACCTCTAAGGTCATCTAGTCCAACCTTGCCGCATTCAGCAGGGACACCACCCTCATTGTAAATAACCTATTCTGAATATTCCATCTAAATTTGCTCTTCTCCAGCTTAAAGCCATTGCCCCTTTTCCTGTCATTTCAGGCCTTTGTAAACAGATCTTCCCCAGCCTTCCTGTAGGCACCCTTCAGGTGCTGGAAGGCTGCTATTAGGTCTCCCCAGAGCCTCCTCTTCTCCAGGGTGAACCATCCCAGCTCCCTCACCCTGTCCTCATAGCAAAGTGCTCCAACTCCCTGATCATTTTTGTGGCCCTTCTCTGGACCTGCTCCGTCAGGTCAATGTCCTTCCTACATTGAGGGCTCCAGACCTGCATACAGTCCTCCAGGTGAGGTCTCACTAGAGCAGAGTAAAGTGTCAGAATTACCTCCCTGGTTCTGCTAGCAACACATCTTTTGATGCATCCCAGGATGTGATTGGCCTTCTAGGTTGCAAGTTCACACTGCCTGCTCATGTCCAGCTTCTTATCCATCAGCACCCCTAAATCCCTGGAGCGTTTAAGACCAACAGATTTCCAATTGCCATGATACACCAAAATATGATTTTTTCCTATTAATTGCTTGGAAAAAATCTGACTTTACTATTATCTGCACAGTTGAGGTCTGAGATGTTTTATAATGTTGGATAGCTGCATTTTTTTCAGTCTTCCCTGTTTACCTTTGAACCAATATGAGCATTATGATAAATGAAGCCTATAAGTACCTAACTTTTACATTGCCACACATTTTTAGTCAGATTTTTTCCCTTGTAAATTCTATGCAATAAATGTGTAAGATAGTAATGAGCAGGTTTTCAATGTACTGAAACATGACTCTTTTTACTTCCATGCACATTTATGTGTAGGACAAAGAAAGGTCTTTACAGCAGTTATGGTTGTCATTTGTAGTAGTCTAACCTTTTCTAACATAGTAAGTACCATTACCTGTAGGACAAAACCTGATTTTTCTTAATTCAAGGTTGACATTGAAAGTTTTATAAGGAAAATTAAACAAAAGAAAATCAATAACAGAATAGCTTTATTAGAGAGGCATAGGGGAAGAATGATGCATTTTCTTTCAGAAATATAAAAACTGAGGGATGTTCTGTGCCACTGTAAATTGCATTCTGGCCAGCCATATGCACATAGACTATTTCCTTCATCTTCTTTCTAATAGCTTAACTTTAAAAATCTTGTTTGTGCATGTGTGCATTTTTACATATGCCTTATATATACACTCTGAATACATTCCCTTCATTGGTGATGATTCCAATGCCTAACATTTGTGCCTAACATGCTTTCAGTGTAAATCTGCATCACCTTTTGAAAGCAGAATCTACCCATGCTCCAAGCTAAATGGAAACCATGTATCTGCATTAGCGTGGTACTAATCTTGAACCACGAATCAGAAAGTTTTATTAGTTTAGACTTAATTAGCTAATCTCAGAGGAACAGGCTGGAGGCCCTCACTAGTACCCCAGCACTCTAACCTTGGTATGTCATCCCACTTCTTGTCATGGACAAGCCTCATATTGCTCCCCTCTCCCTTCAAGCCTAGTTAAAGCTCTGTCAATGAGTCCTGCTAGCTTGTGAGCAAAGACCCTCTTGCCCCTTTCAGAAAGGTGAACCTCATCAGATGTCAGCAATCACATTATCAAAAAACTCAAAATCATGGCAGTGACACCAGACATGGTGACCCCAGTCACGTATTAATAGACTGGGCCCATCTTCCAATGTCACTGCCTGCAAATGGAAGGAAAGAGTTAAAAATAACCTGTGATCTAGATTCCTTTACCAGACATCCCAAATCCCTGAAGCCTCTTTAGACTGCCCTTGGACTATTCACTGCACCTTCATCACCACCCACATGGAAGAGCTATAATGGGTAACAGTTTGAGAGCCCTACCAGGTTAACTATGGTACGGCCCTAGAGTGCTAAGAGAGTAAGAATTTTCTTCAACCTTTTTATCACCAAGTATTACAATATATTGAACTCACTTTTACTGTATTTGCTTGTAGCTATTCAGTTCTCTTGAATTTCTTCCTTTACTTGCAATACAAATAGTTACAAATTTTGGGTGCTCTCCTCCTCAGCAGAACTATTTCAAAAATAGGTAAGAAAATAAATTCCATATAGTTACGTATTTTGAGGAATGCACTTTTAACTATTGAAACTGTGAGTTAACACATCATTTGAAACAACAGAAACTGAAAGTTTAGACATTGTTCTGAGCAGTGGGATATGTTTTTCCTTTTAAAAAAATTAGAAACTATGAACTTACACATAATTTATTTCAAATTTATGGAAATATATAAAAGAAGAAAAAGCAACAGTTGTATACTTTGTGCATATTTTGAGTATCTTCTGTGCTGAATCAGATCAGCCTAGTGAATTAAAATATAGAGTAGTGTATATGTCAGTTCAGAATAGTGCTATGAAGTAATAGCATAGATAGTGCAATGAGATCAGAAGGCTGGTAAATAGGCTTTTTCATTTTTTAAATAATCCCACAGTTGGTTTTTTTTATTTTTTAATTATTTTTTACTGTGAGACATCAAAGATTTTAAAGCTTTTCACTTCTACAATATTATTAAATTATTGAAAAAATTAAGTCCAAAAGGAGAAAATTACTTTAAATTAGTAAGTACAGCTGTTATAGAGGATATGGAAAACACAGTATGGTATCTCCTGTGACTAAAAGGAACAGCAGCCTAACATTATCAGTGAGCACTCTATAAAAAAGACATCTGTGGAATCTCTTCAGATCTGTATGGAAATAAGATTGGTGGTATAGTTTTCTAAATAAAGATTTTAATGGAAACCTTGTACCTCATTCAAATAAATTCTATGAAGGACCCAGCTTCTGGGACAAAGGTTGCTACTTTGACTTTAACAAAAAATCTAATACTCAGACTGAGAAACCTTCCATTTGAAAATTTCAAGAGAACATGTGTTTATTCAAAAGGGTTGGGTATCAACAAACTGTCATTCCCTCATGGAAAACCTATACATGGAAGAAAATTTGATAAATCCTGCTTTTAATTGAAATATGAAAAATGAATAATTTGTGAACTATCTGTGGACATTACTTTGTTCATTCAGCTATGAATTAATCTTTCTGGTGTTTATACTCACACACAGACATGTATATATTTGGAAGTTTCTCTCAGAATTAAAGTTTAATATCATGTATTTGTTGTATGCTACATCTCAAATAACTTGAGTTCACAGGGTTAAACAACAGGTTGTGTAATTTCTGAAATTCAGAGTTGGCCAATTAAAAGAAAATGTAGGTAAGGGAAGACAGATTGTCAAATTAAAGGTTTCATAATTAATAAGTCACATAAGTGGTCACTTAGGTCAGTTTTTTATTATTGGTTCTCTACTAGCAGAGTCATAAGACATGTTTATAGGACATTTTACTGTATTCTAGTTCCATATAAAGAGTGTATTAAGAGAATGTTAAAAGTACACAGTTAAATGGCAAGAAATGTGCATAAACTCTTGTCTGAAAGTACTCTATCAAATGCTCTTTCTCAATGGGGATGAAAGAAAATGCCGTGTTTGTTCATGTTAGAAGGTAAATCACTTTCAGAAATCATATAATCATAGAATATTCTAGGTTGGAAGGAACCTTTAAGATTGTTGAGTCCAGCCATCAACTGCCAAAACCACCTCTAAACCATGTCCCTAAGCATCACATCCACATCTTTTAAATACCTCCAGGAATGGTTATTCCACTGCTACCCTAGACAGCATGTTCCAAAGTTTTATAAGTGTTTTGGGGAAGAATTTTTTTCTAATATCTAATCTAGATCTAGATCTCCTGTGGTGCAACTTGAAGCCATTTCCTCTCGTCCTATGAATTATTACTTGTGAAAAGTAGCAATGGATAGTGACAGATGTAGAGAATGAAACAAATGAATAAAATAAATAATCAAATAAACAAGCACATTTACATTCATTAAATTGAACTTGATTTGCACAAATTAGATAAGGTTATATTGGGTCATTGCTTTAAAATTGTAGGTAATAACTAAGTTATTGAAGAAATATTCTAAAACTTAGAAATAAAACCAAGTTGTTTTGTTTGTTTATTTGTTTGGGGTTTTGTCTTTCCAGGGAAGTCTCAAGAATGATGCAGATAATTTTAATCAGTTCAATTCATAGAACATTTTCCTTTCTCAGTCAGCATTCTTCAGTTCTATAGCACTGATTATGAGATACAATTTCTTTTGAATGCTTATGCCTTGATATCTACGTTCATTAAAGTTTCTGTGGTATTTTTATAAGAACAAGCTTATATTTGTCAAAAAACACCTTAAGCAATTATATTTAAAAAAAAGTTAAGGTCTTCTATAGCTTTAACAATTTAGTTTATTGTGCATACCAAACTTTTTTTCCTCACAGAGAAAGAGGATAATAAGAGTAAACATCTACAGCAAAATAAAATAATTATCCTGCCCAATTGTGCAACTTTCTATTACTATCTGTCTGAAAATTTTAATCAGATTCACAACTACTGTGGGTAATTTTGGGCTCTGCAATATTGAGATATAAATATATTAAATTGTGTCTAAGTGAGGGCAGCAAACTTCATAAAAGGACTAGAGGGCGTGACTTATGAGGACTAGCTGAGGATACTTTTTTCACCTTTGAGAGGAGGAGATTGGGGGCTGTTGTCCTTGCTGTCTGCAACTGCCTCATGAGGAGGAGTAGAGAGGGAGGTGCTGATCTCTTTTCTGTTGTCTGGTGATAGGACACAAGAGAATGACTTAAAGCTGCATTAGGGAAAGTTCTAATAGGATACTGGGAAAAAGTTATACACTGAGAGGGTAGTCAAGCACTTGAACAAGCTCCTCAGGGAAGTAGTCATGGCCCGGGAATGTTGGTGTTCAAGAAGCATTTGGACAATTCTCTTAGATATATGGTTTAACTTTCAGGTTGCCCTGAATCTGAGTCAGGAATTGGATTCAATGATTTCTGTGGGTTCATTCCAGCTCAGGATAGTCTATGATTCTAAGAAAGAATTGTTCACTTATAAATCTCATATTAAAACGATTAATGGAGAATAAATCTTATGAAGAGTGATTGAAGGAGCTGGGACTGTTTAGTTTGCAGAAAAGGAGGCTGAGAGGAGATCTAGACCTCATCTCTCTCTACAACTACTTGAAAGGACATTGTAGAGAGGTTGGTGCTGGTCTCTTCTCACAGGTGATTAGTTACACAACAAAAGGGAATGGCTTCAAGCTGTAACAGGGTAGGTTTAGACTGGACATTAGGAAAAAATCCTTCACAGAAGGAGTGGTCAGACACTGGAATAGGCTACCCAGGGAGGTGGTTGAGTCACCATCCCTGAATGTGTTTAAGAGTCGTTTAGATGTGGTGTTGGGAGATATGGTGTAGGGGAGAACTTTGTAGAATGGAGTTCATGGTTGGACTCGATGATTCCAAGGGTCTTTTCCAACCTGAATGATTCTATGATTCTATGAAAAGAAATTTAAAAAACAAAAAAAACAAAAAAACAAAAAAATCTCTATACTTCTTGAGTTAGCTTTTTTCTTCATTATTTTGGCAAGATGGATTTTGACTTGCATGCCAAGTGCATTTAAAAATATACTATCTTAATTTACATGCATGATGCTCATGATGCTCAAATATATGCATCCATTTAGTATGTGTGTTACCAACATGTATACTGTAAAACAACTTTTTTCTTATTTTCCAAAAATACAGCCACAGAAATCTTCTTAGAGAAGAAAATTCTACTAGGATTTGGAATCTTTTATTTTTATGCTCCCAATTTCCTTATTAGCTTATTGAGTCCTGAACAGTTCACATATGCTGAATAATAAAACTTCAATACATGCAGGGGAAAACTGCCTACAATATTTTATTTACACACCGCAGTACCTTACAAAGACTCACTCCTATGAGTTGTCTACTATAGTTATTCCATCTGTGAGTGGCTTATATTGTGTTTTGTGACTCTTTAAAATGTAATACTTACACTAAAAATAAAATTCCATTATTGCATGTAATGTAATCATAATGACAAGGGATGGAGTATTCTACTAAGGTACAGCCCAAATAACAGTCTTTAAGGAATATTGGAAACCAATTCTTTTTCAAGATGATGGATATTAATGGGATCATGACAAAATGGAACTGATTTAATGGGAAAAAAAATAATAATCTGAAATTAGAAGATTCACGAGTTCAGAGAGAAACTCTATATCCAGATTTCACCTTGGTATTTTTGTGGGGGTTTTGTTTGATTTTTTTTTTTTGGTTGGTTGGTTGGGTTTTTTTTTTTTTTGATCTGGTACTATATCACTTAACGTCAGTCATATACAAGGGACCACAGAAAAAGAGACTGACTTCTGTTGTCTGACAGCAATCACCCTTCTCTGAGAGGTGGTGCTGTCACAATTTAAGCCAGATGACAGTGGAGAAACTAAATGGAATCAGATACCAAAACACTTTAATCACAGATACATGCAATTTTATAAACCACATGACTTCACTGTTCTGTAAGCAACATGGCACAGTGCAGATGAAAGTTTCACAGATCCAGTTAAAGACTCCAGCCATGCTGTGTGGAGCTCTGGACCAGGAACAAGGGTCCCTGGAGTTCTCTCCCCAGGTGGCCCCAGGCATCGTCAGTTACAGAATGGGGTAGAGGACACCTGATTTTTGACCGTCCTGTTCATATTCACTCAGCACCTAAAAACTGACTGCACTGATGCTCATAGTTTGCTCTTTTGAAAAGTTCTGGACAGATTCATAAGTTTCCTAGGGATTTATAAGCTGCTTATTCTCAAGGTATTATAGTCTAATAACTTAACTACTCCTTCATCCCACAAGGTTAGTGACATTTAATATGCTAACTGTTCTTAACTAGACCTACATGGTAATTGCTGTAAGTGGTTCAAGATTTTCTACTGATTAGAGGATTCATCCTTAATGTCTTAAAGACTTTGATTTTGATAGTAAGGTTGGTTATTTTTGGTTGGTTTGGTTTGGATGGTTTTGGCTTTTTGGTTGTTTGTGTTTTTTTGTTTTTTTTTTGTTTTTCTACTATCATTTGTTTCTTTGTCACAAACACACATGAAGAGATACATTTATAAGAAAGAAGAGCTTTAGTATGATAGAAAAAAATATAATAGCAGTATGATAAAACTGAATTCTGAGCATAGATAAAAATTTATGTGTAATGTGTTGAATGTTATTCCTCTTTTAGATTAATGACCAGGTATATTTAGATATGAAATACCACAAAGAATTTATTATTATTATTTGAGAAGTACTCTGCAAGTGAAAACAATATATCTTTAATATAACAGAATTTAAGGACAGAAAAAAAGAACAATATCAGAGAACTTTCCATTGCTTTGGAAAGAATAATTGTAATATATATATATATTATTTTTTTTACATAAAACTTGCATTAAATAAAATTTTCCAACGTTACATTGGTTGGCATCCAGTTAAGACTTCCACAAAATATTAACCACTGATAGTGCTGATATCAGAATAATTTGGTAAGGAGAAATGAAATCAACTTGAAACTCCTAATACTAAAGTAAAATAATGTAAGGGGTGTATATTCCTTTAATTAGTACTTCAATTTAAGCTCACTTTTTGGAATATTTCTGATAAGTGTGCACACCCTTCCAAAAGTAGCAGGTACTGTGGGTGAAAGAATGATTCAATTGCTATAATATATATCCATGGGAAAACTTCAAAGCTGGACCCATGTATTCAAATGATTAAACATGTAAAAAGCATCGACATCTATTTGCAGATTAGCTTAATTTACTTTCAGATCACTGATCAACTAAGATTTCTTGAAATTCAATTACTCTGCAACTTGATTATAAAAACTTACAATTTATTTCAGGAACAATCAATATTTTGATGTAACAGAATAACGTGATGAAAGAGAGTGACTTCTATTTCAGAAATTCAATACAAACTTCTTCAAACTTCATTTGTTTATGCTGCTAGCACAAATATCATAATTGCAGTGATATGGTCTTTGGATTCTGGCAACAAGGACTGGAGCTACTAGAAGAATTTAGTGGGAGAAGTTTTTATTCCTCTTGCCACTACATTGGCCTTGACAGTAATAACTATAATGATGTGTAATTATGTTCTGAAGATTCTGATACATAAACTTAGGAAGAATTTGAAAGAAATGTCTCTTATATGTGTTATGAAAGAGAAAAGCAAAAATCATTATTTGAGATTATGATGTGAAATGATAGGATGTGTTATGGAAATGAAGAAATGGCACAATACAGTCTGAGACAGTGAATTCTACAGAACCTCATAATATACAAGTTTATATCTACCCATGTGTAATTAATTAAGAGATTAATATTAATAAATATTCCTGTATAGAAAGAGTTCAGGATACCCGTTAATAAATGTTTCATGTTACAAATGCACAAGTCAAATAGCAGTATAGAAATTCAAATACACTACATTTAGCAAAGTTTTCTAATAATAGTAAAAACTAAACAGAGCACTGAAAAACAGCAAACCAAAGTAAAAAACAGATTAACAAGCAAGTCGCAGCTGTGTACATTATATCCAGAACATTAAAGAATTTTAAAAGTTGTGGGGTTTTTAAATCTTAACTTTTCCACTAACAAGCATTTTAAATCTTTAGCTGTATCTTTAAAATGTCAATGGAAAATTCCTCATCCTGGCAGATTCCTTGGTATCTAGTTTCAAGGTTGGTTGCTCAAAGTGTTGTTATGACCCACGGATCATAATAAATGACTAGAGACAGAAAAAAATTTCTAGCTTTTTTTTCAAAAAGACCTTCACAATTCAAACCAAGCCATAAGTTCTATGAAATAATTTGTTTTGCAAGAAAATGAATGTGTTATTTCCTAAAACAAGCTTTCAAGGAATAATATTGGAAAAGACTTTAGGAAATCATCTGATCCTCTAGGGTTCCTTTGGCAAGATCAATAAAGCACTCCAAGTATTTTTTCTTCTACACATTTGGTAAGACCCCAGATTACTGATCAAATATCTGTTTGATCCTGCTGTTTAAAAGATACTGGTAAACTCTTATGTGAATTGCCTTACTTCAGCTTAAACCTATTCCTTTTTTGCACTGTCCAGCACTTATATGGAAAGTAAATTGGTCCTTTCTCTTTGCAGGAGCACTTTAGAGGTCTGCAACTTGCTTTTATTTTTTTCCCAAATCTTCTTTTCTCTAGACCGGATGACACAGATTCATTCAATCTCTTTTCATTTTATAAATTTTTTATTCATTCATGGTGCCCTTTTTAAATTCCTTTCCACTCATCTGTATTTGTCCAGAAGTGCAAAGTTAGATATGATAATCTGGATCAAGCCTGCTGAAATCAGCTTGGAGAGAAGGTTATTTCATATGCTTTGTACATCACACCTTGTGGTTTTTTTGTTTTTTGTTTTGTTTTTTTTTTAAATGAAAGTAAAATAATATTTTAGATATTGAGACTTTTTGAGACTTAAAAAAAAAAAAGTTTTAGCACATTATTGTCTCATTCAGCAATTGCAATAAATTGCAATCTAAAGTGCCCTTTTGTGGGTCTTCACTGTCAGCAGATACTCTATAGAAAATGGACTTGTGGGGACACTATGTCTTTGAGATTGTCTAAGGTTCTCCTCAATGAGAATATTCAAAAAGCTGATAGCTAAAAAGACTTTGGATGTACTTAATAGGAAAACACGCTCAGGCAAACAATAAAGACATTAAGTTATTGCCCTAAATTTGAATAAAGCCTTTGCTTTGTGTGACCAGATATTATAACAATATCTGTGAATGTAGTTAAACATCAAACTTACTTCTGTTCTTTTTTTCTTTTTTTTCTTTCTGGTCTGAGATGGAACAGTGATTTCAGAAGAAAACTGAGCATGTATTTGTGAGATGGAGGTAACGATGAGGCTTTGAAAATAACGACATAGTCTTTTTCACTACTGAAGAGAAAGAGATATAAAAGTATTCAAAGAGAAGTTTGACATGGGAAAGTGACATGCTAAGAATACTGCCTTAACACTATTATTCTGGATAGATAGTGGTTAGACAAGATGATGTGAATGTAACAATAACCTGAAGCAAGTCAGAAAAGATCAAAAAGTTATAAAGCTTAATATCAGACAATCTTCACTGTGTACTTAAAACCAGAATAATCAAAACTGTTACCCAGTTTGCATGTCCAAGTCTCACATAATATTGTCTGCATTAATTAAAAATTAATTTTAAAAAAGCACAACCAAAAAAAAAATACAGGTGTTGTTCTGTCAGAGAAGTGTTAAAAGGATAGATTGTTCAGAATCTTTTGTTGAATATTTAAAATAAGTTGTCAGAGAAGCTTACATTTCAATTTGAGCAAAAATAGCCCATGCTGAGGAGAAAGAGTTCTGCAAGACAGACAAATAATTAGTGAATGGAATTTTGTGGGTAAAATTAATTAGAAATAAGTAAGGAACAACAAGGCCTAAAGATAAAATTAAAAATAATACCGCTAGTAATACTGGGGAAAGAAATTAAAATAATTATCAAAACATGATGCTGAAACATCAAATAAAGGAAGATTCAGAACGATGAAACAAAGATGATGAAATGATGAATGATGGAAATTAATGAGTTATACAGTTTCTAGAAATATCTATTTAATTACAAAACTAGTTCATAGTTCAAGTAAGATAGAGATGTCATATTGTTTCTCAAATTTGACCAAAAATAGTTGATGTGAAGTATGAATAGTAATGAATAGTAGCTGTGAAGTAGGAAAAGTCAGATGGGACTGTCTAGGATGATATTAAAAGAGAAACCACACACAACACTTTCCATTATCTTACAAGTGAAAGGGAAATGTGGTCACTTTTGCAATTTTCAACATGCTTAAACAAATGTGGTTATAAATCTTTACCTTTTTAAGATGATAAAATCCTTCTGTTGTCAAAGAAAAGACCCTAAAGCAAAATTGTGAACAAGCAGAAAAAGAAAAAGACACAGGGCATGAAGATACACTTGCAAGGAAGAGAAAAATGACAGGAAGGGAGAAAGTCCAACTATATTACATCCATTATTTCTTGGAAGGGATCTCTCAAACCATATAATTAGAGAGAATTGGGTGCAGAAGGAGGTGAAAGATTGAGAAGTGAAGGATGAGAAAAGGCAGCAGGCATTTCAAGTATGAAATCTGAGTAACCCGAAGAAGTATACTCACCAAAAAAAAATGAAGGAAGAGAAAAATATTTATGCATTTTTTTGCTTGATCTTCAAGGACAACTTGCTTAAACAAAGGTTTATTTAGTGTCATGGAGAGAAAACTAAAGGGGAGACCTTACTGTTTTCTCCAACCACTTGTTAGGGAGATATAATGAGGGGTGAGTCGGGGTCTTTTGAGAGATGCATAGTAATAATTGTACCAACAGTCATAACTTGCAAAAAGGATACCGATTTGATATAGAACTAATTTATTTATTTGTTTGTTTATTACAGAATCACAGAATCTTAGTGGTTGGAAGGGACCTTTGAGATCATCGAGTCCAACCACATTAAAAAAAAAACAAAAACAAAAACAAAACAAAAACAAAACAAAAACCAAAAACCAAAAAACCCACCACAAAAACACAAACACAGAAGTACTTAGCGTTAGCAGAACTGTATCAATGCCTATCTCATGGCTATACCTCCACTTTAGCTCCTTAGGCATGTTCTAAAAGTGTTCATCATCACAGAACCACGCTGAATAAAATACTGTGGCAACCGCTTCTTTTTCTGGACATCGTGAAAAGCAGGTGAGCAATCACACCAGCCCTCTGCATCACAGAAGAAGCTCACACCAAGGGAAATCAAACTACAAATTCTTACTCCACTGGGATGAGCAAACATACCATCTATTGTCCTTTTTTTTTTTTTTTTTTTTGAGTCTGTTAATCTTCTGTAGAACGGGCTTAAATGAAGGAATGGAAAATCTTTCGTCTTAGAGCAGCCAGCCCAGCTCTCACACAGAAATGGTAGAAGTGGAGAATTAACTTGGCTATCTCACATTCTGGATGAGGGCTCTCTGTACCGAGCTGTTACATCCTGTATTTAACATCCCTGGGAAATGCAAACTGTACTACATGCAAATGATAATGGAATTTTTAGCTATATACTTTTATATTTCATACTGCATTGCAGACAAATTTTGTCCATCACGTGGATACTAGGCCCAATGTCCACCTACTACATGGTCCCTAAGAAGTAACACCAACAATACACTTCACTCACACACACTTGGGATTACATTTTGAAAGCAAAAAGCAATTAATACATCAAGTGTAAGGAATGTACATAGTTATATATGTAGCNGAGAATGCTGTGGGGGACGGTGTCGAAGGCCTTACCAAAGTCCAGGTAGACAACATCCACAGCCTTCCCCTCATCGAGAAAGCGGGTCACATGGTCATAGAAAGAGATCAAGTTGGTCAGGCAGGACCTCCCTTTCATAAACCCATGCTGGCTGGCCCTGATCCCTCGGCTGCCCTGCACTTGCCTTGAGAGCTCACTCAGGATGATCTTCTCCATGATCTTTCCCGGTACCGAGGTCAGGCTGACAGGCCTATAGTTTCTGGGATCCTCCTTCCGGCCCTTCTTATAGATGGGCGTCACATTGGCCACCCTCCAGTCATCCGGCACCTCTCCTGTTGACCAGGATTGTTGATAGATAATGGAGAGAGGCTTGGTGATCTCTCCTGCCAGCTCCCTTAGAACTTTTGGGTGACTAGAACAGGCTACCTAGAGAAGATGTAGACACTCACGCCTTGGCGATGCTTAAAACTCCACTGGGCAGGGCCTTAAGTAATGTCTTCCATGCTGGCTCTGCTCTAAGTATGGTGTTGGACTGCAAAACATCTAGAAGTCCATCCAACCCAGATTATTCTATGGTTTTAAGAAGTAAACCAATCTGCCCGTGAGTTTTTTATCAGATATTCTAAAAAAGAAGTGAAACAAGCAGGTACAGCAAATAAGTTATACCATATGTCTTGAATGTCTTGACATCAAAAAAAACCTAGAATCCACAAATGATGAGAATTGGGTGAAGTGGTATTGATGTGTCTTTTTGGAAGGGTAAAATCATAGAAAAATGTAAGTCAACAGTTGAGACAACAGAAGTATCTAGAAGATTTCTCATAATTTAAAAAAAAACTTTTGTCAAATGGAAATTGTAATAGAATTGTAGCTGTGATAGTAGCTGTGGTGGGTTAACTTGGCTGGACACCAAGTGTCCACTAAACCACTCTGTCACTTCCCCTCCTCACCTGGACAAGGGAAAGAAAATGCGATGGAAGGTATGCGCGTTGAGATAAGGAGAGGAAGATCACTCAGCCATTACCATTATGGGCAAAACAGTCTTGACTTGGGGAAATTAATTTAATTTATTACAAATCAAATCAGAGTAAGGTAATGAGAAATAAAAAAGAATCTTAAAACACCTTCCCGAACCCCTCCTTTATTCCTGGGCTCGACTTTACTCCTGCCTTCTATAATTCTTCCCACTGAGCAGTGCAGGGGGACAGGAAATGGGGTGGTGGTCAAGTCATCACGTTCTCTTTGCTGGTCCTTCTTCCTCACACACTCTTCCCCTGCTACAACATGGAGTCCCTCCCATGTGAGACAGTCTTCCATGAAACTCTCCTTTGTGGGTCATTAACACAGGCTACAGGTCTATACACACTGCGCCAGCATGGGTTCTTTCATGGGGTGCAGTCTTTCCTATGGGGTCACAGGTCTTGCCAGAAGATGTGTCCCAGTGTGGGCTTGTCTCCATGGGGTCACAGGTCATGCCAGTAGCCTACTCCAACACAGGCTTCCATCAGGTCACAGCTTCCTTTAGGGCACATCTACCTTCTCCAGCATGGGGTCCTCCCTGGACTTCAGGTGAATATCTGCTCCACTCTGGACTTCCACGGGCTGCAAAGGAAAAGCCTACCTCACTGTGATCTTCACTACAGGCTTTTGGGGGAATCTCTGCTTCTGTGCCTGGAGCACTTACTCCCCTTCCTTCTTCACTGACCTTGGTGTCGGCAGAGCTTTTTCTCTCAGTTTTCCTCCTGTATAGCATTTTTTCCCCCCTTCTTAAATATGTTATCACAGACATGCTACCACCATCAGTGGCCAGCAGTGGGTCAGTCTTAGAGCTCACTGACATTAGTTCTATCAGACATTGGGGAAGTTTCTGGGCATCTTCTCACAGAAACCACCCCTGAAGCCCACCACTACCAAAAATGCAAACACATTTGCCACACAAACACAATACAGTAGCAAGAAGATAATACAAAGGTTGATGAATGATTTGGAAGTTGAATTTATTATGGATATATTAAAGATGGATCTGAAAGATAGTGAAGGTTTCAAAACAAAAAGAAGGTGCACAGATCTCAGGTGGACATACCAGGTATTTTTTTATGAAAAATTAAACTTCCTGAAGATTTTCAGTCATTAAGCTCAGATGATTGACCTCTTAAAATGCTGAACACACAAACCAGAAAATTAATATATATACACTAACATGTTTACCATAAAATTGTATATTAAGATGGTCATTATGGCAAGGAACTTGAACAGATTTCTTTAGATAATATTCACAAAATGAGATCTCCTTACATATTTTACAGCTGGTATTTGTTTTCCTAACACCTGATCAGGAGTTTCAAATCTCTTCTTTCTGTCCTTTGATTTCTTCACTGTTACTTTGTCTGCCACCGTACTCCCTTATTTACATACTAATTCCATAGGCTGTGTCTTCAATAATTCTCAGCTTTCCCCTTTACCTCTTTAATAATTTCCTAAAAACAAAGCAAGAAAATAAAGCAAGGAAACTCTGGCAGAATGATGGTAATAAGACCACAGTCTCCCTCTCTCCTACTCTTTTTCTGCTATTGGTATTTTATATCAATTTAGACTCTTAGCTTACTGACATTTTGCATATTGGGGCTTTCAGATTTTTAAGTTTCCCTTAAGCTACCTGCTCAATGCTGGTTAGTTATAACTGATTCATTCCTATATGAGAAAAATACAAAAGTCAGTCTTCACAACCTTCTGCAAGAATATTGATCATACAGAAGTAGAGATATGTGTGGTTATTAATCAAAATTTCAGGAAGTTGTAGTAGATATCATACACATATTTAAACATTAATCAATTCTTGCTTTCCTTGTTTTTCCTTGGTAGGAATAACTTAGACTGATGAATAGAATGTATGCATTTCTAGGAGGCATTTTCTGTAAAAGCACAAAGGAAAAAAAAAGAACAACCGCTCAGTGTCAGTAAAATATTTACTGACTCAACAGATACTTAAAAGTTACTCATGGCATAAGGCACTTGAAATGTTGTAGAGCAAATGAGAGCCTCAGAGTCTTAATTGCATATGCTAAACTGTCTCTTAAAATCCATCTCAAATGAACACTGTTCTAATTAGGATGCATTTTATCTTACACTACCAGATTCCCTCTAAATATTGGTAAGATTCTGTAAGTGAGATAGCAACAGTACATACTTGAAAAAAAAAAAAAAAAATCCAGTATGTGAAGACTTTAATCTTATGCAATCAGATTTGATTACAGATTAGTAGCTGTACTTTTTTTCTCCTTACACTTAGATGAACTAGTTGATATTGTTTCATAGTGGGCTAATATAAAGACACTATAATACATAAGCAATTAATTAAGTCAGAGGTATAAAACAATGCAATTGCATCTTATAAAATTATTACTTAAAAAATTTATATTACACTTGAATAACACAGATGAAATTAAACTTCCTTTTATTTTTTTATTTTTTTTTTTTTTACTGCTTTTACTAGCATTTTATCACTTACATGAAAAGTTTCCAACAGGGATTTTGAAATTTGTCTTTGAAAATTTCCTCTTGATATTATTCTGTCACAACTAATGTTATTCCTGAACGAACAGGTATACCTAGCAGATCTGGAACTCAGAAATCTTACTTGAAGGGGAAGTAATGACAAGATACTTTTGCTAACAGAAGTAATTCAATGCACCTCAGCTATTTCAGCAAAATATCTTCTTGCAGTGTCCTTCTGGACAAGGTGTCCAGCTCTGGGATGAGCAGGTTCGTGATGCACTGGGAGAAGAACTGGCTGAAGGACAGGGTTCAAAAGGATGAAGTGAACAGGGCTAGACCTGGCTGGTGATGGGTAACCTGCAGCATTCCTCAGGATTTACTTCTAGGGCCAGTTTTGTTCAATGTATTTATCAATGATCTGGATGTAAGAGTTGAATGTACCATTAGCAAGTTTGCTGATCATAGGCACTCTTGACTCTCTTGAGGGATAGATCAGAGCACTGGCTATGATTAATGGCATGAAATTTAAGTCCAAAGGCCATATTCTACACCAAGGATGCAGTAACACCAGTCATTAGTATGAACTGGGAAAAAGACTGGCTGGAAAGCAGCCCTGCAAAAAGGAATCTGGGAGTGTTGGTTGACAACAGGCTCAACATGAGTCAGCAATGTGCCCTGGCAGCCAAGAGGGCTAAGTGCATGCTGGGGTGCATCAAATGTAGCATAACCAGCTGATGAAAGGAGGTGATTAGCATTCTGTATTCAGTGCTGGTATGGCCTCACCTTGAATACTGTATGCAGTTCTGGGCCCCACAATTTAAGAAAGACACAAATGTAATGGATTATTAAAAAAAACCAAATAATTTTATTTTATTTTTTTTCAGAAAATCAACTACATTAGAAGGGCTTACAGTGTCTCATTCACAGTCATTTGAGATACATCCTGCTGATGTCTCTGATGTTTCCAGCTTGAAATAAAAAATAATCCCTATCATTCTCAAATAGCAACATCACTTATTATAGTCTTGTTTAATTTCATCAGTATTTACTGATCATTTCATGCGTGTAAGTTTCAAATAGCAAAAAATATATTTCATTTTCTACTTTTACCTCAGTCTACTGGTGGTTTTGTTATCACAGATTATGATGTACTGTGTCTGCACTCTGCTAAAATCTAATAAGAGAAAAATAAATTTCTCTTTTGCATTAAGGATAAATGCCTACTTAGTAGGATCCTGTAGGTTGTGGTTAATATATGGAAATTAAATTTTCCTGGTTAGCCTTACAGGCGATACTGACAACACTGTGAAATCATTGCTGTACAGTGCTGCTTCCTTTAATATTAAATTCAGCTGCTATTGAAAAATCCCACTAATACCAGAAGCCTCAAATAAAGTAAACAAGCAAACAAAAAAAACAGTAACAGCAATGTGCTACTGGTTGTGGTTTGTAAATATATGTAAATGGCTCAAGCATTATGTATTATCTTACATTTTTATATAGACAGAATCTCATGATAGGATTCTATTTCCAGCATATCTCTATATACACATAAACTTACAAATGTAAGTTCCTCTATGAACATAGCATATATTCTTTCTGACTTTTATCAGTATCTGGTACTGTGGAATCCAAAAAAGCATGAAAAGAACCAGACAATGGGATAATTTTCCAAGTGATGCCAATACTAATATGATTTTCAAGAGATACTGTGTTGCACGTATAGAAAATTAGGGGAGTTCTCAAGGTCTGTTAACCTAAAGAGAATTTTACCATCAGTAAACCCAACATTTAATAGAGAAAAACAGGTTGCTTCAGAATACAATTCATAGGAAGGTATTCTGAACATTTCCCTCTTCACCTCTGGGTAAGCTTATGCAGTATTATTTACAACAGAGGGAATTTAGGAAGTTGTGTTCACTAGATAGATTGGCTGGAATGTCTGTAAGTCACAGTGTATAAGAACACGTATGCAAAACATAAAAATATCTTTGGAAATAGAGATGGTATATAAGCAATGTGTTAGAACAAAAGAAAGCATGCATAAAGAAAGATAGAATATGAAAGGCTTTGAGGACAAAAATCGGCTATTGTGATAAAATGAAATTTGCAATTTTAGTTTTGAGTTAGAGATATGAACCTCAGTCTACAAAATAAAGAAATAAAAATAAATAAAAAAGAATAATCTAATTCTTTATCCTTTCAAAACAACTTTGGAGAAATATTTTGCATATTTAAAAGTCAAGAACTCAGTAGGAATTTTTCTGCATAGGTTGCAGACATCTACCTTTAGATAGCCAGATTTGACCTTTAATGTGTTGCACACCAGCTGATGTTTGATATCAATCAGGCTAGTTAGAAATACTTTCAGTTCACTCAACTGCTGATTTCTACAGGAGGTAGCGGTAGTGGAATGTCTATATGGAGAACAAATTTCTATTCCGATTTAACATAACACTTCTGAGTACAAATAGGGTGACACAAATACTGCCTGAGGAGTGACTTCATATAGTTATACAATATTTGAGCAGACTGCTAGTAGCACCATAAGACACCATAAGAACATACAGGTTTTAGTGATATTTTCTGGGTGATAGGGTTGTTTCTAGATGATGTTAGGTTAGCCCATTCTTTTCTGGTGTTTTCTGCCTTCCTACTCCATTCATTTTATAAGAACATATGTGCCATGCAGAGCCAATTTCTTCTGTTCAGTTAACAGGCTTCATCATTTTTGCAATGATGAGCCCTCGTTTTGTATTCTGTCCTTCATCTTGTGACATTCAAAACTGAAGAAGTAATGCTATAGTAAACTGGGTTCAAGGCAAGGGACACATTGCTACAAGAATAGTGAAAAAAAAAAAGAATACATTCTACTTTTGCATTTTGCCAGTTCCTCACTTGCCAATTTTTGACTGGCAGTTTTTGTGGTTTTCAGCAGTATGGTCCAATATAAAACCACTAGGTAAATGTATCAGAAAGATATGTTGTAGAGTTTTGCTTGGTTAATTCAAGTCTTTTTTAGCTTTTCCATTTTCTAGCATTCTTTCATATGAAGTATTGTGTGAAAACAATGAGAATACCCCAGGGTGCTCAGCCTCACTCTCTGACACTGTTATTTGGTAGCAGAGACATTGCTTTGTTTTGCTTAGTTACATTTCTCTCCACTTGTTAGCTCCGTACTGAACTTTTAACATGGAGATATTAATCAAACTGCCAAAGCTGTAAAATGTATTGTATTCATAACAAAATTTTGATTAGTACTGAAATTCAGTCTTTAACTAAATATTTGATATTATATCCTACTGTATGCTCACTTATATTAGTGCAATATTTCACTTATACATCACTAAATGAGGTTAAATATAAGAATCATCCTATTTAAAGTTGTAATACATGATTTAACTTTTACTCATCTCTCATGCAATTTCAAAGGACACATACATAAGTAGATCTAATTTCTAAGTTAGCTAGTGTAAGGTGGCATGTCTCGTTAAGTCAAAGTGGGTTTGTTGTTTTTTTCCCTTTGAGGATTTTTCCTAGAATCGTTAGAGTTGGAAGGGACCTTAAAAATCATATAGTTCCAACGTCCCTGCCATGCCCAGGGATACCTTCAACTATTCCAGATTACTCAGAGGCTCATCCAACCTGACCTTGAACACCTCCAGGGATGGAGTATCCACAGCTTCTCTGGGCAGCCTTTTTCAGTGTCTCAGTACCGTCAGAGTAAACAATATCTAAAAATCTAAATCTACACACCTTCTATTTAAAACCATTTTTAACAATAACACCTACCAATTCATCTACAAGAACTTTTATATTAGTATTATTCCGCTTGCTTAAATCAAAATATTATTCACAAACTTTGGCAATCGCATGGTGACATCTTCTATAAAATATCTGTTCACATTTAAGTGGAAATATGAAATGCTTATTTACACTGGAGATTGCTTGCTTACTAAACTAATAGTCCCATTGAAGTTGTTGGGAATTTCTCTTAGTCATGGAGAGTTAGCTTGTGAAACAAAAGTAAAATTGATGTCTTGCTACCTTTATATATTAGATTATAACTCACTTACTGATATTCCAACTCTAAACTGAACTGATTCATCTAAGCATTATGTCTGTAGCTGATTCTTACATATAGCTGACACTATTATAAAGTTAAAATTACTGAGTGGTCTTCTATTCCAAGATACTTCTATAGGGTAAATAAAACAATACAGTTTATCTTCTATTCACAGATGTATTGGGAAAAATAGGGAAAACGGAGTTTGAGACAAACCAAATATGCTTATTTTTTCCGTAGGAAAACAAGTGAACATACTCTATACAACAGAATACACATTGTGTATGTTTTCTAGGAAATATTTTCCTCAAAATAAAAATCTACTAGTTAGGTTTGGGTGATGTTTTTTGTTTTTAAAATACAAAATATTTTAGAAGGAAATGCCACAGCAAATAATAATAACTATCCCTGAAGATTTAATTTCTGATTTTTAACACAGCTTTCATTTTTCAACACTTTATTTCTTTTAAGAAATTCATAGGGAAACTCAGCCAAAATACATTACTTTCTTCTTTTGTTTTCTTTAACTGAAATAAATGTTTTATCCAAACCAATATAAACCAATTATAATAATAATTGTAACTACACGGCTGCTGCTCATCAGCCAAATTTGATAGGCAAAAAACATATTTCATCAAGATTCTCCAAACTGAATGAGTGAAAGGCAGCAAAACATATACACAGTATATTTAATTTCCTCAAATTCTGTTATATCACAACTGATACAAAAAGTAATACAGAATAAATATTATTGTTTGAAATGAGCCATGCTACAGTTATTAAAAAAAAAAAAATCAAACAAAACCAAACAAAACCCTCTACCCGTTTGCTTGTCCTGATGTTTGAGAGCTGAAGGTGCTACTCATCAATAAATAAATAAATAAAGATTGTATTAAAGCCAATTACATTGATGAAAGACCCATGAATTTAGCATAAGTATACACTATTGCACAGTCAACTCCTAATTTTGCAACGTTATGATTCAGTATTTTTTTCTAGTATTATGTATGACTAGGAACTTCTGAATTTAATATTGTCATTACGGATTTTACTCACAAAGTTTAAAATATTCAGCTACTTTTCTGTTCTTTTATTAAATATTATTACTTTTTAGAGGGGGAGGATGACCTCTCTGAGCCTGCTTGCCACATTCTTCTTGATGCACCCCAGGAGGTCATTGGCCTTCTTGGTCACAAGGGCACATCACTGCCTCATGGTCAACTTGTTGTCCACCAGGACTCCAAGGTCTCTCAGTGGAGCTGCTTTCCAGAACGCTTGTACCGGTGTATAGCGTTAGTCCTTCCTAGGTGCAGGGCCCCACGCTTGCCCTTGTTGAACTTCATCATGTTCGTCTTCACTGAACTCTCTAGCTTATCTGGGTCTCTTTGAATAGCAACACAGCGTCCTGGTGTGTCAGCCACTCCTCCCAGTTTTGTGTTATTAGCAAGCTTGCTGAGGGTATACTCTATCCCCTCATGGGGAAAAATATTCCTTCATGAATGTTTCTATAATTCATGTTTACAAATGGAAAACTGTTTTTATATTATTGAAAAAATCTCCTAAGTTTAAATTAATCCTGAAACATCTGTACCATAAAGGAAAGATTTTTTTTTATTTTTTTATTTTATTTTTATTTTTAGTCACCAGATTAGAAACAGAAGCCTTTCCTTCTTGTTATTTTCCCATATTTAATTCAAGAACAATTTTCACAGGTGAACCAAGGAGATAATGTGCTTTATTAGTCAGTTAAAATTGAAAATATTTTAGTTCCTTTAGATTCTTTTTACAACCTGAATGAAAGTAAAAGGAAAAGATTATGGTTTAATGTCATAGAAATAATCTGAGTTTTAATTTCCAGTCAAGGACTTAATTTGGTCTATATCATCCATATTGAAGACAGAGAATAATAAACTAAAAATGCCTCGCTATACTCTTCCTGGTAATCTTCAGTAATGTAGATTATTTCGGATGATTTTTTAAACATAAGTTAATGTTACCCATTTAAAATCTTATAGGAGCTGAAAATGGACATCTATGTTCCTTACTCCTATACCTAATTGCTATTAATTCATTTTGGTTTAGCTGCTAGAAGTTGTTAGTTACCAAAAAAAAAAAAAGCAAACCAAAACATAAAAACACAAATAAAAGCATGAGGAAATAAGAAGTGATTGCTTCAATGATAATAATTAAAAAAAAAAATTGATGACCAGAACAAATAATTTACATATAGTACTAAATTAAATGTAACATTTTTGACAAATATTTTGCATATTCTCTTATTCAGATCAAATATTTTAGTAGACTGATTTCAGAAATTAAAATGTTAAAATTAGACTTATTCTGAATATTAACATAATATAACTATTAAGTTTCTAGTTCCTGCAAGTGCTAAATTTCATTTGTTAAGTTATGGTATTGGATATAGGTGAGGAGGTTTTGGTAGCAGGGGGGCTGCAGGGGTGGCATCTGTGAGGAGAAGCCAAGGCTGCCCTGAGCTGGAAACAGATGGTTCCAGTTGGCTCTAATGGACACACCACAGAGCATGGGACTGCACACTCAGGTCAGCTGAGCCCCTCAGTTAAGGTGGTGGCACCTTGGGGAGCAGAGACTTCCTTTCAGCCATTAGGAGAAAGGCCACAGTGGAGCATGTGTTTCCCTGCAGCCAATAGAGAGGAACGCACTGGAGCAGTCTTTCCTAGAAGAGTGTACCCCATGGAGATGACCCATACTGGAGCAGGGGAAAAGCATGAGAAGTGGCAGAGAGGACCTGTTATGGATTGACTGCAGTGCCCAATTCCCCACCCCCTTGCTCTGCTCAATAGAAGGGAGTAGTGAGGAATGAAGTCGAGTCTGAGAAAAAGCATTGGGTGAAAAGTGGTTTAGGGCTTTTGTTTGTTATTATGGAGGGTTTTAATCTCCATTTCCAACTACCCTACTCTATTTTAATTGGTGATAAATTGAATACTTTTTCCCCAAGCTGAATCTGTTATGCCCAAGATCATATTTTATGATTTTTGCACAGTGGGTTTCATATCAACTACTTCTGCATTGTTACGCCCTCTGTGTCAGGATGCTGAGGGCAGCACCAGGCCTAATTGCTCCAAGTCCAGCCCCTCCATCCTGGGGCTTCCCTCCCAATGCCCATGGCCCAAGACCACTTCAGCCTACTGTGGCCATCAGATCCTGACTCAGTGATGCCACAGTAGGGTTAGTTTCCAGCTCTCCACAGCCCTGCTCTGCCCAGCCAAGGGCCTCACTGATCTGGGGCCACCTATGGATCTATGTCCCACCCACCTTGAGCTGGTTTCATCCCTATGGAGGTGCTCAATGCCTGGGGCTGGGGCAGCTCCAGAGCCCCGCAGCTGTCCTGCTCCTAGCTGAGGTGGTGGGACAGGTCCTGGTTGCCAGGACCTGCCCTGATGGAGCCCCAGACACTCCCAGTGCCACAGACCTAGTGAGCCACTGGCCATGCTCTGTCCTGACTTTAACTTTGGACTTGCTAAAGTACTAACTACAGTTCCTTAATTTTCACTTTTCGTTTGCCATGTGAGATCTGTTGTGCATAATATGTATGTGGTTACCACAGTCAAGAGAAGAACAGGGATATGTCAGAGCTTGACAGTCTGCACTGAGAATCAAATTAAAATAAGCAATATACATAAAAATTATTGAGTACAAATAGAACATTGGATTGAATTGGCTTCTTGTGTTTGATGTTTCAGGTTTTACTTGGCTCATCTTAAATTTTTTTCACAAACTTGGAATTAGAATGAAACTTTAAAATGTAATCTTGTCTGAGGGAACTAAATGGCTGAAAAGATGATGACAGAAGTATTCAGAGAATTGATGTAATACTGAAATCGCTAATATTGAACTGTAGTCATAAATTAATCCAGACATTTATATACATATATTCATATTTATATATGTGTATGTGTGTTAGATATTGGGCTCAGTTTCCCAAACAGATGTTGTCAAATATTTCCTTAAGTTTTGTTGCAAAAGCAGTTAAGACGATTTATTTCCTTTTCTGTTAGAAAGCACTGTTAAAATTTTAATCCTAAGCATCTCTGGCTCTTACTTTCAAAGTGCACAAGTATGAAACTTGAGCCAATCTATGTTGTATGTTTCATGTTTTATCACGGCGTGTTTTTAGGAAAGATAGATAGCAGTCAGGTTTTCAATTATGTGTAATCTCATCCATAGGAAGGAGTTGGTTTAATGGATAATGTACCGTACTCCGTGGCACAGTGTCCTTCTAGTAAACGTGTCTGCTGACAAGTTTTGCTCATTCGAGATCTATTTTCTTAGCATGCGGTCTGAAAAGCAAGGGGAATTATATTCTGTAGCTAAAGGCATTGCTTGCTTGTTGGCTATAATAAAATACTCTATAGTACTTTAGCGTATTCAAGTTTAATGTTCTCCCACTGTAATTCAATACAGTACAGCAGGAGTTGTTAGAGTAAGAATTGCTCCTGAATACCTAAAACTCATAAAGTTTTCTATCATTATTATACTCAGTTAAGTACAAAAATGGTGGGAGGAAGCAAAGAAAGGTTACCACCTGTAGGAAGTGCTTCAATGAATAATCATCTTCCTCTGATTTTTCCCCAAATTATTAATATTTCTTTAGGGAATATTATTGCTAAATTAGATCATTTAAATATAGAGATTAATATACATTTTTTACTATTCTGAAGTTCTGAAAAATACTGATAAGTACAGCTAAATATAAGCAATAAATAGCAAGTACTACAGTCTGTTCCTCATGAATTTATGTGAAGGTCAAAAGTAATACTTCTGTTATCAAGTCTTGAAGAGAAATCACAAAATATGAGCTCCTGGCTAAATATAAAGTCAGTTATATGAGTTACTGCAAAAATATAAAGTCAATAGTGCAGGAGAAATGCCAAATATTTCATCTGCCTTCTATCTCTGTGCATTTAGCAGGGATAATTCACAAGATAATTCACTTTCCCTTCTATTTAAAATCAATCTTGAGTCACAACCATTAATTTGAATGTGACAGTGACGATACTTGAAAAAAAAAAAAAAAATCCCCTAAATTTTATATTCTGCATGTCGAGATTCTTTCATCTTTACTCAAAGCATTTTATTCTATTCAGAATATTGAGGAATAAGTTACTCGATATAGGTTAAATTCTGGGCTACATTTCCAGGTGTACATTTTAAAGTATCTGTAGGTCAGTTGACTTGTCTGAGTCTATATTAGAATTAATTTTTTTTTCCTCTTTTTCTTTTTTTTTTAATGTATTCTAAACTGGAGAGAGCTGAAAAAGCAGGTATTTCTTTGTCTCTAAGGGGAGAAATTTGGGGCAAATTATAAAATTATATTGTAAATACAACAATAATTGTCGTAATTCTTGCATTTAGAATTTAGATAATCTACTTCAGTAGTCTTTTTTGCATTTTACATTGGGTCACAAAGTAATAAAGTGGATGAATCTCTTGCTGTTATGCTTTGGATTCTGGAATTGTCCCCATGTTTTTTTTAACGTCACAAAAGTATGTACTTCACAGGGAAATAGGACTCAGCACTGAATCTGTTTCACAGTATGGTCTTTAAAATATTTCTCTATGTCTAAGATTACAATTCTAAGAGTGAACAGATTTGGTTTAATATCTGATCTGCTTCATTTGTAACTGAAAAGAAATCATTGATTCTGAAAAGCAATGTAAGCCATCATGTTCTGATACCTGGAATTCTGGAAATGTTATTGAACTGAATTCCATTCATGAAATGGAATTTAAGAAAGGCAAATCCAAGATTGATATTCCAGTGGAGTGTAAATTCCTGAAAAGAGGTAAATAAATATGATTCAAAACATCTAATCACTTAAGAATGAAAGTCACAATATGTTGATTGATAGCACAAAGCTCAAAATTCACATCCCACATTTCTAAGGAGGGAGAAAAAAAATTCTTAAGTTCAATCTGTGCTGGTACTCTAAAAATTTGCATATTTAGTGTTTCATTTTACCATGGAAAAATTGCAATTTCATATAAAAGGAAATGCAATTTTTCTTTATAATTTCCCCTTATATTTTCCATAGTACCTTCTATTTGAAACATCAAAATGGAATTTTACAAATTCGTTCAGCTCCGATTAATTTTGTTTTCCATACATTTAACTGAAGTGATAAAATTAGAGTTCATAATTGCCTCAACAGTAAGTCAGAAGAGAAATATACCACTGGCAGAAATTAAAAATATAATTGCTCTCAATATTATCATGCATGAATTATATAAAAATATACATATTAATGTAATAATATGTGGGTTTGTATTGTAATTTTTTTGGTAGTTTGAAAGCATTTAAGTTTTCTAAAAAAATGAAGTTTTCATCTAACAAAATTCAGCTACCAAAAATAATTAAAAAAATCTATATGCTTGTAATGCAGGTTAAAATTCCCAAGAAATTTAGTCAGAAATTGTAGATAAACCAAATTTGGACACTGCATGTGTATTATAAGTTATTTTTCAAATCATAAACAATCACAAAATTAACTGTTTATTTGAATTAATTGTCTAACCTTATTGATAGTTTCTTCCTGCTGTCTACATGCTAAAACATAATTAATATTTTGGGACACATTGCCAAGAAAATTTGTCAAGAAAGAAACAAAACTTTTCTATGAAGGTAGATGTGTGGCTGTCACTCTGTCGAGATCCCTAATAATCCAGCAAAAACTGGCTCTGTTTCTATCAAAAACACTGCAAAAAATTAACTTATTTTGATAATTTATAAGTGAGTCTTTCAGATTAATGGTAAAGGAAAAAAAAAAAAAAGTAACTTCATTAATCACTGTTAACTTGTACAAAGATATGTCCAAAATACTATATATTCTATAATCTTTAGGGTTTATTATGCACAAACACTTTACCTGAATTAATCAACCTGACCTTGCTAGTTGCTACTTAGATGAGAAAAGGTTATTCTTTGGAGGATTGATCTAATCCCTGCTTAGGTCAACAATACTGTTCTGGCTGGTCTCAGGGGTTTCACATGTGTTTTCCAGTTAGTAATAAGATGTAACACTGGAAACCATTTTTGTCTCTCTGCCTCAGTAATAAATAGCTGTTCGTGACAATCAATAGGACATTGTCCACGGAAGACCAAAACAATTTTTTTCCATCTTTAGTATGCAATGTGTGTAGAACCTTTCCAAACTATTTTCCTAAAAGCATTAAAGAAATACAATGCCAAACCTTAAGGCATTGTGAATGTTCCTATAAAAATGACATCTGAATAAATGCAAAGAAGTTTCAGAGAGGAAATTGGTATCTGTAGAGTTTAACAGTGAAGGCTTTTTGTTATAGCTATTCTTCATTCAGTGAAAATCTGCTACAGAAACTGAATCTGCTGCCATTAAAATTGACTTTTGACCATTTGTTTATTTTCCCCTGTATTTTCCATTTGTTTCATTTCTATACATTAACAATAATATTTCCAGAATAAGAAATTGATACAATGGCTCCATTTTTAATAGAGATGATAATGCAATACAAGGACAGTCCAACCATTCAGTTAAGGTCTAGAGATATAAAGCATCCTATTTTAGAATCAGAGTCATAGAATTGTCTAGTTTGGAAGGGACCTTTAACATCATCTAGTCCAACCATCATCTTAACTCTGATAATAAACAACTCATCACTAAACCATGTCACTAAGCACTATGTCAACCTGCCTTTTGAATACCTCCATGGATGGTGCCTCAACCACTTCCCTGGGCAGCCCATTCCAATGCTTGATAACCCTTTCAGGTCAAAAATTTTCCTGATATCCAATCTGAACCTCCCCTGGCTCAACTTGAGGCAATTAATTCTTGTCCTATCACCTGTCAATTGGGAGAAGAAACCAACCCCCATCTCTCTACAGTCTCCTTTCAGATAGTTGTAGAGAGTGCTAAGTCTTCTCCCAGCCTCATTTTCTCTAGGTTGAACAACCCCAGCTCCCTCAGCCTCTCCTCATCAGGTTTACTCTACAGACCCCTCACTAGCTCTGTTGCCCTTCTCTGGACACGCTCCAGCACCTCAATGTCTTTTTTTTGTGGTAAGGGGTCCAAAACTGGACACATTACTTGAGGTGGGGCTTCCCCAGTGCCAAGTAGAGGGGGACGATCACCTCCCGAGTCCTACTTACCACACTGTTCCTGATAGAGGCTGAGATGCCGCCTTAGCCACCTGGGCACACTGCTGGCTCCTGTTCAGCAGACAGTCGACCAACACCCCCAGGTCTTTTTCTGCCAGGCAGCTCTCCAGCCATTCTTCCCCAAACCATTGTGTTTCATGGTATTGTTGTGACCCAAGTGCAGGACCTGGCACTTGGCCTTATTGAGCCTCATCCGACTGACCTCGACCCATCAATCCAGCCTGTCCAGAGTGCTATGCAAAGCCTTTCTACCCTCAAGCAGGTCAACACTCCCACCTAACTTGGCGTCATCTGCAAACTTACTGAGGGTGAACTCACTCCCCTCATCCAGATCATTGATAAAGATGTTAAAGAGAACCAGCCCCAGTACCAGGTCCTGGGAGAGAACACTTATGATCAACCACCAACTGGATTTAACTCCATTTACCACCACTCTCTGGGCCTGGCATTCCAGCCAGTTTTTAACCCAGGAGAGAGTACTCCCATCCAAGCCATGTGCAGCCAGTTTCTCCAGGATACCGTGGAAGACTGTATCAAAGACCTTACTAACATCCAGGTAAACAACATCCACAGCTTTTCCCTCATCCACCAAGTGAGTCACTTTGTCATAGAAGGAGACCAGGTTTGTCAAAAAGAACCTGCCTCTCATGAACCCGTGCTGCCTGAGACTGATCACCTGGGTTGTCCTTCATAATGGCACTCAGCCTGTAGTTCCCTGGATCATCCTTCCAACCTTTCTTGTGGATGGGCATCACGTTTGATAAATACGAGTGAGCTGGAACTTCTCCAGTTTGCCAGGACTGCTGGTAAGTGATGGGAAGTGGCTCAGCAAGCACTTCTGCCAGCTCCCTCAGTACCCTTGGGTGAATCCCATCTGGCCCCATAGACTTGTTTAAATTGAGGTGTTGGAGCAGGTCCCTCACCACCTCTCTTTGGATTATGGGGGTTTCATTCCGCTCCCTGCCTTTTGTATTTGTTTAGCTTTCTGGAGACTCATGCTGTCCTCTGAGTGAAAATATTGGAAAATGTCCTAAAATTTACAGGATAGATACATCGAACAACTTCACACTAAGGAACATATACTAAACTATGTCTGTAACAAATAAATTCTGCACCCTATCTAAAGAACAGTAAAAAAAATGTATTTTGGAAGAAAACTTTATGACTTGATTTTTCTTTCTTTTGGGTTATATCCTAACTGTTTCTTTTTGCATTTTTACTTTGTCAAACATAGAAGTTTCATCCAAAACTGGGGAAAATACCCTTTCTTTAATATATGCCCTAACTCTACAGTCTGTTTCACATTTACAGGAAAGAACTGACATTTCTCTCATCATTTTCCCTCTCCATTTAAACAAATGCAAAGTGTGCATTTGCAGTCTTTTGCTTTTCATACTATTTTTAAAGTTGCAACCCAGGCATTTCTGATAAAATTATGCAGAAATGAAAAGAAATTAACTGCATGATATAGCCAAACTTTGCTAAGACTTTCTCTAACCTTAAGGAAAATAAATTTGGCACTCTCCATCTGTGGTTAAAAAAAATATCTGTCAATTGTCAAAGGTAATAATGTAACTGTTATTTAGATCTCCAGAAGATTTTAAACTGTCATCTTTGATAAACAGTATAACAATATGTAAAGTAATACTGCTTTCTATGGGTTTTTTAGGATGAGAAATAAGAGTGCTCATCATTTGGTTTCAGACTCAATTGTTGCAGTCTTTGCAATTTTTTTTTTCTTCCATCAGTATTCCTCCCAGAAGGCACCTGGGCAATGCAGAATTAAGTGACACCTCCTACCTCTATGCAATTACACCTACTTACTCTCATCTACTCTCATTCTAAAGTTCTGATTCTGAATCATTTTATATTGATTCTTTTATATTATTATTATTAGGTTTTATTCACATTAGTTTCTATTAATACTGGGTGCTAATTTGTAGCAAAACATCTTTGCTGACAGTTATCTGTAAATGATTCTAAGTATTAACAAGTTAAAGTTTTGTTGTTTTCTTTTCTTAGATTTTGTGATGGTAAACATAATTACAGTTTGGTAATAACACTGGCATTCCCTCATGATTCCTCAACCACCTAATGGACATGTTTTTCAAAGAAATTTAATAAATATAATGAAAAATTATTGAGGAAGAGAATCCTGGATGAAGCATTTGCAGAGTCTAATTTTTGTTTGCAGATTCATCCACAGCTACTACGCAGTGTTAGAAACATCAACTGCTTTGTTGTTGTTGTTTCAGTTCATCCAATACTTCACATTTATATGAGACACTATGCCAAAGTGCCACCAAAAGATCAACTAAGGAATTCTTTTATAGCTTGTGCAACTGTCTGAGCCGACTGAAACAAATCCCATGTTGGAGCTACATTTTCCCACTACTACAGGACAGTGCTTAATCATCCAACCTCCCTGATGTGGAACATTTAAACTTCTACCAATTTCACTGATACAGATCACTTATTTACAAACTTTGACTTTCATTTCAAACTTCTGCTCTTCAGTCCCATCATCCACACTGTGAAAGTATTCGGACTATTGCTTTTAATGCTGCAAGTATATATATAGGGTAATCCCCAAGCTTTGAAAAATGTAAGACAAAAGTGAAAGCAAAGGGTCAAGTAAGGAAGTCTGCTGAGACAGTGAAAATTAATTGCCCTTTTGAGCAGGCTGACTTGAGTGGTGGGGTTAGTGATCACTATTGGGTGCAAACCCCCAAGGTATTAATTTTTGTGTATTTAAGTAAGCCCAGATCTCATCTTCAGAACATTCAGGGGAAAACTTTGTAAGTCTCCAATTTTGGCACAGGTTTAGAGCCCTAGGTTGTAACTAAACCACGCTCTTTTGTCACTATAGAGTGGATGAAATTGTTTGGCTGGGTTTTTTTGGTTTGTTTTTTTTTTTTTTTTTTTTCCCCTGTTACAATTTACACAGATATTTTGGGTTTTTTTGTTTTTTAGATTATGAAGTCTTTGCTGCCAGCTCACTCTGGACAACATAAATTTATTATTTTTAGTCAGCTTTAAGCATCAAGGTGAAACCAATCCCTTCCCATCCTAGTGCTTCAATGTAAGTGCATAAAAACACATTTTAAAGGGGCTTTACCCCCCCTCCTACCCAAATAATTGCAGTTTCTAGAGAGATGAAGGGAATTTTTTACAGTGCAGTACTTGTGCACAAGAAAACAGAAAACTGCTACTTTTTGTTGCTGAAATTCATTATTTATCAGGAAAAAAGAAAATTTGTTTCACCCATGAGGGTTTTTTTAACTGTCATGACCTCAAACATTCTTCTTATCCTATCCCATTAAAACAGTTAAGTACTGAACTATGGAGGTTTCTTCCAATTCCTTTTCTTCCACATCAGATCTGTTCTTTATGACAAGTGCTTAGATAATGCAGTGCAGATTTTGGTCGTGTTTTAAGGCTTCATATTTCAGATGCATCAGTGGAAACAGAATAAGCACAATTATTTAACTCTGAATACCTGCAATTTTGTCTGCTATCATGAACTCTTTCTGCAGTCAGTACAGAGAAAAGAAAAAAAAAAATCAGTAATTAATCTGAACAAATATAAATTCATTCTATCCTGCAAGTTGTCTTGAGAGACACTTACAGGAGCAGAGGGTTACTATCTAAAGAATAAAATATATTTAATTTTGGAGATATGAATTAAGCTTATTAACTAAATAGGAAATCCAATTCATAGGAAAAAAATGGAAAAAACAGGCTACAAAACTGTGTAAAAGATATAGCAGAAAAATACAACTGAATGTAGCTATGCTTGTGAGGAACTGAAAGCAAAATAATAATAACAATAATAAATAGAAGGAGAAGAAGAACTTTCAGGAATGTAGAATACATCATTTTAAAGAAAGCTGGAATAAAATATTTTTTCATATTCATTAACTGTATTTTGAAATTTATGTGATACATTTTTAATTTTTTTTAAATTTTAAAATTAAATGTCTTGGCATATTGAAATAAATTCATTAGTTTAAGATATGCCAGGCCACATGAAATAACAGATGCTTCTACTTTAACAACCAGTGTTGTGTTTTCTGAACTGCAGGTATATACATGTGAATTCCTCATCATTATTTCCCCCAATATAACTTGGAAATGGGTACTGGAAATACATACTGGATTTAGTTTCATTTATTTAAAAAATCTGTCATACTAATGATGATATTCATTCATACTCTCTGTTTTGATTAGAGCTAATCTTCTTTTTAGGTACCAATCTTAATATGCCTAAGTGCCCAAATATGAAATTAAAAATACCCATTGTCATCTTAAAATTGTTATATGTCACTGAGTCAAAATAAGTCTGGTTTTCCATTTGGTGTATAGGTATTAAAAACTCCAAATAACTGTTCATAAACTTGACATATGGAGGTTTATGAAAGTACATACTGATTGGGTAAATGCATAGGTTCTAGACATAGCAAATTTAGTCAGTGGCAACACAGCATTTTTCATTACTCTGGACTCAGCGTTTTCATCTTAAATAGAGAAAACCCTTTCCAGTGACTCCGGGAGAAAGAAGTATTGGTGATGAATGAATTCATAAATTGGTATATATACCTGACAGCCATAATACATCCACTCATTACTTCAGGGAGAGATCACTTTTTTGCAAGCCGGTAGTTCAAGGTTACATTCCTAAGCAATAAAGGTGTATTGTCTTTTTTAACAGGTGATTCTTACTTTGTTCTTTCAAAGCATACCTGCAGGCTGCTTTGCTCCAGAGAAGACTTTGTGTTCTGCATTCCAGTTGGATGGAATTAATTAAAAACACTCATATTTCAAGTACCTCATAAGGTCAACCATAACACTGCGCTGAATGTTTTTTACTATGTGGAGATGGTGACTCTCCAGACTTCATCTGCACTGCTAAATAAAAGAGGCTATAAAGTAAGCAGAAGCACTACAGCATCCTCATCTATAGATATATTTATTAATCCTGTTCGAGGCTCAATTCAGAACAAATTATACAATATTGACAGATCTCCAATGACTCTAATGAGAGCTTAAACAGATTAGAAACATGGGATCGTTTAGACTGGAAAAAAATCTTTAAGATCACTGAGTCCAACTGTAAATGTAACACTGCCAACTCTACCACTAAACCATGCCCTAAGCCCCACTTCTACACAACTTTTAAATACCTTCATGGATGGTGACTCAACCTCTTCCCAGGGAAGCCTGTTCCAAAACTTGACAACCCTTTCAGTGAAGAATTTTTTCCTGCAATCCAATTTAATCCTCCTCTGGTGCAACTTGAGGCCATTAACTCTTGTCCTGTCACTTGTTACTTGGGAGACCAACCCCCACCTCGCTACAACCTCCTTTCAGGTAGCTGTAGAGAGTGATACTGTCTCCCCTCAGCCTTCTTTTCTCCAGGATAAACTACCCCAGTTCTCTCAGCTACTCCTCATAAGAGCTGCTCCAACACCTCAATGTCTTTCTTGTAGTGAGGGGCGTAAAACTTATCACAGTGTTTTAGGTGTGGCCTCACCAGTGCCGAGTACAGAGGCCAAACATTTCTGCAGTCCTTGTGGCTCCACTATTTCTGATACAAAGCAGGATGTGATTAGCCTTCTTGGCTGCTGATCACATCTAGTGCCCATGTGGCCTGGGCATGCTGCTGGCTCATATTGAGATGGCTGCCAACCAATCCTCCCAGGTCCTTCTCTGCTGGGAAGCTTGACCACATGCAGTCAGTTAAAAGTAATGAATGTCACACTTCAGGAATGCTTAGGTGTTAAGCACCATTTGAGATTCCCTACTGTATCCTGCATCGTCTATGATATCCTGCCTGCCTAAAAGGTCCGAGTATCTTGTTGTTCCTTGTACTATAGACACTATAAGTGCTTCTTATTCTGTAGGGTCTCTACAGAAGATTAACACCTTATTTCTTGATTTCTGATGGTCTTGATTTTTGTCCAGAGAAACATTTCTCAGACCAGAAACACCATGCAATCAAACCTGCTCCACACTTCAGAATCATCCAGTAGCTACACAAAAGAATGTATATTACTGTGACTATTTCCTTTGTACAGAAATGCTGATAACCCACTGTCAGTATTTTATTTGTCTTGTGAATGAAGAAAGCTTCAGAATTTTAAGGCTGTTTTCCTTTGCATTTCCTCTCTTTGAAGAAGGTTTCACAAATGAGCTAAATCATCAATTTCTGGAGTGTGTAATGCTGTATTTCTATTAAAAATACTATTACTACATTTTTTATTCTGGAAGCTGTGATAAAGACCCATTTAGGCATTTTAAACCAGATCAGTAATAAACTGAATTACTAGTAATAAATACAAAAGTTTCAAAAGTAGTTGTAGTTTTCTGCTTATTACAGGGTGAAAATTCAGCAGCTTGAATTATTAGATAATGTCAGAGGGTTTAACATATTGTTATTTAAAGAAGCGATAGAGCAAAAAACATATTTAAGGGAAAATGAAATGTTAGGAAAATCAGTCAGTGGTAACAAAATTTTAGTGCACAGGAAGTAACAGAATCAGAAAAGTTTAATTACAGCCACAGTTACATATAACCTTACTCCCTTGTCCTCTAGTTGTGGGATCCAATTTTGTGGTGGACTAACCCAGGATGAGAGCAAAGCACCATATAGCTGCTCATTGATTCCCTTTCACCATGCCAGGGGGATAGGGCAGACAACAGGAAGAGAAAAAGCAAGAAAATTTATGGGTGGAGATAAGGATAGTTTAATAAGGAATGGAAAGAAGCAGAAGAAGAAGAAAGCCAATCTCATCCTGGGCTGCATCAAAAGATGTGTTGCTAGCAGAACCAGGGAGGTAATTCTGCCATTTTACTCTGCTCTGGTGAGACCTCACCTGGAGTACTGTATGCAGGTCTGGAGCCCTCAAGATAGGAAGGACATGGACCTGATGGAGCAGGTCCAGAGGAAGGCCATAAAAATGATCAGGGAGTTGGAGCACCTTTGCTACGAAAACAAGGTGAGGGAACTGGGGTTGTTCAGCCTGGAGGAGAGGAAGCTTTGGGGAGACCTAATAGCAGCCTTCTAGCCCCTAAAGGGTGCCTACAGGAAGGCTGGGGAAGATCTGTTTACAAAGGCCTGAAATGACAGGATGAGGGGCAATGGCTTCAAGCTGGAGAAGAACAAATTTAGATTGGATATTAGGAATAGGTTCTTTACTATGAGGGTAGTCAAACACTGGAACTGGTTGCCCAGGGAGGTGGTTGAGGCCCCTTCCCTGGAGATATTCAAGGTAAGGCTTGACACGGCCCTGGGCAACCTGGTCTAGTTGGGGGTGTCCCTGCTGACTGCGGAGAGGTTGGACTAGATGACCTTTGGAGGTCCCTTCCCCTGGACCATTCTAAGATTCTATGATTCTAGAAGAAGAAGAATAAAAAGAAGAGAAACTCAAACACACACAACAAAACAAAACCCAACCAAGTGAGCAGAGGCAGTCATTCATCTTCTACCATAAGAAGACTAATGCCCAGAAGCTTTCAAACAGTGGCTACACTACCTTCCCATCCACTTCATCCCCTCAGGTTTTATTGCTGAGCATGGTTTACATGGCTTGAAATATCCCTTTGTCACTCTGGGTCATCTGTCCTAGCTGTGTCCTCGCCTGGCTTCTCACACACTCTTAGCTACTATGGGGAAGTGTAAGACCAACAAAAGATTATTAATAAAATCATTTTTAATGGTGTCATGGAAAAGGTGGAAGAGTAAAATTTAACAAGGATCTTATACTACAAACACTTCATCAGGCATAACTTACTACAGGTTCAGGATGTCAACTGGAAACTGATACTACATGATACATAGCAAATCTAAGCTTAGAATAGTGATTCAAAATATGCAAACCACTCACCTAAAGGCACTCAGTTCCTGGGGAAGTTACTTTGGACAACACCTTGACCCAAAAGGAGGACTTCTGATCACAGACCTGCTGCTCTGAAGAGAATCACAGAAAAGGGATTTTCCATTGGGGACCTCATTTTATAGTCTGGTTGGATCTGAACTGTGGCCCTCTATTGGTCATGGTCATATATAACTTTCAATAGTCAAGATGTTTCCTAGGTATGCTCATGGGCTGAGGTGGTCTCCAGGGCTCAGGTATCTGGGCTATGTGGCATGGAGTTGTTTGGCAAGGTGACCAGCAGCTTGCATGCTTGCCACCAAGCTAGCCACCATGTTCTTGAACAACACGATTAGACCCACAGGGGAGGATGCTCCTGCCACAGAGGCGGAGCTGGAAAAATAAAAAGCCTTGAGACTGCACAAACACTCAATAACAGACAAAACATCACTGTGTTATCAACACTGTTTTAGTCACAAATCCAAAACACAGCACCATATGGACTGTCATAAAGAAAATTAATTCCATCCAAGCCAGACCCAAAGTTTGAAGCATCATTATTCAGAGTAAAACTCTTACGTAACAAAGATACATGATATTGTAAATTGGCCACATTGTTCCAGCCACTGAAGTTGGTTGTTACTACATAGCATGAAGTTCTGCAGTAGTTATTAATTGGCTTAAACTACATGGTTTACATTGTCAAGAAAAAACTTGTCAACTTGAAAGTCACCATAATAGGTTTATTATTAGCTTGCTGTTAATATTTCTAAATGTGTACTTCTAATAAAAGCCAGACAATTTATGCCTGCATTTTTCTACATTATTTCAACTGCACTCGGAATTTGAAAAAAGAAAATTAAAAAAAAAAGAAAAATAAAAGGAAAGTTTATCTCCCATTACTGCATATTGAAAACATTCACCTGATATAACACTTCACTTGGTTTATTCCTGTGTACTGCTTCTGTGTTGAATTCATCACAACATTCAAACAGTAGAAAAAAAAAAAATCTCCAAACTGCACTACAAAACTAAAAAAAAAATATTTTTATAAGAAGAAGTTGTATATTCTGGAAATTACTCTCTGATCAAATGGAGAACACATCAGAACAGTTCTTTAAAATCAATGCAATCATTCATGAGCTGTTGCCATGTAAAGGAAAAGCCAAAACTGAACAAGCAAAGAACCCCAATTATTTTGGATTGCCTTTCTAAGGCATGAAGATGCCCGAGTTTTGTGCTGAATTGTAAGACCCTGAATTACTTGTCATAATTTGAAAATTTTTGTTCACTATATTATATTTTTCCATAACCCATAGAATACTCTCCTGAAAGTGGTAGTACTTTTCTTTCTTTTAGCTTCTCTGTCCATAAGCAGATTTTAGGTTGTTGCAAATACAAGTACTCTGCTAGTATGACAAGCTTCAAGACATTTCAAATGCAAGAGAAATGTAAGTTTTTTCTGAAGGCTGACTTGTCTAATTTTATTTTAGACACCTAAAAGTTAAGCATATGATACAAACAACTCATCTTGGCATTCAATATAGTTAATGGAAGAAGACAGTTTGAATGACTGTTAGACAGATAGAGGACTGTTCTTCCAGTTGTAAAATAATGACCTAAGACAAGTAAAAGAAACTTTCTATAACTTAAAGACAGATTTAGATGACTAAAGCATGGATGGCTTAAACTACATAAAATGAATCTTACTTTTTAAAGTTCATTAGATAACTAAGCCCTAAGATAATGAAATATTCAAAAATTTAGATAAGGTATATTACCTGCAGTAATGGATTGCAGCTATATCTACTGTTATGAATGTGAATGATTTTGCTTAGATTTATTCTATGGATATAAAATTGGTGAACATCCTGGCTTACTAAGTTAGTAAGAACATCATTGCAGTACATCTATTAATAAAATTATTGATTTTCTTTACTGTATCTTATCTTCCAGAAATACAGAATCTCAGTTGTCAAATCTCAAAATAAGTACATAAAAAAGTGAGATATTCATATGTTTATGATGAAAGGTGATTTATTAAAACTTTGTTTGTTTGTTTGCTTGTTTGTTTTGACCTTGGAGATTTGGATATTTGGGTAGAGCCAGTTGAACTAATTTACATTAGTCAGGAAGGTTTTAAAATCCAAGGCTGATATTTAAAATAACAAAGAGCATTTTAGAATGGATTTTACACCTGCAGCTTTTTTCACTCTTCAGGAGCTGCTGCTCAAATTCACAAATAGTCTTTTCCATTAATAATGAAGAACATGTTTTTTTACTATAGTATCTTCTAGGAAAATGTATTCCTTAGAAATGCTTACCATGGTGCTTCCTTTTTAAGAAGCTAATAGTTGAGTTAGACTATGTTTTTTAAGTCACAGTTTTATGTACAAGAGACAAGGCAACAAATATAAAGTTTTGCTAATCCTTTTTTTTGTACCTTTTAGACTAAAAACAAAGACTGTGGACATTACACATTTTTTTAATCTGCATGGAAAACAATTAACATTGATGTGAGTACCCAGCTTGCAATTATAATCAACTATTTGAGCACCAATATTCTAAATACTTCCTTTGCGAGTTCATCTGAAACCAAAAAATTAATATTTAAATGGTGAGGATGTCTGTGTTTCCTAGTTGCTCAGATATTTCCTAGACAGTTTTTTATTAAATGAACAGACATAAAAGAAGTTTTTGATGCATATTAAGAATCTCTCAGACAAAATTAACTTGTAGGTAACCTCTTGCTATATTTTCCCTTAACCATGACAGAACACAGAGGAGACGGTGTAGACATACTCTATCCATTAAAAGTGCTCTACAATTTAGATGAGGGCTGAAATATTTAATATTTATTTCTACTTCTTTTGTCTTCCATTGTGTATCTTTAAAATGAAACATCAGTTCTATTTCTAAATGTTTAGTGCTGGACTGAGTGTTTTTTCTAGCTTGATATTTCTTTTATAAGTTGAAGGCAATTTTTAATCCAGCTTTTCCAAAGTTATCTCAGAAAACCTGGTTATCTTATTGAGAAGAAAAAAGAATGCTAGCTGAAAAGTATTGTTTGTCTGCTACTGAAAATCCTGAATGAGAATTGCAGTTCCTCTTTTTCCCTAAATCTTGCCTTTGTAAAACACCCTCATAATAGTCTTAAACGAGATTGGATGACTAAGTTTTTAATTTCATTTAGGTGATTATAGAAGTTAAAAAATGCTTTTTTGATTTAAATTATTTCAGCAAACTGAATTGAGACGTGGATCAGCTACATGTATTGTCATTAAAAGGTGAATACTAATAGCTGTTTAAAAAGATTCTGGCGATAACACCAGGTAAGAGATAAAAAATACAGATTAAGTAAGTGTCTCTTGGACAAAAAGTAAATATTCTTTGTTTTTGCACAGATGTATGAGCTCAATGGAAATTGTGCAAAGCAAAAACAAATACCACACAGAGAAAAAACATCATACATAAAGATATTAATATAGAGGCCTTGCATATTTTTTGTCACTTAGAAGACAAAGAATAAAAAATGGAATTACAAGGTTCATATTGATTTACACTCTGTGAAGTAAGACAGCAGGAGTAAAAGAAAGTGCAACCATTGTTTAGTTAAGAGATGCACTGAAGTAGCAAAGCCATAAACTGACTGAAAAAGTAGTTAATTGTGACGATGGCAACAGTATCAATTAATTTCTGTAACTAAGAAAATATTTTATACTTACCCACGTCAAAACGTCATTAAGTCTGATAATAAATACAAGTGCAATTTGAAAACAAATACAATTTTCCAATTATGAAATAAATTAGATATATTTGTAAAAATTCCTAAAACAAACAACTAAAGATGTAAATATGGATGTTGACACAGAATTTTAGACCTAAAATTATAAAAAAATAATGAAAAGGAAAGTCTCTGTATCTAAAATTTCTAACCAGTTTTTGAAATCTGTTAACCATTAAACTTCACTATTGTTGCATTTATACCATGAAAGTAGTTCTGAGTATGAAAAAAGGGGTTAGAATCTTCTGTAAACTTCCAGTACAGTTATATTTGTAGTAATAATGCGAAATCTATTGTATGCATGTCAGAGGTAACTTCTGATATCGTTAGAAGTATATAACCTGTATCTGAGTCCCTTCTCACATACTTGTTGCTTCCATCAGTGCTGCTGGACCCTACACAGGTGTCAGAGTTCATAACAGCAGTATCGATGAACAACAGGGATCGATAAGAAGCATACATGTATTTGTGATTGTATACAAGTTCTTATAAAGTTCCAGGAAAATAGGAAAGACTTCAACACTTGCATGGGAAGGGTTCATTGACAGTGGTTTGGAAATTGATTGTCAAATTCTGTTTTTTCTGTAGCTTCTATAGAGAAGTATAGTTTGTGCATGACAGGAAATCATATTTCAGAAGTTTGAACTGTTCTGCCTCTTTGTTAAGTAGAAAGCTAAACCACACGCACACAAAAAAAAAAAAAAAAAAAAAAAAAAAAAAGGTAAGACCTTTCCAAGGCAAATAAGAAATCTCTGAGAACGAATTACTTTAACCAGATCTCCCACTTGACCACACCATAACCAGTCCCTTGTACTACACCAGTAATCCTGAAAAATTGCACAGTTTTCCACCTAAAAATCTGAAATTGTCCTGTCATTAACTGGATCTTATAGATTTGAACAGTTTCACCGTTGCTGTCTTCACATAGATATAATCCTTGCTCTTAAGGGATACAAATTAGCGCGGCTCCTTTATTTCAGTGGAACAAGAAAATTATATACAGGATAAGGACATTTACTTCTAATTTCCTGAATGGCTTATGAACGGCTGTATTTTATTTATGTTAGTGTATCAAATCAGCTGACAAATAGATCAATGTTCTGCTTATACTATAATTTTCAGAGACCTCCAACAATTTTTAAGACACAGAATGCTCCAGGGATTTCAATTCCATTGTCATAGAGAATTGGATGGATGTTTGAATGAGCAATTACACTTTTAATGTGCTCGCAAAATGTTGTGTCATAAAAATAATTTCATTTATATATGCACCATTGTATTTTGTAATTCTAATTTAGAGTAGCAACCCTAGAATATATTCTAGACACTTGTCAGTGTCTGACAGTGAAGTATGGATTTATGATTTCATTAGTGCAGAAAGGGTAGGAATCTAAGGTTCAAGAAATTTCAGGCAATGTAAACAGAAGTTATGAATTAATCTGCATAGCTGTGGAACTTTTTTTTTTTATTACTAAATTATGTCAACATTTGGTCGTGCCACACCTGTTAAATAATTTACCTTTTACCCCTCAGTCACGATGCCTTTTCAAAATGATGACGAGATATCAGCTCCTTTATGTAATACGTCAAGATGATAATGGGGAATAATAAGTTAAAAGATGTGCAAGTTTCTGCAAAGAAAAAAAAATGAGAAAAAGTGGGGAAGAAAGATGAAAAAAAAGAGGAAAAGGACAAGAAAAAAGATAAAAAGAGCAAAAGGGAAAAAGAGAGGGAGAGAGGAAAATAGTAAAAATATATACCTCTACTCACCACTGAATATAGATAGGAATTAATGAACTACTTTTAAATAATAAAGAAGAAAGATTATAAAACATTATATTGATTAAAAAAGGGGAAAAAAAAGAACAAAACACACCAACAAAACTCCCAAAATCATAACTGTAAATAAACGGAGCTTGATCAGTTTATCAAAGACTTTATATGATAGATTTGACTGCAGTAGCCTTTGATGACTCTCCTAGACCCATTATTATTGATGATGGTATTCTAGTTTCTTAATATTCTATGCCCCAAATTTATTTCTAATTTACTCTATACTTTAAGACATATATATTCAATCTAACAGAGCAGTAAATGGTGTTATTGCTAACATTTTTTTTTTTTTTAAAAGCTTAATTGCAAAGGCACTAACACTTAGTAAGCTGCCTTTTTGCTTGTTTACCAAATGTCCAAAGTAATTGTAACCTAAAATCTATTTGGCCTAAAGATCCACTTCCATACTGAAATCACAGCAGACTGATTTTTTCAGGTAAGTCATTGTGAAATGCTGCCCCTAATTTCAAAATAGCTGACATAGTAAAACAAGACAGTATATGCCAAAACACACACACAGAAACAAGAAAGCTAATATGTGTGGATTCTTAAATTTCCAAAGGTGTGATGGAGTGGACAGCCAATGTAAAGAAATGTAGAGTTTAGTGTATTGACGCATTTTAGAGATATACTCTAATATCACATAAATGACTCCTCAGAGTGTCCTTTTTTTACCACTGAGTATATACATAAACTCAGATAAAAATTACTACTTTTAATCAAATAAATCTTATAATAAGACTGTTTTAGAAGTCAGATGTGTCCAAAAAGAAAAAAATGTCATACTTACCTGTCAGTTGCAAGAGTTCAGAAAAAAATGTACGATTTGCATCTTCGTACAGTGGCTTTAGCTATTAAACTAATGATATTTGCAGCCACAAATCCTAAATCCATAAGTATTACTGTCGACACAGAATTTGTCCAAGTGTAAGTCTAAAGGCTATCATTTTAGATAACTTAGAAATCTGCAGCTGAGGATGTACTTCCTCAGAATAGCTCTGCTATTTGCTCAGAACTGGCTAAAATATTGCCATATTTTTTATTCTGTTTTCTTCTTTGATTGACAGATTTATGTTTTAATGCCTGGAGAGTATAGACTTAATTAAGACTTTTGTTTTGCAAAAATTATATTCAGATTCTATTCTATTCTATTCTATTTTGCAAAATTATATTCAGATTTATTTTAATATATTCTGAAGTCTTTGCAATAAGATACATATGTGCCAATATTTTGGTTCTTATGCAATTGAGACACAAATTCCAAGCTTAACCTCTTAGAAGAAAAAGATCCTGAAATGAGAAAGTCTGGGATTTTTCGAAGAAGTGTATAATTTGCATTTTGATTACATTTCTTAGATCCACAGTGGAAACAAATGAGTTTTGTCCTGGTGTGGTTTACTGTCAGTGGTGAGTGGCTGGCCAACAGCTGCCCACCAAGCTGCTTTCTCACTTCTCTTCCATCAACAGGACAGGAGGAGAAAATATGATGAAAAGTTCATGGGACGAGACAAGGACAGGCATATTGCTTACCAATTACCATCTCTGGAAAAACAGACTTGGCTTGGGGAAATTAATTTAATGTAATGCCAAATAAACACGGTAGAAGAATGGGAAATAAGAACAAATCTAAAACCTCCTTATCCCCATGCTGACTGCTCCAGTGTGAGCTGCTCTCCATGGGCCACAGTTCCTACCAGGACTTTCCTCTAACATAGGCTCTCCACAGGCTTCCTTCAGGTCACCACTATGGTCCCCCTTAGGCTACTTCATCGCTGTCTTTTTGAGGTGCTGGAAGGGAATCTCTGCTCCGGAGCCTGGAGTACCTCCTCCCTCTCCTTCTTTGGTGACCTTGGTGTATGCAAGGTTGTTTCACGTTTTCTCACTCCTCTCTCTCAGCGCTGACACAGCAGTTTTTTTCTTCTTCTTAAATATGCTATCACAGAAGTGCCACCACCATTGCTGATAGGCTCAGCCTTGGCTAGTGGCAGGTCATTTTGGAGCTGGCTGGAACCAGCTCTATTGGACATGGGGAAAGGTTCTGGTGTCTTCTCACAGAAGTCTTCTGCGGCAGAAGTGCTTCTCCATTCCCGCTGTGGGTCTAATGGTGCAGTTCAGGGACGTGGTGGCTAGCTTGGCAGGAAGTGCATGAGCTGCCAGTCATGCACACAAACAACCCCCAGCCACATAGCTTAGATACCTGAGTCTTGGAGACCACCTCACCCAATGAGCCTACCTAGGAGATCCTTCAACCATTGAAAGCTGTATATGACCATGACCAATAGAAGACCACAGTTCAGATCTGATGCAGGCTATAAAATAGGGTCTTACATACAAATTACAATATCCAAAATTGAAAATACTTTAAACCTCAGAATAAAATTTCACATTCAGGCATGCTGAAATTCTATGTTGTCTCCAGATCTCCTGGTTTCCTTCCCCTCTCCCTATTTATCATCAGTCGGGCCCTCTGAGTCTGGCTGTTTAGCCACTTCATTTATCATAGCCATTTCACTATGATAAATTAAAAAATTGATCTTACTAGAAAGGGAGAAAAATCCCAAACAATCAAAAACATCCCCAGAGACTTTGTTGATACTATCAATTATAACTGAAATATTTTACGTATAGATTATAAATTCCACTGAAAAAAGAAAAGAGCCATAAACCAAAAATGAAATCTCATTCTCCTTTGAGATGTGATTAGCATAGCAGTCATACAGAAGCATTTTTTGTTTTAGTGCAGAATCAGCTATGAGATTTTAGCTGAAAACTGCATTGCTGTTTTTGCTGAAGAAATAACCTTCTGCAGAGCAGTAATTCATAAATATATGTCAGACTTGGGACTTAAAACCTAATATGATTGATCAGTTTAAGATTTGAATACAGAACTGAGGAGGTAATACCTGACTGCAAATATAACCTTACTACATTGTAAAGCCTATAACAGAAGGCTATATTAATCTCGGAGATGGATGAACCTTGGAAAATCTGCCTGCAAAGTGAACTCACCAGTCTATCTAATGTGCTCTCAAAGACTGCTAGCTCAGCAGGGTGTCTAATGTATTTCAGTGAGAGAGCATGAAAAAATGTGGTTATCTCCAACTAGCTCGTGGATTCATGTTTTGTTTATGAAAGTACATCTCTAGTTCTTACATTTTTGCAATACAACTTAGATGAAGGCTGTTATTTTTTTACTCAATATTTTATCCATTCTCTTAACTTCACGGTCTTCAGTCATTTTTTTCTCTCTGTCTTTCTTTCTCTTGGTTATTTCATAATCAGTGTCAATCTTTTGTATTCCATCCACTTTTATGTACAATTTCTTTTATTCAAGGCAATCTCTTTTTAACCTTGTCTCTGAAACCTCAATTCATTTCATTTTTCAGACATTTCTTAGAAGAATTCTGAACTTAATTCTCTTTCCTTGAGAAGTACCAAGTTGAACAAATCCAAAGGAATTATTCTAAAATTCTAATACACAAGTAAAGGAATCTTGGTATTAATCACCTAAAGTTTGTGGGTTTTCTTCATTATGCTTTATTTTTTTTCTGGGCTTTTTATATGTACTTTAGCTTTGGGGAAAATATATCATCCTTCCCTAGGACTGTAATTGCTCCAGGCAAACTGCCCAAGTAAATTTTATTTTCTGATTTTATGAAAGCCCGAAAGGTAACACTATAAAGAAATTAAATATCCTCACATAGAAATGGCACTACCTTATATAGTATTGATATTCACTCTGGCACTTCTGTTACCTAAGAAAGGTAGTGAAGATCCACTAGCATGGTTAACATATTACTTGTTTGTAAAAAAGTTTCTGCTTTCAGTGACTTTACTCAGAATTTCTTAATTACTACCTACTGATGATTTTTCAGAACAGAGACAACAAGCATTCCTATACAGGTTAGCTAATAAAGTGGTATTTTATCCTATTTTATGTTGCCTTCTTTCTAAGTCCTTTGGAAGAACTTACAGATTTTGGAAAGGAAAAAAAAACAACATTACAGACATTGTATTTCTGCCATACAGAGAAGCTGTAGTTCAGAATATATAGAAGGCTGTTTAAAACAATTCTTACTTCCATGGGAAAAAAAAAAAAAAAAAAAAAAAAAAAAAAAAAAAACAAAAAACAAAACCCAAACCAAACATCATGTTGTTCCTTTTAGATTAGCAGGGCAAACTTGACAAGAAAGAAGTTGTGGAATCTCTCAGGTATCTGCATCCATTAATTTTCTCTTGGTGAAAGGGTCATTATTTTAATTTCACAGAATTAATAAAATTCTCATGCATTTTAAAGGAAGAACAGATTTATTTGTTTCCTTCCTTATGTTATTTTTGGGGGTCAGAAAAGTGAGAATATATTTTAAAGGAAAACTGCTATTAATTTTTCGGAAAATAACACCTGTCATGAGTAATATTAGAAATATTATTAAGCTCAGTATCTCTTTTTTGGTTTCAGTTCAGTTCAAATATTTCGTATCGTTCACCTTCATCTAAATTTTTCTTTTCAGTATTATGGTACTATTTTTATTTTTACTTTCTTTCATTTTCTCATTTTCTGTCTTCCCCTTTTCTTCCCTTTCTAGAGCTGCCTTAATTTTTAGCAACTTCATCCACAGTATTACCCCACCCCTTGGTCCAGATAATATTCAGAAAGAATAAATTAAAGTGCTGCTGCTGTTTAGTTTTACTGTTTTTATTTCACTGCAGTTTTATTAAAAAATGTATTCCAGCTCTCAGAGTTTTGTTTTTTTTGTTGTTGTTGTTTTTTTTTTTCTTCAGGCTTATTGCCATGCTCTGTAGTCAATATGCTTAGATTAGTTTGAGCTTGTATTTGCTCTATAATTCTGTGAAGCTCTACTCCTTTCATCAATAACAGTTAAGTAATATTTGTATACATGAATTATTAAACCTTCTTATATAGATCTTGTAATAAATTCAGACCATGTTAGTAAGAAATACTTGAGAGAGAAAGAATTTCACTTGTTAGCAACTATATGTACCCCTTCCTTGAGTTGGCTGTTATAGGGCATAAGACTCTCTCTTGATTTAGTTTTGAATGATGAATGGAAATGTGTTAACTTTCCTTTTATTTTTTTTTTTTTTAGTTCCTTTCTACTGGTTTGCTGAAATGAATCAGCTAAACAGGGAAAATAACATAATGAGCATGAGGAAATTGGTGAAACCAAGACAATGTGTCTTTCAGTCAACCGTCAGCTCAACAGTATTAGCTTGTACAGGGCTTCAAAGTATATTACTTGTCATACACAAGCAATAAAGCTAGTTGGAAACATTTTAGATCAATGTTACCGAAATTTAACAACTCTCATTTCTGCTTTAGAAAAACAGCAATTCTAGTGATCCAACCTTTAAGGTTATATGGATTGAATTATGCATTTCAGTTACACATTGGTCTGGACAGGCAAAACAGGGTTTTAACCATTTGAACAGTATGTCAACAAGGCAACTGTATAATCAGGTGTAACTTTAGAGTTTGGGAAAAGATAATTAATTCAATAGAATATTTTTTCATAATATCTGAGACAGAGGAAATTATTAAAACTACTATATACTCTACACTAAGATGAGCTCCCATCTGATGAGAACTTTCTCAAATTTCTTTGAGAAAATATCCAAAATACTGACTAGTAATATTTCAATATGTTTTCGTTTTGCCAGTATCACAAGTTACTGTACACTAATTGTGCTTGTTGTTATTCTTATATGTTATTATCCCATTATAGTTATATATCATGCTATAAAATCTGTCTCCCTGTGTTTGAAATGAAGAGGGAAAGTTAACATTTTAAAATTTTGTGACTTCCAAGTATTTGAATTAAAGCTGCATTACCATTTTTTTTTTCTTTAAATAACAGAACACTTTGGATTAATATTGATTTAATGAAGTTTTTCTTTGATGTCTCTGACACACTTCTCATTTCTGTTAAACTGTTCTGCATTACTTCAAAGCACTGTTGATTTATGAGTCATAAATATGCAAAGTGCTAATTTGCCATGTCTCTAGCATGCCTCTTCAACTTTCTGGGTTTGTGTTTATTGTTGTGCTTGTATTTGTTTGCACCTAATTCCATTGCAAGAAAACATTCTGCAGCTAAAAAATATTTTTATTTAAGTTTTTTTTTTTTTATCTAAGAACACTGTCTTCATCTAAGAATTATTACTGGTTTGGACATATTTGTAAATGAGGCTCCTGTTATAGTGCTAACTTTTTTACAGTCATTTCCATACTGACAAAATAATAATACTCATATTAACATTCAAATAACACTCATTATTTAAATTACTTTGGGTTTTCTTTGTTTGCAGAGAATGATTTTCTAATTAGTAGTGTACTATGGTGTTGTGGTGTAACTGGCAGGCAGCTAAACATCACACAATTGTTTGCTCACTCTTCCTCAGTGGGACGGGGAAAAGAATAGAAAAAAAAAAAAAAAAAGATAAAACTTGTGAGTTGAGATAATGATAATTTATTAGGACAGAAAAGTAGATAAAATAATAATAATGATAAAAGAATATACAAAGCAAGTGATGCACAATGCAATTGCTCACCACCCACTGAACAATGTACAGCCAGTGCCTGAGCAGCAACCAGACTTCCCTTCTCCAGCCAACTCGTCTCAGTTTTATTTTTCAGCATGACATCATGGAATGGAGTATGGAATATCCTTTCGGCCAGTTTGAATCAGCTCTCCTGGCCATGTCCCCTCACAATTTCTTGTGCACCCTCAGCATCCTTGCTGGAAAGGAAGTAAGAGAAGCTGAAAAATTCTTGGTTTAACATAAGCACTACTCAGCAACAACTAAAACATCAGTGGCTTATCAACATTATTCTCATCCTAAATCGAAAACACAGCACTATACCAGCTACTAGGAAGAAAATTAACTCTATTCCAGCTGAAACCTGAACATATGGATATTAAAAAAAAATTATCTTCATTATACTTATGGCAGTTATAGCGATAACTTGTTTTAAGAGCAGAGCAAACACAGCACTCAGAGAATATTGGGAACTATTTTTTCCTGACAATGGAAGAGAACTCAAGACAGTAAAATAGTTTTACTGATTTTGGCTAAAGAAGAGAGGAAAAAGTCATGCAACCTACTATCACATCAAAACATTTGTTAATCTATCTACATTGCTTGTCATTCACATTCACTATTAGAAAACTTATTTTCAAAACCTTCCTCAATTGATCTTTCTCTTGTATTTCAATTTTAGAAAAAAAACATTTTTACTCTCCTCATTATTATTTTCAGTTACAGCATATCCTTATCTGATATTCAGGATCAATAAGGAAAAACAAAGAAAACAAATGGTTATGTAGAGAGAAATGTAAAATGAAATGTAAACGTCGTCTCTTTTTGCAAATTCCCTTCCAACCCCATATCATTCTGTGATTCCATGATTCTGTGAATGCATCACAGGCTGGGATCTACCTGGCTGGGGAGCAGCTCTGTGGAAAGAGCAGTGTGCCATATGAGGAAAGTCTGAGAGAATTAGGTTTGTCCAGCTTTGAGAAAAGAAAGCTTAGAGGAGACCTTATCACCATGTTCCAGTACTTAAAGGGCATGTATAAAGAAGATGGAGAGTCCTTTTTTAAAAGGAGTCTTTTTTTTTTTTTCTTCTTTTTGATGGATTTCAGTTTTCAAAAAGTCCTTGAATAGGAGAAAAAAAATCAGAGTGATTAATAGGCAACATTATTCATTTGTTTGGTTTGTTGTGGGAAGTTGTGAGTTTTTTTGGGTTTTGGGTTTTTTTTACAGACAAAATAGATATCTAATGCCCTCCATTGTTTCCATTTGAAACATAAGAACACAGGGTTATAGAGATACCTTGAAGCACCAGTTGTTGTGTCTTGCCCTTCATTGACCTATCAAACTCCATTTGGAAAAACTATAGACAGTTTTACTGTGAGTTTTTTCTGGAACTCCACAGACATTACAATTATGAGGATTCTTTTAATATCCAGTGGTATTTATACACTTAAACATTAAATAAGTTTCTTAGCAGGCTCCACACAGCACATTACATCTGTCCTTAGGCAATAAAGAAAGAATGAAGTCTAGACAGTTCATGACTTCAGTCTCCAATTTTCATCTAAGAAACTTTTTCTACAATCAAGACTGTAAAATTAAAGGTAAGATACAATAATTAAAGTTCAGAGGTCACAGGGGCAGTTTAAGATGAAACAATAAAAGAAAAATATATTAAAGCAGCAACTTGCAAATAGAACATCATGTCACATTAACAAGTATTACTGTGTTTTAATAATGGGAATTATAATTTCTGTTCCATGTGGTAGGAATATTAACGGCGTCTGAAAAACAGGGACTGAAATAACATTGATTCACATAGCAATGTTCAGCAAAGTTGTGAAAAAATACCATGAAGAGAAGAGAAGAGAAGAGAAGAGAAGAGAAGAGAAGAGAAGAGAAGAGAAGAGAAGAGAAGATTGTTTAATACAGACAGGTTTTATGTAAATCATTTTTTCTTGGTTGTGGTAACCTTATAGTGGAAAACATACGTAATTAAATATAATAATTAATTTCACACAAGCACTTCAAGAAAAACCCAGTCATGGTTGATTGCTTCATATTTGTGACATGCACTCGTGTGATAAATTGTGGGCTTACTCATTTTGGCTTGAAAGACATAGCAATTAAAATACAAGTAGATTGTAATATTTAGACACCAGTGAGTTAATTCCTATTTTTTTAAGAGATGTGAGGATCCTGTGATTTATGACAAAAATAGGATCTAACATAAATATTAGTTATGGATGAAATCACTATCATTTAAGGGTTAATTTTACCAGTTAAGCAGTCAAGTATGGACAAGAAAACATTTCTAAATAAAAATTTGAAGTACATGCCCCAATAAGACTGGCGTGTATGTAACCACACATGGATCATATGCATATAAATTTAATGCATTTTTACCAATTGTGAATAACCATTGACTGACTTAGATTAGAATAAAATCAGTTTTAGAAATAAACGTAAAAATTCTGTTAGTTCAACATATCTATCTCCTCCAAATTAATGACAAGGTAAGCAGCTGAAGATAAGGCACAAAATTTCGTAGCAACATGACAAGAAATAAATTGCTAGTGCCTAGAAGAATAAAGGTTATAAATAAGAAGTCTTTTTCTAAGTATTTCCCTCCCTACCAACTGAAATTATGTTGTAAGTGATGATATCTAGCCATCGGTATTAAAAATTTCTGAGTTTGGATAGCTGTAAAAGATCTTATGAAGATATATCTGAAGGTTACTTCTGCTGTATTTCAATATTTTGCTGGTAGACTCCATAACATAAACACAAACCTTTCAGCTAATGTTACATCTGAAATCACTGGAAGTGATGCTTTGACAGCAAAAGATTTTATCTTCTGTTTGTGAAGTTTCAGTACTATACGGAGAAGCTTCAAAGGCCAAGGTTGCTGCTGTTTTCAAAGAGATAAGCAGTTAATAAAAGTATATTTTACCTAACTAATTTATTCTATGGATCTTTGTTTAGGTCAATTCAGAGTTATTATAATAATGTCAGCAAAAAGTTGAAATATATTGGGTGAAACATAATGTTTTATTTTTAAGAAATGGGACTTGAAGAGACTACTAGGAAAAAGAAAACAGAAGGAGTTTTTGTTGGTTTCTTAGTTTCTTTCAATATAATTATTTTCAGTTTGGGTTTATGCCAAGAAAGAAGATAAAGCTCATGCCCGTTTCAGTGCTCTCCAAATACACAGACTCCATTTCTAACAGAGATCTATTAATGGTTTACTAGAAATAATAAAGGAAAGCTGGTTTGTCATTATCAGCATAAAGATACAAAGAAGAATTTCATCTTATATTATATTATATTATATTATATTAATTATATTATTATACTGAAATGTCATTTCTACACTGTCTTTTCCTTGAAATTATCTATGTGTCTTTCTTCAGCTGGTTATGAGTTTTTGCCATCATTCTTAGAAATCTCAAATTTTTGCTTTGCATTGTGGAATCTTTGATAAGACTAAGGCCTGTTCTTTCGCCAGAGCAAATGCTCCTACACCATTGAACTTAAAAGCCCCCACATATGACTCTATATATCTGTATTGACATTAACAAAATAATTTTTTATTATTATGATCATCTGATGTGCAATGAGGCATGTTTGTTTTTTGTCATGATTTGAGGTAAAATAAACCAATTTTCTGTTCAGTAGTTTTACTTTCTTAGCGGGGCCTCTTCTAACTAACTCAAGTCTGAAATTAACAACACATTGTTCAGAAAACTGTTCACTATCACAGTAATAAGACCTGATTATACCAAGGAATGGTATGCAGAGAGGCCCTTGCTTGTACTTATTGCTATAACAACCAAGGTCAGGTAATTTCGTTATTTGCCCCATTGGAGGGTTGGAAGTGGAAAAGTGTAGAGGGGTTACACCTGTAGGGAGGAAAGGACAGGACAGGTGACCCAAAATTGACCAACTGGGGTATTCTATCCCATCTGCATCATGCTCAGTATAAAAGCAATCAAAGGGTCAACTCTCTTTCTTCAGTGGCCATTGTCTGAAGGAGGACCCTGTCTGTCCATCTGCCTTTGACCCTGATCCGGACATTTCTGACTCCATTTCTGGAATCCAG
>VXBJ01005017.1:300975-330326 GCA_013400055.1 Nycticryphes semicollaris
AAAAAAAAAAAACCACCAAAAAACCCCAAAAACCAAAATGAAAGATATTTGTATTACCCATTTAGTTAGCTAGTTAAACAATATTAAAATGCCTAATTTAGGAGATAGGTTCCTCTCTTTCATTGAGGGAGAATCATCTAGAATGATAACATCTAGAAGTAGCAGCTTTTATATGACACAGCATACTCAGAAACTCAAGTCCTTCAGTCATTCTTTCTAGTCGCTAAGTGCAAACACAAGAGAGAAGTACAAATCACAGAATGATAGAATCATTTTGTTTAGAAGAGACCTTTAAGATCATCAAATCCAACAGTTAACCTGGCACTGACAAATTGCCGCTAAACCATGTCCCTTAGCACTTCAGCTACATGTCTTTTAAATACCTCCATGGGTGGTGATTCAGTCTCTTCCTAGGAAGTCTGTTCCAATGCCTTTCAGTGAAAAAGATTTTCCTGCTATCCAATCTAAACTTCCCCTGATGCAACTATTTTCTCTTGTCCTACCACCTGTTACTTGGGAAAAGAGACTGACACCCACCTCACGACAACTTCCTTCCAGGAAGTTGTAGAGAGTGATAAGGTCTCCCCTCATCCACCTTCTCTCCAGGCTAAACAACCTCAGTTCCCTCAGTTGCTCTTCATAAGACTTGTGTGCTAGGCCCCTCACCAGCTTTGTTGCACTTTGGTCATGATCCAATACCTCAATGTCTCTCCTGTAGTTAGGGGCCCAAAACTGAACAGAGTGCCGAATACAGGAGGGACAATTACTTCTCTAGTCTGCTGGCCATGGTATTTCTGACACAGGCCGGGATGCTGGTGGCCTTCTTGGCTACTTGGGCACGCTGCTGGATCATACTCAGCCGACAGTCGCCCGGCACCTGGATGGTCCTTTTCCACCTGGCAGCTTTCCAGCCACTCTTCCTGGAGAGTTTCATGGGGTTGTTCTGACCCAAGTACAGGACCTGTCACTTGGCCTTGTTGAACCTCATTTCATTGCCCTGANCCAGGCTAAACAACCTCAGTTCCCTCAGTTGCTCTTCATAAGACTTGTGTGCTAGGCCCCTCACCAGCTTTGTTGCACTTTGGTCATGATCCAATACCTCAATGTCTCTCCTGTAGTTAGGGGCCCAAAACTGAACAGAGTGCCGAATACAGGAGGGACAATTACTTCTCTAGTCTGCTGGCCATGGTATTTCTGACACAGGCCGGGATGCTGGTGGCCTTCTTGGCTACTTGGGCACGCTGCTGGATCATACTCAGCCGACAGTCGCCCGGCACCTGGATGGTCCTTTTCCACCTGGCAGCTTTCCAGCCACTCTTCCTGGAGAGTTTCATGGGGTTGTTCTGACCCAAGTACAGGACCTGTCACTTGGCCTTGTTGAACCTCATTTCATTGCCCTGAGCCCATCAATCCAACCTGCCCAGATCCCTCTGTAGAGTCTTCCTTCTCTCAAGCAGGTCAACACTAGCATCCAATTTGGTGTTACCTACAACTTACTGAGAGTGTGCTCGATCCCCTTTTCCATTTTTAATTGTTTTTTTTTTTTTTTATGGCAGTAGCCAGATTAAGTTCTAGTTGGGCTTTGGCCCTTCTAAATTTCTCCCTGCATAGCCTCATGAAATCTTTGCAGTTTTCCTGGTGGCCTGCCCATTATTCCATAGGCCAGAAACTTTTCCTTTTCTTACTGAGTTCCAGCCGAAGCTCTTGGTTTTGCCAGGCTGGTCTTCCCTGCCAGCTTATTTTATGGCACATGAGGACAGGCAGCTCCTGCACCTAAAATATTTCCTTCTAGAAGTATGTCTAGCTTTCCTGCAAGCCTTTGCCCTTCAGGACTGTCTCCCAAAGGACTCTGTCAACCAGTCTCATAAACAGTTTGAGGTCTGCCCTCTGGAAGTTGAAGGTGGCAGTTCTGCTAACACCCCTCCTTACTTCTCTGAGAATTGAAAACTATCTTTTCATGATCACTATGCCACTCCAGCCACCAAATCACTCATCAATCCTTCTCTGCTTGTAAACAACAGTTCCAGTGGAGTGTCTTCCCTAGTTGGCTCATTCACCAGCTGTGTCAGGAAGTTATCTTCCACACACTCCAGAAACCTCCTTCACTGTTTCCTTTCTGCTGAGTTATATTTACAGTAGATATCTGGTAAGTTTCAGTCCTCAACAAGAACAAACTGTAGAGATTGTAAGATTTCTCCCAGCTGCTTATAGAATATTTTTTCTGCCTCTTCATCTTGGTTGGGCTATCTACAACAGACTCTCACCATGGCATCTGTCACCTTGGCTTTCCCCCTGATTCTTACCCACAGACACTTAATCCTACGATTACCATCATTAAGCTCAAGACAATCCAACTCTTCCTAACAAACAGGGCCACTCCACCATCTCTCCTTCTTGACCTATACCTTGTAAAGAGTTTATAGCCATCAAATGCAGCACCCTAGTTATTCATATCATCCCATCATATTTCTGTGATGGTGGCTATACCATAGTTATCCCACTGCATAATGCTTTGCTGTTTGTTGCCCTTACTGCATGCTTTGGTATAGATGTACTTCAGTTGGGCTATTGATCCCGCCACCTTTTTGGAGTGAGAAGCCCTAAGTCCTACCTGACCATTCTGAGGTGCTTCTGAGATTTCTAGCTCATCAACATCCCTTGTGTCTTTGTTATTGCATGGCACTCCATTCCCTGACTCCACTGGGATGGCAGACCAAAAGACTTCACTAGCACAGCATCCCGTAATCCTTGAAGTGCCATGCCCAGACTTGTCTCCAGCAAGCTTTTCCCCTTAAAATCTAGTGTAAAGCTCTTTTGATGAGCACTACCATTTCCTGTGGAAAAAAACTTTTTCCTCTGCTGAGACAGGTGTAGCCCATCTGTCACCAGTAGGCCTGTTATCACTTAAACTGACCCATGATCAAAAAACCCAGAGTCCTGCTGGTAGCACCAGCCTCTGTATCACTTGAATCCCTATGCTGCATGAGAACAACCCTATCACAAGTGACTTGCGAAGGATACACACGGAATTACATTTATGCTGCTAGCCTCAGGAGAGATCCTGGTCTCTCATTGCCAGATGTAGAAACTGCTTATGACTCAGCTCTAGGTCAGAGACAAGTATTCATCCATGATGCTCTGGTTTTCATGAAAATGAAAGATGAGCTCAGAGGCTAACACTTTGAATTTATGAAGACACACCATCTAAAATAAAACAAGCTTAGTGAATCACCACAGAGCTATATATCCTTTATCTGACTGTTTTCTTTCAATTTGGACAGAACGTATCTATTTTAAAAGTATTTAAAAGGGGTTTATTTCAATGGACAAATTAAATAATTCCTATAAATAAGCTTACTGATTCTGGATAGTATTTTTAATAGACAATATATAAATTAGTAGTTCAATATTAAAATTCCCTTTTTTTGAAAACCAAATATTTTAGCCCGTGTTCCTGATACATATGTGGACTTTGTCTTTTTTGGGATAATTTTTGACTTCTTTCAGCTTCTTTGTTTATGTGAAATAATTTTTAAATATGAATACATAATATAGCAAACTGTGTAGCTTTAACTTGAATTATATCTTTACACAAATCAAATTCCAGATTGCACTGAGGCTTTGGTTGTAGGCAAAGTACAAATATAATATAAGGACTGATATCAACCTACCTAAACAGAAGAACAGGCTCAAGAAAGAGTTGCAACTTCAGAATTTTCTGTCCAATAACTACTGTTTTTTCGGAGGATTGGAGTTTGATTCAAAAATTCAGCATGTATACTCTCATTTGAAGATTAATTGCTACACTGGTGAATTTGATATCTTTAAATCTTTAGTCACTCTAGGTCCTTGAGTAAACCAAGCATTTAGTACTCAAGTGTTGCACTTGCATTTCTTTCTCAGAGAACACACACTCACCCTGGATTGGCTTACCTTATAAAAGTAAAAGAAATCTCATGAAACAGGTGTTTTTAACATTTTATACTTCATTAGTTACAATATCTTCCCATATACACCTTACTCTAAGTGTGGAAAATTTCTTTTGGGATTCTTTTGGTATTTGGTTGATGGCTTTTTGGTACCTCACTATTCACAATTGTACTGATAAAGCCACCAAACTATCCTTTTTATGTCAACATGTCATTACAGAATGTAATATATATGATAACGATGCAAAGTAAGACTGGTAAGCTCCTAATTTTCATGAAACTTGAGATACTACCAAGCTATCCTCCACTGTTTTATTACAGAAATATTATGCAAGTCAGTGCTAGAAGCAATGGTATTTGCTGCATCTGAGTCATAGAAATACATCTCTCTCTTTCATCTTGGTTTCTTTAGGTGGTTAAAATGGAATGTACATTTTTCGCATGCTTCTTGCTTTTCTTATCTTAGAGACCCAGAATATAACTTAGCATAACATTTTAAACATGATTTATGTGCTTAGGAGCCTGAATCTCAGAAGGAAATAATGAATTTTAGGATCTTAAGTTACTCAGCCATTTGAAAACCTAACTTCTTTCTTTCTCTGTGTACATAGAGCAAGGACTTCTGCCTTGCTTCTATTAAACTAGATAAAGGAGTAGTGAATATGCATCTTCTCATAAAAGAAGAGTTGTTCTCATGCCTTGCTTTACTATAACTTTGAAGCAAAAAAAACTCAGGAAAAGAATGGAACAATATTTTTTTGCCCCTGCATCATGAAAATCATGGGAACTGGGTCATCACCACAGGAGAAAGAAATACAACATAGACTTTCTCACTGCTACAACTACAGAGAGCATTAGCTACAAGAGGGTAAAGGAGGAAAAGGAGTTCAAGTTTTTGACTGAGCTGATGACAGTTACACATACCTGCTATGTAGTCATTGTAAATACTGTGGCTGAACATAGGTTACCTGAGTAATAAGACTGCATATACACTGTGAAAGTAAAGTCTTCTGAAGTCAGAACTGCTGAATTAATAGTTGAAAAACAAGGTCATAGAAAATGGTGACTTAGCTTTTGGTTATTTTTTGATGTTGTATAAAGAAAAAAATAACAGGAAATTAAGAAGAGCTCATTTCCATGAAATTAATCCATATAAACTTCATTATTTGGTAAGGAACATTCCTGGTAAAACTCTATACTTAATAAGAGATTTTTAGGTTTCTTTCCCTGTGCAAATGGATTTTTCCTGGAGGAAAAACAAAACAAAACCCACCCAAAATAAACAAACAAATCCTGCAAACTTATAAGAAAAAAAAAAAAAAAAAGGCAATGTTTTAAATTATTATATTCTCAAGCCAGTCCTCTAGTACTTCTGTTTTTCTTTTTAGAAAGGGAAGAAAACAGAAGAGAAATATGCAATTGTTTAGTTTCACATATAAATTGTGCTCTCCTTTTTTCTGACAGCAATATTATTGGCATGGCACCCCTCTTGTGATACCAATTTATCATAGCTTTGAGCTTAGTAAGAAACTAACTGCATTTGTCCAATACCGACAAAACCAAAAGTTAGCAAAACCAAGGAGACTTTTCCTTAAAGGACCGGTATACTGATCCAACGTGGAAAAAAAAAAAAATAGGGTCCTACCTTACTAGAGGAACTAAATACATATACTCTTTGACATCACATAGGAACTGAAATAGCATTTTCAGAGGTAATTCTTTTCACTTTGACAAAGGAACAGCCTGAGAACCAGAAGTTTTCATTATATTTCACAGGTTGACTCTTTTGGATGTTTTCAGCTGAGCTACATGTAATTTCCATTTTTTCTGGTTTTGACACTTTGAGATTCAGTAGCTCTTATGTACCTGCAATTCACAAAGGAAATTCCTCATCTTTATAAAATCTTTCTTTTGAGATTTAGAACAATAGAGGAAAACTACAAACTCAACATTAAAAGTGCTTACATTGGTGTTTTAAGGTAAAAGTTTTGAACATTTCAGAAGCATAAATGCATCTGTTGCTTCCCTTTGGCTCCTAAAACACCTTTCATTTTCCCTCCTAAATGTCTAATGATTTAAATGTCTTGCAGACAGTTACAAAACCGCATTCACACCATATTCTTACCTTTGAGTTTGATATTACAGTTCCTAGCACTGTATTCTCTGTATTCTCTATTCAGGGACCTCCAACTATTGAAGTAAGGATGACAGAGCTCCTGACAGCATTGGATACGTGGGCCTTTGTGACCTGAGGTCTCACTCTAGCTGTTGGCACGTAAGTTCACTTGTTCTGGTCTCTCCAGTTCCTGGTACCATGACCCCAGGGCCTGCTGACCTGTGGTCTGGCCCCAGTGGCTGGCACTCAGTCTCTATCCCTCCTTCCCTGTCTTGACACTGGACCAAGAGCTGATCCATAAGGAAAGGAGTTCAAAATGGGATTTCTTTACTTAGGACAGACTGCACTGATCAGAAGCAGAGTATTGCCAGACAAACATACCGACCAGCCCTTTTTATCCCCTTATTGCTCTATTTTTCTTTTTTTTTTGTTCCTCCCTAAATCATCTACTTCCCTCCTTTTCCCATCTTTGCTACTTCCCCTAAGCATCCCAAAGCAAGTCTTAGAGAATCATAGAATCATAGAATGGTTAGAGTTGGAAAGGACTTTAAAAATCACCTAGTTCCAAACCCTTGCCATGGGCAGGGACACCTCCCACTAGAGTGTAGGTTGCTCAAAGCCCCATCCAATCTGGCCTTGAACACTCCCAGGGATCGAGCATCCAGAACTTCTTTGGACAACCTGTTCCAGTGCCTCACCACCCTCACAGGAAAAAAATTATTTCTGGTATCTAATATAAATCTCCCCTCTTCCAATTTAAAACTGTTACCCCTTGTGCTGTCACTACATTCCCTGACAAAGAGTCCCTCTCCCGCTCTCCTGTAGGCTCCCTTCAAATATTGGAAGGTTGCTCCCAGAGCCTTCTCCTCTCCACGCTGAACAAGCCCAGCTCCCTCAGCTGTCTTCATAGGAAGAGGTGCTCCATCCCTCTGATGATCTTCGTGGCAATCCCAAGAATCTTCTGCAATCTTCTTCTTCTGCAATCCCAAAATGCATCCTTCTCTTCCTTCTTCCTTCCTCTGCATCCTGTTATGTGTCCCATACTTCTAGGCAGCAACCCCTCTCAGTGCCAAAGGTGCTCTGAAGATCTGCTCCCCTTAACTCTTCCTTACGGGTTTCATATCTGGCCTAGGTGCTGGGGGTCTCCTGAGACAGCCCTGGGAAGGACCTGGACAGGGTGTCCTTTCATTTGTGTTCTCATCTGCCTTAGTGGCCCTGTGCTCCTTTGTAGATATGTAGAGGAGCTTTAATAATGTAACCTTACACCCTGAAGTGTGAATTTATACTTACCGACATCTAAATTTCCCATTTCAGGCAGTGTCTTTCAACCAAGAGTTGTCAGAGACAGATTTTGTACCCCATTATCCTTGTTTTCTTTGGACTTGAACATAAAGCAAACAATTAGAAACCAGAACAAACTCAGCCCAGTGCATAGCTCTTATCTTTGTTAGTCCACAATTTTAACTACAGAAAAAGCAGATATTCAGTGCTGCATGAAGCAGCTAGAAATCCATTTTCAACCTGAAAATTGACAAATTTATTTCCACACCTGAGCAGCTGAAGTCTGAGGGGTGGTGTTTTCCCTGTGAACAGCTGTACTCTCAGTGTGATCAGCCACAACCTTTTAGTTAATTCAATGTATTCTTGATACTGTGTTTGAATGTGTGTTTGTTTGCACTTCAACCACATGGACTAGTGTGTACCTTACAGCTCCTGTGGATAAAGAGCAATGGGAATCATGTTTTCTGAGACTTATTATGTAAATTGCTCCCTCAGATCCATCCATTATTATATTGCATTTGAAAATCATTCCACATATTCAAATGTTCATTTTCATAGCACGTCATTTTTCCGCAAACAACCTACACCACAATGGCCTGTACAACAGTGTGTCACACTGTTGATATAATCAGTGACATAACACAAGATATGTGACCCAAAGGCATTTTGTTCCCTGCAGCAGTTCTTCTGGTAATATCTCTGCAGTGATTATGAAGAATCTGCAATGATGTGCAAAGATACTCTTTCCTCTGACACTCTAGGGAATTCTACGGAGACACGTCCTTGGACTTAACTAGATTGATGTCCTACAGGTCTTTTTTTTAGTACAGTGCATGTGGATAATTTTTTATTCTAAATTCCACAAAACTCTTCAGAGAGTGATGCCCTTGAACCCCTGCCAAAGTGATTCCCTGAAGGTCCTGTATTAGAAAAATATGTTTCGTCCCAAATCTTTCAGAAAAGTGAGCTTATTACTGTCTGAGATTTTTAACAGAGCAATGACTCTTGTAGGGTATACTTGCTCAAAATTTTAGTCTGAAGAATCTCCTGGGAACATTTCATGTGGGTGTTTTGTCACTTCTCTTCATTGTATTCATTTAGGGTATTTTAGCCTCTCATTCTCAAGCACTGTCACTAACTATTCTTCTTATTTATCAAAGCTTTAGTTTATTTCACAGGTTTGATGTCACAGTCTTATCAAGCCACTTTGTATTAATTGAGTATGGACAACATATCAGTGATGCTGCAAATGTATCTGAAGATCTGTAGCTGTGGAAATACACCAAAGTTAGTATCATTGAAGTCACTAAAAATAACCTCCAAGTCAGAATCCCAATAAAATCAAGAGAGATGTGTGTCTTGGGCCAGACAACCTCACCACTTCATATCTACATGTAGAGCCATACTGAAAGAAGTGGGAGAGTGGGAGGTATATATCACTTTTTCCATGCTATGAAAAATAACAATAAATTTAAAAAAAGATTGTGTAGTTAAGATGATCAGAGATGATCTCTCCGGTTTTCTATTTGTGATACTTTCTAGGGTAGCAGTCAGGGGAAATTCTGAAGCTATCCTGTGAAAGACCTGGAGGTGAAATGATGGAGGATTAACCCTAGTATTGATGAATATAATCTTGGTTTACTTAACAATCCACAGCTTTGGATGGGAAAGGGAATCACAGTGATTTAGCTGTTGAAAAACCCCTCTGCATAGGTGTTTACAAGTATTTCTTATTACAGCAGAATTCCCACTGGTATTTATAAACAAGACACTGAATGCAAATCTAACCTAATATCCTAAAGTCATTTCTAGGATAAAACAATATTGATCATAAATGCATTGCTGGAATTACCATTAGTTCTTTGATATCTATGTTTTGCAATCTTATTAAAATAGAATCTTGTATATATTGCACATGGATATACATAACAATTTTTATTAATGATTTTTTCATTTTCCTTAAAGAAAATAAAATCTCAACCTCTCTGTTGCTACACAAAGCCACAAGAATTACTAATACATTATGAAAATCCATATCAGATTCTAACATGTTCACAGGCTCACAATGAAATACAATGTCAAGGAGATTTTATTCCAGATCCACAAATAAATGCTTTAGTTTAAAAATCACATGCAACAAATGTAACATCAGAGAGATCAAAGCATACAAAGTATCTGAAGTAAAAACCTTTAAAAATTACATGTTTTAAGGTTGGTAATTTGATATTTAGCAAGGTTGGAATTTGTTAGTGGAAATACTCTTTCACTACTGGCAGAATGCCAGTGTCGCAAGGTACTAATAATGGTACTCATACTTTGTAAAGTTTTCATAAATTTCACTTGAAGGCATTCACTGTTTTAACTACAAAAAGGGTACAGTGAATTATTGGTAAATATAAACACAAACAGAACTAAAAAGCCCTAACAATTCTAACTAGCTTTTGAAAATACTATTTTCTTTTTTTCTCCCTGCTTTATGATTACTTCTGCAACAGTAGTATCTCTTTAGAGCTTCTGAAATGGAAAAGCAGCACTCTAAGGTTAAGGATAGTTCCCTGTTGCCCTGGTGATTTCCCATCTCATGTAATTTCAACCTGGTTTTTATATAGCACAATATTAATACCTTTGTATAAGCTATAGGTAAAAAAAAAAAAAAAAAAACAACAAACCACCACAAACAAAAACAAAACCACTATAAAACCCATAAAACCAATAAAAAAAATTAAAAATAAACCAAACCCAGCATAAAATTTATGATTTATTATTTGCGGTGTGTTTGCAAGAAGCAGTGTAAGTGCCATGTGAGGTGCTAAAAGTATAATGGTTGATGTCATTACAGAGTGTTCATTCACAAAACACGTAAATGTTAAAGTTCATAATGTTCTTTGAAACACAAAGGGAACGTAGAGATGAATTGAGCAGTATGCTTTCCTTCCACTAAAAGTAAAAATTGGGGAAAAAATCCTGTCTAGCTTTTCTTTATCCTGATCATTTTCATAAATATGACCCAAAACTAGACTTGATAGCTGTGCAAGAGCATTATTAATTCACAGTGATCTAAAATCCCGTTATCAGTTTCCAAAGTGCAATACAGCCAGTAAACCAGCATTAAGTTTTCAAGACACAGATTTTTACAGGTAATTAGATAGCTATGTCAAATCTTGCATAGTGGACATGAAATTTGCGTAATAATGTTGGGAAGCGTTCTCAGCATTCTTCCATCACCATTCCCTCTGCATGTGCTGTAGAAGGTGTAAAGTGTGTAAGCAAGCCTTTGAGATTCCTAGTGCCAAAGGAGAGGGATTTTGTACGACATCTGAGAGTTTCTTTCTTTCTTGTAAGGTCAGTTTGTGTACTGAAGTGGATGCAAGAAAAAATGTAAATGAAATGTAGATGAAAATCCAGAAACAGAAGTTACCAGTGTGTTTTAGGAAAAGGGTCCGCTGAAATTCCATAACATGCTCTCTTCCAAGAAGTTTCAAAAGAATAGAGAAAATCCAGAATGTTTTACTATACGCATAGATAGCTACGTGAAGGCATTAAATTGAACTGAACTTTGTCTCTGTAGCTTTGAACTGAAGTCTCTGAGATTCCCTCTCTTCTTAAGTGTTTCTTACAAGCTACCTCTTACTGTCTGCATACTGTCTCTTTTGTACTTCAGCCTCAGGCAAATTGTTCCATTTAACCATTGTATCCAGCTGTAAATTTTCCTTGTATTTCTAATTCTCTCTATATACAGCATAAGAAACAAAGTATCTCTACTATGAAACCATTTTTCTAAAGATAGGCTAAGAACTCTAAGATAATTTTTCAGATATTAAATAACCAAATAATCAAAGCATCTTATATGAATTACCTTAAAAAAAAAATCCTAATAGATTTTCCTGGCTTATCTTGAAAAATATGTGTTTTAAAGATCAAGCAAAGACATTGCTGAAATGAAAGATTTTTACTTTTTGATGCACATTTTAAAGAGGAAAACCCAAGGAAGGGCAAGAAACAGACTTCCTGTTAAAATTACTAAAATATTTTTATAAAACTGCAACACTCCTTTTAGCTTGTCTCTTTTTCTTTATTGTGATTTTTTTGATGACTATAAGAAATTAGGAACTTTACTGCATGTTTGCTATTTATCTTAGAAATTTCAATTATATGTTGAAATTTCCAAAGTTTCTTGAAGAAAAATGTTTATTATTTTATTTTATTTTATTATATTGTATTTTAGCTATTTGTGTTTATTTAGTTAGAAAGTTACTGAAGTTCAAGCTTATGAACTTGAAAAGGAAAATTGATTTCCATAAGCTGGACTGACCTTAAAAGTGAAAACATAAGCAAAAAAGTCAATACTCAAAATATATATATATAAAAATAATGCTGATTTGCTGTTTTTACAAAGTGACTTTCATAATCATGCCTTGTATATTGTGAAAGACAGTAATTTTGCATTAGTGATAAATAAGATAAGCACAATTTAATACATAGTTGCAGTAGCTTAGTCATATATTTTAAAAAATCTTCTATAGTAGCTGCGACAGTTAATAAACCAATTTGCAAGCATCATCAGTGGAATATTGGATGTGCTCTAAAATCATATTCAGACAATGTGGAAAGAACATAATTGGTTTTTGCTGCAAGTATACAAATAATTCAGTTTCTTAAGATGAATATTACGAATAACATAATGAGGCTGAGATTGCTGGTGGTTTTTTTTTTTGTTTTTTTTTTTTTCCCTTGCAATATAGCCCTACTACATTGGCAAGGGATCTTGGCTAGGATTTAATGTGTCACCAGTGTTGTCATGAAATGCTTGTTCAGCACAAAGTACAGCAGAGACATTCTGGGTTTACCCAGAATAAACCCTAATACGAATTATTTTTGTATGAGAAAAGAAGAGTAATGACATTATTTTTTTAAATTTTTAGTAATATACATAATTATATCAATATCAATCTGTAAGTTGCTCAGCTTTCAGTGATTTATTCTGCTTAGTAGATAGTGCATTACTTTCTTCCATGTACAAGAATTTACGTAATCTTTAAAAGTATAGCAGACTGTGACTTGTGACAGTGTATAAAAAGTGTGAAGAAAGGAATTCATATCAGATCCAAGATAATAACACTAATTCACTGCCACATCTATCTATTAGGTTCCAGTTACAAATTACATTAAATTCACATTTCAGTATGACCTGCTCTAAGTTTAAAGAAATCCTGCCAAAATCATGCAATGAGAGAGTAAAAACTTAATGCTGAGTGGTCACAGCAGGATTGTTTTACCTAATACTAGCCATCTACAATTAGGCATTTAATCTAAAGCAATTTTCTTGACTCCAAAAATAGGATCTTGTAGAAGAACAGAATAATAAATTTCAAATAGAAATAGCAAAATCGGTTTTATGCATTATCTCTATTTGATTACATCTGCAATATAAGAAGGTATGCTCAATGACACCTCCCACAGTCATATTCTCCAGCTGTCATTGCAAACCTGAGTGAAACATACAGCAACTCCCTTTCAGCCTCCATGCAATACTTCCTTTCTGTGGAAATACGAAACAGTAGAGAGATGGTCCTGAGTTTTATGATGTAGAAGGGGCAGCAGAGAATCACAGAATCACAAAATATATATGGGGTTGTAAGGGATCTCTGGAGATCACCTAATCCAACCCACCTACCAAAGCAGGTCCTTCTAGAGCAGGTTGCACAGGAACTGGTCCAGGTAGGTTTTGAACATCTCCAGAGACGAAGACTCCACCACTTCTCTGGGCAGCCTCTTTCAGTGCTGTGCCACCCTCAGTGCTGTGGCACCCTCAAAGAGATGAGGTTCCTCCTCATGTTTAGATGGATCTTCTTATGTTAAAGTTTGTGCTCATTTCCTTTTGTCCTCTCAATGGGCACCACTGAAAAAAGACTGGCCCCATCCTCAACACCCACCCTTTAAGTATTTATAGGTGTTGATCAGATCCCCCCTCAGCCTTCTCTTCTCCAGACTAAAAAGACCCAAGTTCCTCAGTCTTTCCTCTTAAGAAAGATGTTCCAGGCCCCTAATCACCTTTGTGGTCCTCTGCAGCAGTTCCCTGTCCTTCCTGAACTGGGAAGCCCAGAACTGGACACAGTACTCCAGATGGGGCCTCACTAGGGATGTATGTATTTGTATAGCACATGTAAAATTATGAGTTAGTTTTAGAAGGAATATTTAGTGCTCCTCTGCTTTATAGTATCCTTGGAAGAGTATTGAAGACCTGTGTTAGAAAACAAGGTTCTCTACAAAGCATACATGGAGATGAAGAGGCCTGAAAATGAGATCCAAAGTTACCAATACATTGATGTAATCAGTAGTCAAGTGCTGAGCAGCAGGATGTCTCTTATATCTGATGCTGCATTGGAGATTGTTAATTCAAGAGTGAAAATAGATATGTGAAACCACCCCTTAAGTATTTATAGGTGTTGATCAGATCCCTTCTCTTCTCCAGACTAAAAGAAGTCTTTGTCTTTTAGAAGAAAGACTTCTTCTCCAGACTAAAAAGACCCAACTGAACTGAGACACCCAGAACTGGACACAGTACGCCAGATGGGGCCTCACCAGGGCGGAGTAGAGGGGCAGGATAACCTCACTCTACCTGCTGGCCGCACTCTTCTTGATGCACTACAGGGTGCCATTGGCCTTCTTGGCCACAAGGGCACATTGCTGGCTCACAGTCATCCTGTTGTCTACCAGGATCCCCTGGTCTTTTTCCTCAGAGGTGCTCTCCAGCAGGTCAGCACCCAACCTATATTGGTGCATAGGGCTATTTCTCCCCATGTGCAGGACCCTGCACTTGCTTTTGTTGAATTTCATTAGAATCCTCCCTGCCCAGCTCTCCAGCCTAACCAAGTCTCACTGTATGGTATGTCCTGGTTTGAGGTAAAACAGAACCAATTTTCTGATTTCACAGAATCACAGAATCACAGAATATCAGGGATTGGAAGGGACCTTGAAAGATCATCTAGTCCATTCCCCCTGCCAGAGCAGGAACACCTAGATCAGGTCACACAGGAACGCGTCCAGGCGGCTTTTGAATATCTCCAGAGAAGGAGACTCCACAAACCCTCTGGGCAGTCCCTTCCAGCAGTTTGTACTTTTACTTTTTTAGCTGGGCCTCTTCTAACTAACTAAAGCCTGAAATTAACAGCATATAGTTCAGAAAACTGTTCACTATCACAGTGGTAAGACCTGATTATACCAAGGAATGGTATGCAGAGAGGCCCTTGCTTATACTTATTGCTACAACAACCAAGGTCAGGTAATTTNCAATCCACCTCACTGTCCATTCATCTAACCCACACTTCCTAACCTTACCTATGAGGATGCTGCAGGAGACTGTGTCAAAAGCCTTGCTGAAGTCAAGGTAGACATCATCCACTGCCCTTGCCTCATCTATCCATCCAGTTATGCCATTGTAGAACGCTATCTGGTTAGTCAGACATGATTACCCCTTGGTGAATCCATGTTGACAACTTCTGATAGCTTTCTTTTCCTCCAAATGCTTTGAGATTACACCCAGAATGAGCTGTTCCATCATCTTTCCACGGACAGAGGTGAGGCTGACCACCCTGTAGTTTTTGAGTTTTCCTCCAGTCTTCAGGCATCTTGGCTATTCTCCAGGACCTTTCAAAGATGATGGAGAGGGGCTCATCAATGACTTCTACCACCTCCTTCAGCACTAGCGGGTGCATCCCATCAGGACCCATGGACTTCCAGATACCCAGTTTACTTAACTTTTCTCTAACTTGACCTTCCTCCACCAAGCAAAAGTCCTCCTTCACCAAGGCTTTCTCTGTTTTCTCCAAAGGGTGGGACTCCCAAGGGCTGTCCTGAGCAGTAAATACTGAAGGAAAGAAAGCATTCAGCAACTTCATCTTCTCTTCATAGAGAAGAGAAAATGCATGAGAAGTCTGCTATTTCTCATGCAGAGAAATAGTTGTCATTTTTACCTTTGTTCTTTTTCTGCTCACTATGGATTTAATGTAAACAGCTAGTTTTGACTAGATGCCCTACTTTTAACAAACATATGCTTGTTGAATTTGTTAACGCAGAATTTTTCATTTATGATTTTGACACTTATTGTTGAGGAAGTCTGAATCGAAACTGTGCATTCTATATTCTGCTTATAGTCAATTGAGAGAAAGAAGAATTGTGGCTTGTTCATTTGTGCCTAGCTGGTCCTAGCTTTGGGTGTAGTAAATCACACCCCTGGTGTGCCTGGTTTTCCTTTATAGACAGCAGAGTGTCCAGAGACTGACTAAAAGTGTGCATAGATTTCTGTATGTAGACAGGTTTATATAGCCCTCTGTGATACACCCTGTCTCCTAACACTAATAGATACAGAGCAAATTATGTGGGAAAATCAAATATGTTGGTTTGTTTCACAGAGATTGAAACCATAGCATAAGAACAGCTTTCTTTTCCAGATCCTTGTTTAGACAACAACAGTGTACAAAGTATTGCATTCTTGTAATAATATGTTGATTTTTATTTTTATTTTTATTTTTATTTTTATAGTACTTAGAGTATCTGGAAGACCAGTATATACAGCTTTACATAAATATAAGCTACAAAATTTTGATCAAAATCTATCAGAATTTACCTATCGATAACATGCAAATCTGTCATTAAATGCAGTTGCTTATGATACGAGATTTAGTAATCAAAGAAGGTCAACAAGCAACACTTCTATATTTGGTTTAAGAAAACAGTAAAAAAAAAAAATTACCTGATATTTTAAATATTTCCTTCTTGCTTGTCTCCTGAAGACATCTCGGTTAGCATAATCTTTCTTCTACAAATGCTTGATGTATTAAATAAAAAGAAACATCAAAGACATTGCTTGACTACTGTATCCAAGACTGTCTGTTTCTATTGCCATGTCTTTCCCTCATACTCTGGTCAGTAGAGAATTGCAACTACCTCAGTCTATACTCCTTAGCCTTAATTGTAAAGAACGCAAAAATAGCAAGGTGGAGTGATAAGCAAATAATGCCAGACAGGAAATGCATGTATGTTTTCTCCTCACTAGCTCACAAAATTCAGTAGTATTGAACTAAAGATTTCAAGATGCATAGAAGAAAGGCCAAAGCTGGTTGAAATACACAGCTGACATTTGTCTCTGATATTCTGTACTGTGCGTTAGTGAAGTTATAAAGGCAAGAGTATTAGTTAAATTATTTTTTAAGTGAACATAATACCTCCAAGGTGCATTTTATTGCAGTTTATGAAGTTGCTATGGCACGCAGAAACACTAGAAGAAGAATTTATAGTAAAAAAAAAAAAAAAAAAAAAAAGAGCTGAATAAAAATCCTGCAGAGCCAGAACAAGGAGGAAAGGTCTAAAGAAGATATTTTGTTTTAGGCTACTGTAAGTGAGAGTGACACTGCTAGAAATCTTATAAAGCCACCATCAAATCTTTTATTTCTTTTAAAACTATTTGTGTTTATCATGGCACACAGCTATAGTAATTAAATGGAAAACTGTTTTAGTCTGGCATTCTTAGGAAAAAAAAACCAACAAACAAACAAACAAAAAAACTCAAACACAACAAGAAAGAACTCTGAGGTGAAAGGAAAGCCAATCCTTTCACTATGTAATTGGTAAAACCCGAAGTATATTACTTCGAAGTGGGTTGAGCAGTTTAACTAATGCAACTAGAACATATGGTCCTGGAAAAGGTTAGATTACAGCCATGAGGATTGTTAAAGGTCTATGATTTCAAAGTCTACAAATTATTTTAGCTTCCACTCCCCTTTTTTTTTGCTTTATATTTGACCTGGTCTTCTTAGTTCTGAAGGAAGAGGTCATTACTCATCCAAGCTCCACAGACAAGACAAGCAAAACAGAAGCCACTCAGATCATAGAAGACCTTGGTTGTACTGATAAATCTCTCCTGCAACTCCTTCTGTCATCAAAAAGACCTTTTGTCAGAAGTGCCCTTTTGCCTTGGCCCAGGAAAGCTGATGATTCAAGTCAAACAGTGCCACTATGCTTGAAACGACAAAGGGAACTGAGAACAGCAGAAAGCATTGCAAATAATTTTGAATGCTCACTTCATAAATAAAGCTACAAATGTTTTTCCGATCGATGACTTCAGGGGCACAAAGGAGAACAACAAATTCAGATCACTTGTTATGCTTGTAAAACTGTGCCAGTATCCCAGTATAGGTTGGTAGAACAGGAAGATTGACCTTTAGAGCAACAAAACATAGGGAAAAAAAAATATTCTCTCAGGAAGATTGACCTTTAGAGCAACAAAACATAGGGAAAAAAAAATATTCTCTATCTGCTGTTCTTGACATATTCCAAATCCCTAACCTTCTGGTTAAGTGAACTCTTGCTAACATGAGAATGCATCAGTTCATGACAATTGTTATTGTTGCCAAAATAGTTCATGCCTTAATAACTGATGGAAAATAACGCTATTATGTTTTGTTAAAAAAGTAGAGGGCAAAATATATATCTTTAAAGACATTCTCCTTGTCTTCATGTATGTACATATGCATATACTAAATTATCTGATAATGATTTACGTCACTGTACACCACTCCTCATTCATTACTGACAGAAAACATTACTTCATTGTGCACGATTTTTAAAATAATAAGATAAGAAACCTCTCAGTAAACTTTCTTTGAAAAAATTGTAGCAGAATATAGTGTTTGGACAAAGAAGAGAAAAAAATGCTGCAATAGTCTTTAGTCAGAGAATCTTGCTTTTTTGAGATAAAGAAGCTAAAGCATTCTTCTATGTTATTCCAAGGAAGTTTTTTTCTAGTACTTGCTTCTTGAGAAGCAAGGTCAGCATTTCTCTATCTCTTTCTAAATTAAAGAGGCCTCATCCTTCCAACACTCTTAAGAGCTCCTGAGACCACTATGTTATTGATGAAAAAGTTGCAGACCTCCACCACAGCTTTGCCCTGTTCTTCAGAATGATTTCAAGGTAATATGTCCTTTGAGACTGACTATTTTTTCAGTTCTACCAGGGAAAAGGGGGAAACTGAATCTTTGTTCTCACACAGTGAGAGAAAAATGAACATCTTCTCCAAATAGGCATCTCAGAAATGTGTTCAAGCTCTCAATGAGAAAATATAAATTTCTGCATAAAGCTAACTTCTGGGAAATACAGATGGTATTAATATAAGATGCCTGATAAATCAAGAATATTTGTAAGGCTCCCTAAAAATTGTCATGTTTGTCTCTTTTTCATCAAGTAAATGTAGACACATTTTTCTTGCGTGTGACCATGATCACCACTGAAGCACCACTCGCAAGAAAAAGGATTAGTTTTTTTACAGAAACTTTATCAGATAATAAACCATGGGTGGTGAATTGACTTCCACAGCAATCAGAACTCATCCTCAACCAATTTCCAATATGTTATAGTGTTTTGAAGGTTTCCATGTATTTTTAACATCAAATCAACATGCATTGCAAGTTGTCTGGCAGAAAGACACAGAGAGCTATACTTTTGAATTAAGCAAAGTGTCTATGTGCCACAGTGATAAAAAAACCCTTAAATATCTTCAGTAAATAAATGTATGGACAAAATAAAATTAAGGTGTTTTCATGTAAGTGACTCCTCATTTCAGAAACAAGCTCGTTTCCGAAGAGAGTTAGTACCTATTTCCACTGTATAACAATAGAGTCAATACTTCATGGCAAGGCTAAATCTCTGTCTTCACTGTATGTTCAAAGGGAGACAATCAGAGAAAATATAGCTCTTCTTGGGAAGCCACCCACTTATATTTTCAAGTGGTCGCATGTCTGAACAAAATATGTGATTAGGAATGACCTTATATTTTGTGTTTCACCAGTAGGATCCTCCTGTTATTACTATATGTATTTTATTTTAACTCTTTCATTCCCATGGTCTTCCCTCTAATTTTAATGTATTCAAGTTCCTGTTTCTGAAGAGATTACAGGAGAAAAGTAGCCTGCCAGAAAAGCAACCAACTCCCATTTTTTTTCACAAAAGTATTAAAAAAGAATGAAATTATTACAGTAATTATGATGTATCTGGTATAATAAAAGCATACATAAACAAAAAAAAAGCTCCATTATTACCATGAAGATTCAAATAATACAGATGAAAGTTTGCATGTTAACATAGACTATTTCAAAATAAGAACGACATAATCTGTCCACTAATCTGAAACTGTAAATTTACAAATAGATATCTATACAGGAAACACCCAGTTGAGGGTATGCTTCCTTTTAAGGCTGATACTGAAATGAGAGATAGGAGAGAAGGAAATTGATTCTTAATGCATTTGCTAACTAGTTCCACTCACATTTTATGTGTGGAGATTGTTTGAATTCTTATCTGGGTGCTGTTGCCTGTGCTTTCTTGAGCACATTGTCAGACTGAAACTTACTAACTGTTATGATAAACATCCTAGGAAGGTTGACAGTAAATGTATGAACACTACCATTGAGAAAAATTATTTTGATACATCATCTAAAAAGTCCTATTCTCTATCTCCATCTACTGGAGGATTCTTAACAACTAGCAGATTGGAGTTTTTCCTAATTTTTCCTCAATGCATTTGTTATTTTCAAGGAAAGCTAAACCCCATTTCAGAAATAAGACTTTAGGTTATCTCTCTTGAAAGTGACAAGCATAATCTCATTATCTGAATCATCTCTTTTTAGACACAAGCATGCATATAAACATCTAAATAACTACAATATAAAATTTAGGGACCTGTAATCATTAAAAATAATACAGAACAAACAAAAAAAAGAGAAAACCCCAACACCTCTTGCTGGATTAGAAAACAAATATTCTGTTGCAGTATAGGGCCTGGCAAACGGAAGATCTCGCGATGTACGGAAAGATAGGCCCCCCCCTCCCTATAGCCAATAGCGTTTAGCACTTAGTTCATGATGTAAGCGGACGGAAGTGATGTTGTGAACCCAGACTACATAATGCCGTGTTATCTATCAATAAACACCATTTGCCGTCCACCACATTGGTGTCTGCGAGCTGATGGACCGAGCGGCCTGGGGTTGGCCAACGTGCCGTTCCTGAACCAGGTCACCACGCCTCCTGCAGGCAACAATATTCCCTATGTAACATAATCTGAATTGGTGAAGTTTCCTACACTCTAAAAGTTCTGCAACTGTAAGGCTCTATCTGTATTAGTCTTAAATGTAACCCACCAAAGAGAACAGAAAAATAACTATTGCAGAGGACCTGTCATCCACAGTGCATGCATTTTGCAATGTTTTACCCTAACCTAGTTGTAGCCTGATTCTGTATACTGGAAGTTCATCAGCAGTTGAAATGCCTTAGCTCTTAGTGTCACTTCTTGTGGTAAAGTAAATCTAAAAGATGCCCATTGTCTCACCCTGAGATCACTCCATGACAAGCACCTTAGCACAATTAAGTGAGGACAATTGAGCAATTTACTTAAATAATGAATAAATTAGAAAAACATTCTTATCTGAACCATAATGCTAAAGTCAGTGCACAATGCAGCTGTGCTGAGGTACTACTATGTGGGCAAAGTTGAGCATCTAACAACATGTCCTTTGCCTCATGTAATTTGAAATTCAGGGTTTGTTTCCAAAGGGGCCCAATCCAGCCAGCATGCTTGCAGCTAATTCACTTAACGCAAACTGACAGCATCACATTCAGCATAAAACACAGCAGTCACAGCCATTTTCATTTAATATCATTGTTGGAAAAATCGAAGCTGTACCTTAATAGGTATTTTGTACATAACTTAGAAGATCTATATTGTCTGTCTTCCTAATTTTCAAAATGTAAGCTCACACCCTTTCTGCAAGCAGGACATGTTAACTAAGACACAATTTCTTTGGAAGAAGAAGGGGTGATATGCTGATTAACCAGAATCTCTGGTTGAAATTGAATCAATTTCACAGAAAGGAAACCCAAACTCAGAAAATTATAAGGAATTAGTGAATGAAAAATAAGGAAAAGAGAAAAGATGAGGGTCTGGTCTCTGTCCAGAATTAATTAGGATTTTGCCTTAAAGAGCCATTGAATAAGCTACTTATATTGTGTAGGGAATATAAATGGAAATCAACTTTCTGTTGCTACTAGAAATTTCTTCATTAGCTTACAGAGTCAGTATTTGTCTTGAACCAGTAATCATCCAGTTTACATGGTACATGTGTAAAGTTAGAAAAAGATGAGAAAATATCTCAATCTTTGCTTGCAAGACCTATTAGAGTGAGCACTCTTCTAAAAAATGTGAGAAGTGTTTTCAACCACCAAAGGCTAAATAATTAAATCCAGAATTTAGCAAGTATAATAGGGTCTAATAATGACTCTATTATATAAACAGAGAAATGATGACTCTTCTTATCTCTGGTTTCTCTGTTTTGCATTCACCATCAGCATACATCAGATATTCTAAATGCATGCCTTACACATTAGCCTGCATAGCAGAATTAGATGCAGGGAAGCATAGCTTGTGAATGCTTAGCTGGTTTAGGCTTTGAGAAGGTTTAAATGGCATAATAATTTTCCATGCATTGAATACGAGTACGTTCAATAACAAAACAATTTAATAGGGCTTTTGGCAGCTAAAGAACCTTGCCATAGACACTCAGGGTAATAAAAACCAGCATGATCCAGGAATATTTCTATCTGATAGTATATGACCAAAGTGTATATACCTACGTTCGGCTGTCTGGGCAAAACATTGTGTTTCAGGTCCCCTGTTTATGCTGACATGCCAGAAGTTCTGTATGTGCTTTCTATCAAATCAGTAACACACTAGACTTTTTGTCTTTATAGAATGTGGGCAAAACGAATGTGGGTGCTTCCTCTAGTACAGTAAAGTTGAAAAACAATCTCAGGATTTCAAGAGAATTCATCAGGGTTTTTTAAGCCAGGACTGGCAAACTGAAAATGTAGTAAGAAAATTAAGTTTGAGATTTCTACTGTATGTATTCTTAATAAGCAAAAAGTCCAAAATAGAGAAATAAAATTCTGCTTTCAGTTTCAAACAACTTCAGGGTTAAACCTTGGGACTAAATAAATAAATCTTCCTTTGTTTTATTACACAGTCTGTCTAGTGTTAGACTGAGAAAGGATCACGATAAAATCTGTGCATTTAGGGAATCACTGCCACAAAATAGCATGATGAGATGTTTAAAAAGAATAAGGAGTTGCTTAGAGAATGTAGGTGAGAACTGCTTTTTACAATGTACTGGGACTCAAGGCAGAGTCTGTTTTACACAACAGATTCTGTGTTTGTGTTGTGTCAACTTTCAGGAAGAAATTTCTTTCACTGAAATCTCAGGGAATAGCTGGAAGAATCTTCCCCTAGTCACAGTTAAGCAAAGTTCTTTCTGCATTTAACATAAATAGTAAAAAAATGTTAGAGTTTCAATTTCACTAAAAACTCTATAAGCTAGAACTAAAAGCAAGCAAAAAAAAAAAGAAGCTATCTTTTTTTCCTTTGAAGGAAAAACAAAAGCAAACGTTTCTAATTTAGTTGAGTTTATTATATTATAGAATATAGAATTATATTATATTATAGTATATATACATAGAATACACATCTTTAATTGCAAAATTGCAAACAACCAATGAATAACTAGTTAACTATTACTACTACATTTGGTTACATACAAGTACTTTAATTCACCGAACTTTGTGGAACTGTCAACATTTAAAATAATTTTGTATTAATTATAGAGCTGATGAAAGAATCTATGAAAAATTGTCTTGTGCAAGTATCAATATAATGTGTGCATTACTTTCAATGTCCTTTCTTTAAGCCCAGGTTGCACTTACCTGCTATAACACCACATGTCCTAGAAGCCTGATCCTACAAATTTCCAGACCGAGTACTTAGTCTTAGCAGTGAGGACTCCTGACTGACTTCATTCCTGAAGACCTTTTCTGTAAAAGAACATGAAAGATCTGGTGTGCTCTGAAGTTTCCCTCATATATTGATTTAGGATACTGACAGAATAACCACATAGGACTTTAGTAGTCATCCAAGCTTAGGAAGTGAAGCTATAAATTATGACTACATCCATTACAAAATTTAGTTTTAGTCACTATTGTTATGCTTCGTCTCATTGTAGAAGCGCTTAAGCAAGTGGAGTATTTATCATCCACTTTTTTTTTTTTTTTCTATTCTTTGTAGAAAAATGAGCTTTCACAAGACCCATTTGAGTATACAAACATTGTTCTGCCAAAGGGAGTAAGTCAGAGGTGTCAAATGCACCTGCATAACCTCTAAGTAACAACTACAATTCACTCCTAGTCTGTTGTCTGCAGATGCTCTTTTCTTATATTAGCAAGTACTGCAATTTCTTCACAAGTCACTGTGATGGTCATTTATTGATTCATATTCCTCTAAACCTGCAAACATTGTCATCAAGTGTGCAAAGGCAAAGTGAAAAAACGCAAACAAACAATAAAAAAAGCAAGGACAACATAGTCCATCCCATTCTCTACCTCTCCTTTCAAACCCACAGGTTTGACCTTAACTTGAAAGCTATTTAGGATAAAAACGTTAATCTTTTCCCTGTTGACAGGCTGGCAAATATTTTGTGTGATTCATGACTTTTTGGATTACAAGATATTTCTGAACTGTTTCTGAAGAGCTGATTAATATAATGGGAAATTTCATTCGGTATAAGTGGTTGAGAAAGTTTTGACTAGATTTATGTTGCTGCTTCAAGGCACTCTGTGTGAGCTTACTTCCCCTCTCTTTCCTCTTCATTGGTCTACTTAAATGGAAATGCTGAGAAAACAAGGCCATAATTCAACAATTCAGATTTCACAGCATACAAATATACTGTGATCTGTTTTACCAACTATACTGAAGATTTAGGAGTTCAACAGGAGGGATACTATATCATCAACCTTATCAAGTATTTATCTGAGTCTGTAATATCTGAGTATTTGTTTTCTCAACTGAAAACAATGCCCACACACCCCAAAACAATAAATGAACCTCTACCAAAATAAAACAGCAACAGTAAAACTTTAATCCCTCTGCAGAAGAGATGAAGGCTAAAAGGTATTTCTACAATTATGTCCCTTATTTCCACTAAATGTTTCTGTATGGGTATTTAGGGATATGATTTAACTGAAAAACAAAAAAAAAAAAAAAAAAAAAAAACCACAACCACCCACCAAAAAAACAAACAAAAAACAAAAAAAAAAAAAAAAAAAAAAAAAACAACCCTGAAAACCAAAACCAGAACATGTCCTTCAGAAAAAGCTATTAAAAAAAAAAAAAAAAAGCTTTACAAAGATATGAAAATTCATAAAGTTTCAGACCATGTAGCTCAGCAGTGTTTTCAACTGTGACTGCGAAAAGAAGGCAAATATATAGGGTACTTGCACTAATAATTTCTTAGCTTCTGACTGCTTTCAGCAGAGCTTTTCTGAGCATGTTTTTGCTGGTTAGTTATGCAGAAACTGATCTTGCTTCCAAATGTTTCCAAGTTTTTTGTCTTTCAAATTTCTTTTCAGACCTATGCAATTTTCTTGCTTTTACAGTATTCTTTCCACAGACCTGTGGAAATATACAGATATAGACTTGTATCTGTATTTATCTGTATACAGATAGATACAGGCTTGTATCAGATTAATAATGATGATGGAAATTATGAAATACTTTAATTTGTTTTTAATAAGCCTCCCACTAAAGACTCATATTCCAGATTGGTATTAAATATAGGAAGTATCAGCTTTTTCCTACCTTTTTCTACGTGCCTGTATCTGGGTAGTCACAGTTAGGTAGGATGAATCCTAGGAATCATCACTTTCTATAACCCCAAACCTAATAATTCTAATGATAATAATAATGATACATTAAGAAGCTTGAGTATTATTGGCATGGACAGAAAATATTAAGTTGATACTTTCCCCTGATTGACATTTCTTATACAGTTCTCTGAAGTTTGTAATAATTTACATATGAATAAGATTAGATTATTTATATGCCATGTTACTATAAAAACATCAAGAAGAGCCATCTAACTTACACTAGTGTCGATCTTCTACTGTTGAAAAGAACCTAGTGCATTTTTCATTGTATTGTATATATTAAAAGGATCTAAAGCCCAATCTAAATAATAACAATAATCACAAAGTTATAGTCTTTGTTAACCTTTCTTTAAATCAGTTGGACTATCATTCTACGAGATTAACTCAAGACCTATAATACATCGTGATTCAGTGCACATAGACTCTTAAATGTTCACTTTCCTGAACAACAAAAAAAAATAAATGCAAACATACTGACTGTACTGGAGGCAGAGTTAATGTTTATGACTCCTGAAATAAGTATCTACTGTGGATAAAAATTATAATTAGCATTTTGATTATCCTCATATTTAAAAAAAACCCCAAACATCACAATCTTCTAATCTCTGTTTCTGTTACTTAACCAGCATATAGGTTCTTATAGCTGTCTTCACTGATAAGAACATAATTTCAGAAAACATTATCACACAATTTATTGATCTGAATAAATACACTTTTGCTTTCTATTAAAAGAAATAAAGTTATCATAAGGTACATGTTATTGTTTCTGAGACAGACAGTTGGGACTCTAAGTATATGTGGTTTTTTTGTATCACAAAACAAGCACAAAATTCTATTTTTTATAAGCTTATAATTCTTTAAACTTCCTCTTTCTTTAAAACCTTTGACTACCTTAGCATATTTCTGTATCTTAAATTCACCTGTTCCTTTTTTTTTTAAAGGTGAATGAATACTAAAATCAAAGTGAGGCAATCAGATCTTTTAAAAAGCTTCTTCTGTCAAAGACCCCTGCATTGATTGGTCATACTCTTCTCTATGCATATGGTCATATCATTTTTCTATGTATTAATCTAATGCTTGTCTTTCTAGATATTTATCATCAATTATCTGGACTGTCCATGTCCATCAGTGATTTCTTTATTTTCCTCAAGGATTATTTCCATACACCTAATTGTTCTCTCTTTTGCTTTCACTCTAATCTTTGGAACTGACAGTCCTAAACAATCATCTATTGACAGAATTTGAGTTGTATATAAAGATGAAATAAATACTCATGAAAGATAAAAGTAAACATCAAAAGCAGGTTTTTAAGTATCACAATTTACTTTAATGAGTAATACAACACAAAAGGTTTGGAACTATATTAAATAGTTACAGTTCTTCAGACCTCAAAAATAGTTGAGACTGCAAAGCGGATGAAAGTCTGTCTCTTGGTCTGGTGAAACCAAATAATAATTATAATTTAGTGTTTTTCCTCTGTACAGATAATAAAATCTTTGCAACTAGCCACAGTAACTTGAATACAAACTCAGTACTTTTTGTAATTTTTTTTTTTATTTTTTATTTTTCTTGGTTTCTAGGCAAGTCTTTCAAACTGAAGAGGACAATTATAGTTCAACATTGAGTTTAAAAAAATATATTGTGGATTGTTACTGATTACATACATGTTTACAAGTTGCAGCATATGAACAAAAGTGAAACAGATGAATTGTCATTTTTTATCACAATTGTCTTACTCCTGAATTACTCATCAGGACTGTTTGGGAAATTTGTTTGAAAATCTCTGATAGTCAGAAGAAAATGAAAAAAAACATGTAATTATTCTGATAAGTCTTGAAAAGAAACAATTTTACTGAAAATTAATAATCGGTATTTTTAATGTATGTGCAAGAAAGTTTATATTTATATCTGTTACATCTAAACCCTCAAAGTTACTGGACAGTTCTCTTTTTTATTGTCTTATTTTATCAGTAGGGTACTTTTATCTTTAAGAGGATGAATGATTTCTGGCAGAGTTTAAGCTCTTGGTAGCTAGAGATACCAATAACTAGACGTCTGGGTAGTTTTCTAAATAAACAGAGCTGCAGTGCTTTTGTTAAGCTGTACAAGCTGAAGATGGGAATGAGTCATTATTTTACCTCAGAGTACTGCGATTTTGAGGAAAGTTCCCTAATCATCCTCTCTTACTCTACATTGCTACAAATCACAGGCATTAGTGCATGTAAGCCAAGTTCTTTTCAGATGAATTTAAGTGTGAACTCTATTCCAGCCTGAATCAGGACATCATGGCAGATCCATGGTTCTTTGGACAATTTTGAACCAAATATTCAGGCCAGAGACCAGACAAAACTATTCACAAAGTAAAAACTCTAAACATGCACACTGTAGATGCAATGATCTTATAACGAATATCTGTGATCTGCTTCTGTTTTACAAAGTTAATTATTAATGTAGACGCAGGCTAAGAATACACCTTCTAGTCAATGAAGATATCGTCCTTCCTCCATTCATTTCTCCCCTTCTTCCACCTGTTTTTATCTACTATATATATATTTCTTTATACAGCTTACAAAATCTTGGAGATTTACACTACTTCCTAATATTTCGTTTTGACCATCTTTATTAGTCCCCTGAGGTGATATTAAGCCCTATCATAATAAATAGCAATAAATAAATAACATTAGTGTTAACAGGAGAAAATAAATTAGTTTACTAGGTAAGCATTCAGGCAATTACTGATCCTGCATATGTTTAACAACCAAAAGTTGTACACTTCATTGATGGAAGCAAGTTATGCTTGTGTAACTGAAGAAAATATCTGCCAACTTAGTTCAAATTTCCAGGAAAGTACCTACACTAGACTAAACTTACAATAACTGGATAATTGAGAACAAATTGCTCTGCTTATCTAAAGTTGTCTAGACGTTGTTGCATCATGTTTGTTTTGTCATTTTCAAGCATAAGTATAGGATTCATAATGCATACCAGAGTTACACTTCAAGATATTTTGTAAAATCATCTGTTAAAATGCAACAATTTAATGTAAGATAATTGTAGCATTTGCATATTTCAAAGCAAAACAAAATTTTTCAAAAACATGTTTACTTCTAAGTTGCTGAAATCTATCCAAGCTTATATACTGCATAGCACAAAATTACTTTATATCAGGTTTTTTTGCATACAGTGGCAAAAATTTTCGTCAACTAGCTCAAAACTAGTACTTTTAAACAGACTTTTCACATAAGTAGCTCTTCTTTCGCTTGTTTCACTGTGCAAGGTAAACACTAGAGACTGGAAAGAAGTATTTCTGTTAGTGCACAAGGACTGAGAATCTATAATTTAAATTTCACTTAAACAAAAAGTTCTTCCAGGAGTCTAACTTTTATACTAAAGTAGGGTTATTTATTGATCGGCTTTACTAATTCATAGGAATATTAATGAATTCTGCCTTTCTCACTCTCCCTCATTCGCTTTTTAATTGTCACCATAATTTAACAAGATGTTATGCTGGCTGGCAGAATTTAATTAAGCCTTTCAACAATGCCATCTGGTAGGGTTAAAACCAAATTGTTTAGAGCTGGTGTCTTACTCCTGACAACAACAGAGAATTATTCTCAGCAACTTCTTTAAAGTAAAAGGCAAAACAAAGAAATTTCATTCAGTCAGCTTTACTAGTTTAGCAGTCCTAATTACTGAAGGTATACTTACGCTGATTATATGCATAGCTAGTGCCCAGACTGCCTCTTCCTGTTATTGTTACCTTCCCAAAGAATGAAATCCATCATATCCTCCACTTACAGCAGGAGACACTTATATGTCGTTTCTCTATATTCATGTATAGTGGCTTTATGATCTTTATGTGACTGTTGTACTGGATTATTTTAAAGGCTGTGTTGGTGCAGCAATATACCTAACTAATTTCAGAGGTCTTCCTGGGTATGTGGGCTCCTGAAGATCCCCACAACATTTATGTTAGTTCCTCAGAGGTTCCTCTTAGAGGTAAGTTAACTAGAACTCCCCAAATATCATATCAGTAACTATTCCTGAAGAATTTAATCCAGAAAAGCTATCACAATTGGCTACCTCGACTCCATAGAGGTTTCCAGCACTGTTTTGAAGACTTTGCACTTCAGGCAATCCTAGTTACTTTCTCATCACACATAACATCCACCTTTAGACTTATGCTACTACTTCTCAGGGCTGGGACACTTTTTTCATGTCTTTTTTTT
>VXBJ01005018.1:8182-26756 GCA_013400055.1 Nycticryphes semicollaris
AGGAGGCAGAGCCCCTCACTCCACAGCAACCCCCACCCGGATCTGTTTGGTTGGGGAAAGCTCAGCTTTGGGATCAGCGGGGACACCCCGGGAAGCCACAGTAACCTTCGGGCTCTATTCAAACCCCAGCAGCTGCCTCAGGCCCCCGCTGTCACCGGGACACAATGGTGCCTCCAGGAACAGAGGGACCCGCTGAAGTCCCCGCATTGTCCCTCCTGGGAAGAGACCCCCCAGCCCCAGTCTCAAAGCCGGGCTCTCCCATCTCCATAACAATGGGCACAGCTCAGGAGGGCCCTCGGGACTCAGCCCAAGGCCAAACAAAGCTGTATTTGACCCTGAGAACTCAGGGATTATGTCCTGCCTTCATTTTTATTTCTTCTTTTCTTTTTTTTTCTGCCACTTCTCTGCTCCTTTCCCAACTCTTACCTCGGAAAATAATGTTACTGAACTCGTGTGATGGGTTGAAGACCAGGTGTTTGGCCATTGTGTCCCCCTCAGATGTTACAAAGAGGCAAGAGGAGCAGGACAGCTTCACACCGCTGGGAAAGGGAAGGCAAGAAGTGAGCTCAGTACCAGGAGGAGATAAGGAAACCACACAATTCCCTCCAGTGCACACAGGCAGCGCCCCCACCCCAAACCAGTAACCCCCACTGGAAGGCAATGGGAGTCTCGGGCAACACATTGCCCTGAATTCCACAGGTTTTCCCACATGGCAGAAAAATAAGCAGAAATAGTAATTAGGAAAGTGAATGCACAGTGGATTCCCAGGTGATTAACAGGAGTTTTCCATTACCAGGCTGTGTAGTTTTTAAACAAAGCCAAGTATTTTGGACTCTTCCGAGGAACGTGGTTGCTGTAAGACAAAAAGAGTTTATTAAACATCAGAATTATTCGGGGTATCTGAAGAGCAATAAACCCACACAAAACACAGCACATTTGCAAAGACAGACCCAATCCCAGGTTTCATAATATCTTTCTCTGCCAGAACTGCATTCAAGGACATGAAAACTCTGTGTCTAAACAACTCCAGAGGGCTGGGCACCATCCAGTGTGACCTGGGCAGGCTGGGGAGCTGGGCAGAGAAGAACCTCAGGAGGTTCTACAAGGGCAAGTGTAGGGTCCTGCACCTGGGGAGAGAGAACGCCAGGTTCAGGGAAAAACAACTGGAAAGCACTTGTGAGGAGAAGGACCTGGGGGTCCTGGTGGACAGTGAACTGTCCTTGAGCCAGCAATGTGTCCTTGTGGCCAAGAGGCCAAGGGAACCCTGGGCTGCGTAGGGAAGAGTGTGGCCAGTAGGTCCAGGGAGGTCGTTCTCCCCCTCTGCTGGGCACTGGTGAGGCCCCAACTGGGATCCTGCGCCCAGTGCTGGGCTCCCCAGTTCAAGAGAGACAGGGAACTACTGGAGAGAGCCCAGCACAGGGCAACAAAGCTGAGGGAGGAACTGGAGCATCTCCCTGGTGAGGAAAGGCTGAGAGAGCTGGGACTCTTGAGCCTGGAGAAGAGAAGGCTGAGGGGAGACCTTCTTCATGCTCCCAAGGATCTGAAGGGTGGGTTGAAGGAGGATGGAGCCGGACTCTTCCCAGTGGCTCCCAGTGACAGGACGAGGGGCAACGGGCACAAGCTGGGAGAGGGGAAGTTCCATCTCCACCTGAGGAGGAACTTGTTTGGGGTGAGGGTGGCAGAGCCCTGGCAGAGGCTGCCCAGGGAGGGTGTGGAGTCCCCTTCTCTGGAGACCTTCAAGCCCCGGGTGGATGCAGCCCTGAGGGATGTGCTCTGGGTGATCCTGCTTTAGCCGGGGAGTTGGGCTGGGTGAGCTCCAGAGCTCCCTCCTCACCCTCACAAGTCCCCCATTCCTTGATCCCACCTACTTGATCATGTGGTTGGCGTAGGCGCGGGAGCAGCAAGTGCTGTAGCGACACAGGGAGCAGTGCACGTAGGTGGGGAAGTGGTTGGGGAAGTCGGGGATCTCGAAGCTGCACTCCAGGCAGGTCTGTCTCCCCAGGACGCTCCTGAAGAGAGGAGGGAAGAGGGGGCAGGAGGAGGGGGATCGTCGTTAGTGGGTGAACAGGCCCCTCGGGAGGTACAAGAGCCATCGGGGCAGAGAACTCGACAACGGGGGGAACTCTCAGGAGTCTGATGCCAAAACTACTCTCATCTCCCACCCTGGGATCTCAGGGCACCTCGGTGCCAGGCTAAACATTCCCTCTTGCTGCAGTCAGGGGCGTACAGCCCGGGAGCAGGTAATAAAGTACTTAATAAATTAAATTTAATAAATTAAAACGTCAAAGAGAAGGCAGCAGGACAGAGGATGGGCAGACACCCTCATGCTGATGAAATTCCATGGTTTCTATAAAAGCTCCTGGCTCATTCTGCACTTCACAGAGCGGTGCCTTAAGGGCTTTCGTTAACGCGGCTTCATCCTGGGTTTGTGGGAAGCTCATTCTCCTGCCGTAAAGTCTCCTTGGCAACTGTCAGACAGAGCTGCCCAGTGCTGAGGACCGTGTTACCCATCACTGTGGCATTAAAAACCTAACTACATCACCTTTAAAACAAATATATATATTTTAAATTTGAAGTTTAGCCAAAAGCTCTGACATTTTTTTGACTGCTCTCTTCTGGACGTTTCTCTGGACAGGTGGGTACAGGAAGATGGGCTGGGGGTCGGCAGAAGACGAGAGGGGAGCACTCTCCTGCCCCGGGCCCTGCGGCATCTCGTTCGACGCTATGGGCACTGCCCGTGGCTGTCCTCTGGACGCCCTGATGGTCACCTGCAGGGAAGAGAGACACCAAACCCCCCCCTCAGCCACAAGAAGTGACCCATCCAACTCAGACTCCTCTGTTCGGACAAGTCCTTCAGGCTCTTGGCAGAGAACAACGAGGAGCTCTCTGGGTCACCCCTCATCCCCCGCCCAGGGCATGAAAGAGGACGATGCCCCGAGCCCCAGAAGTGCCTCTCTGTCCCCAAAAGGCTCCAGCCAAGCAGCTCAGGCACCCGTCGTGCCTCTCGTTTCTAGTGTCTGGGAGGTATCTCATTAAGCAAGCACACAGCGAGGGACAGACCCAGAGTGTCTTCTGTCCCTCCGAGCGTGGTTTAAGGGCCGCAGAGGAAGCAAACATCAGTTTTGCAGCACCTTGTAAATACAGACACTACGGGTGCTCCCCTGCACGGGCAGAGGCCGGCTGAGAACGGCTCTGAACTTCCATTTCTTACCTTGGTTCCAGGTTTCAATCCTTCTAACTGTTTGGGCTTCCGGAAAGTTTTGTGGTGCTGCAGCTTGTGTTCGATTTTATCCTTGGCAAATATGAACTGGAGCCTACACTTGTTGCAGTGATAAACACTCTTCTTCTAAAGCAAATGCAAACAAAAGACATGGCATTTTAGAGAAAGGAAGTCACAACCCAGCACGGGGTGTGTGTGTGTGTGTTAAAAATAGAGAGAAAAAAAGAAAAGGGGAAAGAAAAAAAAATAATAATAATAAAAGCTCCATGTTTCCCCCCTTTGAAGCCAAAGGCAGCCCCATTTGAAGTTAACTTCTGGAAGTCCCTTCCCTGCCAAGCCCCGTATCGTGGTTTTTGTTTTCATTTGCTTGGTTTGGTTTTTAATGGAAATGCTCAGGCTGGAGGGGGGACACACCAGCCCTGGAAGCGCCGTGGAACGTCTCCCCCGGGTTGTTCAAGGCAAAGGCACAGGAGCAGAGCAGCACCTGGGGCACCTCTCCTGCCCAAGCTGCCCCTGGGGGCATCAGCGAGGGTCTTTGGGGGCAAATCAACGCAGGGACTCAGTGAGAGCCCCCTGTTTCTCTACCCCCCACTCCAGCTACACCCACAGAGAGTCTGTCAATACAGCCAGTACGGATGGAAACGGAACAGGGAGCTACAGCAACCGCGCTCCGCGGGGCACACCCAGCGTTAGGTACTTACTCACTACCTGGAGATCAAAAGTAATTAAACCCCAAATGAAGACAGAGCCCACTGTCAGTTCCTCGTCATGGGAAGCAAACCCAGTCCAGCAGAACTGGCTTTTTTTTTCTTCTTCTTTTATTGCTAAGTAACCCCCTCTCTCATGGAATCGTCGAGGTTGGAAGGGACCTTTAAGGTCACCCACTCCAACCCCTCAACCTACCTCTGGCAAAAAGCCATCACCAACCCATGTTCCCGGGCACCACGTCAACCCGTCTTCTGCATCCCCCCCTTCCAGGGGATGGTGCCTCAACCCCTTCCCTGGGCAGCCCATTCCAAGGCTTGACAACCCTTTCCCGCGTAAAAATCGTTCCTGATATCCAGCTGAGCTTCCTTTCTCTCTGCTTTTTACTCCAAGCAAAAGCTCAGCTCCTCAACACGCTCCGTCTCCAACCGAACTCTGCTGCCACCGCACCTGATGCCTCATGAAGTGCTGCTGGAAGGCGTTGCCGTTCTTGAAGACCTTGAGGCAGTAGGGACAGAGCAGGTGCCGCGTGTCCTCGTGGATCATGCGGAAATGACTGTCCACCTCGGCGTAGAGGGACGAGCGGTACTGGCAGACCTGGGGCGGAAACAATTTCCAGGGAAATCACTCCCACACCCACCGCTGCACCACGGGGCGGGGGGTCTTCGCAGCGACCCCCAGAACCTCCCGTCCCCCTGCCAAGTTCAGGGACCAGGTCCCAGAGAACCCGCCTGGTTATTCCACCCGAGGGACACCAAATCAAGTGGTGAATATTCCAAGGTTTGGACTGTTTGTATAAAAACAAAGTGGTGACAAGTCAAGCTCCAGATCCAAGAAAAAAAGGGAGATATTCTATTGGGATATATTAAAGAGCAATTTCTTCAAGGACTATGTAAAAAGTAGCACCTGGAACATAATCTGCTTTAATGTAACATATTTTAGGAGCTTCTTCTCCGCTGTTTTCCTTTATGGAGGGGCAGTTTAGGACCTCTGGGTGGAGGTGGCACGTTCAGAACTGACGCGAGCACAAAGCTCGTGGCAACCGAGTGTCAAGAGAAGGTACCACCCAAGCAGCATAATCTCATCTGCTCCAGAGTGACAACTCCTCTTTATGGCACAGCCATTTGCCTGCGGGGCCTGGGAGGAAAGGAACAAAAATCAGGCTCTGAACAAAGGCCTAGGGAGCTGCCGCAGCGGCAGAGCACTGGGGGCAAATAAACACTGAGCTGCTCACGCTGCCCTGGTGGCCACTGGGCTACTCTAATTCCACAGCTGGAAAACCCCCACCACTGGCTGCACGGTGCTGCTCCGTGCTCTGGGGGGGGCTTTGGACCCCTGTGAGCCGGGGGCTTTGCTAGAAAGTCGCCAGATTTCCGTCCTCTAGTCCGTGTTCAGGGAACCCAGCCCCGTAACCACAGTTAGTACCTGACAAACGTAGGGCATCTCCCCGGGCTTGTGCGTGTCCTTCATGTGCTGCAGGAACATGGGCTCGCTCTCGAAGGCCCACTCACAGATCTTGCACTTGGCTGCAAAGGAAAGGACCAGCAGGTAACGGCCAGGGACGAGAAAACCCTGCTCAGACCCGTTGCTGGCAGCATTAACCACTGAGAATACAAGGAAACTGACCAACCAAACAGAAAAAAACACAAAAAAAAAAAACCTCAAAAAACCCACCCCAAACCCCGACCTCTCAACTCTCTGAATTGGGTTAGGCTGCAACACGTATTTTGAGAGGTTTCCAAAGAGCAGCAGCAGTTCTCTTGAATAAAAAGGCAGGTACAACAAGCACGAAGACGTCCTACCACGGGAATCTGAGACGAGCTGGCAGCCTGCTGGTGACAATGCAGTTCTAGCACGGTGTTATTATTGAACTCAACCACTAAAATACTCTTGCCAGTGAGGCTGCAGAAATGGGATTTAGCTGGATTTTGCTGCTGGCCCTACAAAACCCAGGTGCTGAGGGGTGAGGCCCCAAGAGTCGCTCCTTTCTGAGAGGATCTGCAGGTGATACCAGACAGGAACCCTCTGACACCCAAAGGACCCACCAACGGCCAAAAATGAACTCACTGGTTGACTCATAAGGGCTGTGGACGTTCTCCAGGTGACACTGCAGCTGGAAGGGGGTGGAGAACTGTCTGTAGCAGTGCTGGCAGATGGTGTGGACGTCCACCTCGCCGTTCTGCTGGTCCAGCTCTACGTGGTGCTTCATGTGATTCATGAACCTGACGGGGAGGGCAGGTGGGGAGAAGAGAAAGAGCATGAACACAGAGTCCAAACGTTTTGCACCTGTAATCCCAAAAGCATTACCAGCACTACACCAGGAGCTTTTTATTTTTGACAGCATTAAATGTTTCCTTCTGGCTCTTCCCATTAAAAGGGAATGTCCCCATCTCTGGAAACATTCAAAACCCGCCTGGACGAGTCCCCGTGCAAGCTGCCCTAGGAGGACCTGCTCGGGCAGGGGGTTGGACTAGATGATCTCCAGAGGTCCCTTCCAACCCCCATATCATCCTGTGATTCTGTGAAAGGAAGGAAAAATCTCCTCCTACTCAGTACCCTCCCGTTGCCCAAGGCCAGGAGAAGCACAGGAACAGGGTCTGCCGCTGAAGGGCTGCACTTCTGACCCCTCCCCAGCCCTTCCATTGCTGACAACAAAACCCTTCAGCTTAGAAGGAAAACCAGTGGCCCAGTGACCAGAAGAGAACACCCCAGCAGCTGCCTCACAAGAACACGTTATTCCATAGCAAAAATAAATATATTTTCTCTCTCTATTGGAAAAAAAAGCATTGAACGAAGATGAGAAGAAGCTTTTGAGGAAGAACTACACCCTGCTGTCTGGTGAGACCAGTGAGGAGCCAACAAGGCGTCTCTGCTGAAGAACTTTAACGTGGTTATTCTAACCAGGTGGTCTCCTCACAACTTTTTCCCTGACCAGGGTGGAACGATGATGGGAAAAATCTCTCCCTTCTGTGCTTTGCTTCCTGAGCTACACCAGGCTAAGCTGCAGGGCCCGAGAGCGGCACCGACACCTCAATTTCTGCAGGCAGAGGGGCACCAGAACCCTGCTTTTGGGGACCCCGCCTTCCTCTCGCTCTCACCGTATGTTGTTCTTTAGCCTCTTGGTGCAGTGCGGACACCTGAAGGACGTCGGGACCTTGGGGAAGTTCAGCAGCTGGCTCACTTTGCCACCGTCTCTGCCGTAGTAGAAATCATCTACCAACATAATGAGCTTACTTTGGGAGGAGTCGATTACGTTTTCGCTTGGCTCTGGGGCTTTAGCGGGTGGGGACAGCGCAGGGATCGGAGTAGAAGAGGGTGGCGAAGCAACAGCTGGAGTTTTTTCTGGAGACGGGGGCTTTGCAGACTGAATACTCGGTTCAGATTCTAGAGATTTTCTTTTCTTGAGGAACTCAACCATTTCAGGGCAGCAGTACTACAAGGAGCAAACAAACACAAGAAGAAAAGCCCCCGCGTTAAGCTGTGCCCAGGCAGAGCTGCACAGGGTATCGAACAGACACGGACCAGCCAGCGCCAGGAAAAGAGAGAGGAGCTCGAGGGAAGGGTTAAGGCAGGTTCCAATTCCAACTTTCTGGCTTTTTTACTGCTCAGTAAGAAAAGGAAACGAACGGACCTCCCAGCACCAGCAGGACATGAAATAAGGTCCTGCCTAGTTCCAGTGAGGGACCCTGGGGAAGGTCCTCCAGAGGCCTCTCCCCGTCACACTTGGCCTTTCCACAGAAGCCCCTGGTGGATGGAGAACACTCCACGCTCCCCAGCCATCCCCCGAGCCGTTACTTACACACATGTGGCCTCTTAAAGCTTCGGTGACTCGGAACTGGGCGTCACACCTCGGGCAGACCTTCCTGCCACCGTCTTGCAAGTCAAACGTGGGAATGGGAGATGAACTGACTGCAAGGGGAGAAAACACACAAAGCCATTAGAATCCTTGCAATTCACCCCAAATCTAGGCAATCTTTTTGGTGTTCTGAAGTACTTGAGCTTCAGGAGCTGCGCTTTTATTAACTACTGGCTAGCTGAAGGGAGGCCAACACCTCGAGGAGGTGCTCTCTCTGGAAGGAGAGAAGCAAAGGTTTTATCCTTTTGCCTCCTGGAGTAGAGTAGGCCGAGGTGGGTGTATTTCTGAGGTGGCAGCACACACGCCGACCCTTTTGGATGCAAGAGAACGTACGCGAGCGAATATCCTCCAGCAAAAGCTACTCGCTGGATAAAACCACACAGAGAGACGGAGAAGGTACCAGCAGAGCTTCCCAAGTGCATCTCAGTGGAACTTGTCACTGTGTCTCAGCACTTTACAGAGCTACAGGACAGTAGTTATGGGATGTCAGTAGTTACAGGTCAGCGCTTATTCCTCAGCGGAATGAATGGAGCTGCTCCAGCCCCTACCTTTTAGTGACGAGGCGGAGGAGGAGGACTCTGAGACGCTGGATCTCTGGGAGCCGTGCACGGGGCTGCTGTTGGAAACCACCAACGGGCCGGGGCTCTGCCCTAACGAAGGAATGGTGTTGAGGGTATTCACTAGCTTTGCAACCTCACTGCTGTTCTCCCCAGTCACGCCGGGCCGCTTTACAGTCACAAAGCTGGCGATACTCACTGCCGAGGGAACGGATGGCAGAAGAAGACTAATAAGGACTGGGGAAGCTCTGCCCCCAGCGTGTGAATCCCCCTCCCCCTGCCTCCTCCCCAGCCAGGACCCCTCCTCTCCTGCGCTTCCACCTCCAGCCTGGCCCCACGGGGACGGCTGAGGAGCCATTATCCTGCCCAGGGAATGCAGGTTTCCCCAACAACCTTCCAGATTCAGCCCCGTCCCGTGACAAACAGGACTCTGATTATCATGGAATCGTGAAAATTATTTTGCATTTCTTTTCTAAATGCAGCTGTATATGATGATTATGGCCACTTAATGCTAAAAATAACCTGGCTACTTGCTGTGTGAAGAACTCTGGGTTGGTTTGGGTTTTTTTTTTTTCCCCTGTTTTAAATTGTTTGTTTTGAGCAATCGTTCCACTCACGCATTCAGCCAAGAGAAAATAATTAAAAAAAAAAAAAAACCCAAAAGAAAGCAACACAGTTTGTTTCTGCTTGTGTTCATCACCCATTTAACTTCACCTTTCAAAAAAATACAAGTGATTAACAAATAGTGCTTGGGGGTGGGGGGGGACACACGACAGACTCCTCATTGACCGTCTCGGAATGTTCTAGTTAACAAAACTGAACTGGTTCTCCCAACCAAACTGGACAGGACGGCGGGGTTATCCTCGTTTTCCAGGTTGGGAGAGAGAGCTGAAGCGTGAGTCAGTGAGGGGCAAAAATAGAAGCCGGGAGTTCTGAGTCAATTCTGCCTTTTAGCTGCTGCGCCGTGCGTTTGGCGGTGAAAGTACAGACAGTGTCACACGCTCGAGGCCCCTCGCTGGTCCATGGGGAGTCTTACCTAATTTGGGGTTAGTAGCTGGACTGGACTGCCCTGGCTGCGGCACAGTTAACTGTCCCAGTGGTGTTGGCTGCGTTGCAGTGGGAGTTGTGGAGGTGCTGGGAGTGGACTTACTTTGCTGCTGCGCCTGGGACTGGGGCACAGTGCTCCGGATGGTGAGCGTGGCCGGAATGACCGTAGTGAAAGTGTTGGTGGTGGGTCGGACCGGCATGGTCGTACCTGGTCTCACCTGGGCCATTTGAGAGAACACCTGAGGAACTCCAACTGCTGGTTTAACAAACTGCGTGCCCGGGGCTTCAAAGACAAAGGAACAGACAAGACCAAGTCATCGTATTCCACTCCTGCTGCAGAAACACCCGAGCACAACCTGATTTCCAACACCCCTGCTCCTTTCAGGGGAAGTTTTACAAGTTCAGCACCTTAGTTTCCCTCCCCAAGCAGACTGAAACTGAACACGGGTGCAGACAGACTGTGTTTGTAAGGCTTTTTAGGTGGAATTTTCCAAAAGGCCCCAGTAGCTTAGGAGCACAAACCCCACCAGGTTTCACGGGGCTCACAGTCCTTGTCACCAGGCCCGACGGAATCCGGGAATTGTCAGGGTCGGAAGGGACCTCTAGAGATCATCCAACCCAACTCCCCGGCTAAAGCAGGGTTGCCCAGAGCACATCCCTCAGGGCTGCATCCAGGAGGGGCTTGAAGGTCTCCAGAAACCCATGGAAGGGTTCTTAGGGCAGGAACAAGGCAGATCCCACAGCTGCAAATTCGTTTGCAATACGAAGCTGTGGAGCTCTGCTCTGGGGAGAGCGAGAGGTGACTCCTCACTCACCTTCTTGCTTTGTTTAAGGTGGGTTTCTGGCGACCCACAGGTTCTTAGTCTTTCTGAAAACCCACCCTCAGGGTGAGGCTTGGCTTCCAGGCAGTCGGGGAGCGCTCACACGGCACGGGGAGACTTTGGAAGGAAGGAAGAGGGGTTCTCATGGGCTGGGATCTTGAGATTAAATTAACTGAGGAGGCTTTTTGGAGAGGCCAGATTTATAGAGAGCCTTGTGTGTGGCAGACATTCCTTCTGGCTGCAAGCGGTTCGTTACTACGACCAAAGGGCCCACTCTCTGCTGAGAAGCAACTTGCAGAATCACAGCCACAAACAGGGACAAATCTCTCCTGCTACAGAACTGAAACCCCCTCCTCTCTTTCTTTCTTTTTTTTTTAACCTTTGCTGCTGTAAAAAAAGGAACAGGGCAGAGGCTTTGGCTCATTTCAGTCCTTACCTGGGACGAGGGTGATGGGTCGAACCGTCTGACCCTGCTGCACGTTCAGAACAATTCCAACCTGGTTCATTGTGTTTTGAACTGGCCGCACGTTCCTCACGGGAAATCCCTGCCGACAAACAGCAGCATTACCACCCACACACCCAGAGTCTTCTCCCAGGTTTTAAAAACAATTTGCAAACCCCATACTTGAAGCAGTTTCCTGGGACAGAAAAATTTGCCACGTGCAAAGACAATTTGAATTATTTTTTTCTTGTTTTAAAAGCCGGAGCTGTGGGAAACACGGGCAGTTGTTTGGGAGAGCTTCCCCAGGGAAATGTTTACAGAAGCCAGAGGACACTTAAAATATCACCTGCACATCTCCCAGGAAAATAAAGCAAAGTAGTTAAATATTCAGGGATGGCAAATTCACAGAGTGGACAGACCCCCCCGGCAGCAGGGAGCTGGGAGCTACTGGTGAGCCCACCAGTGAGAGCCAGTGGGAGGTCCCAGCAGACCCCTGTGGGTCCCCAGGACCTGCTGGGGTGTGGAACGGGGCCAGCTCTCTCGAGCGAGACCCAACTGCAAAACGAGCTGTTTCCAAACAGAGCTCTTTCTAAATCTACATAAACTGAAAAACAAAACCCCAAAACAGATCTCAGCTCCAGTGAAACACCCGCTGAAATGACTCAAGAAGAACCGAGGCAGGCCCTTGGCTATTTCTTAACGGAGAACATTCTCCCGCGGACGAGGGCAGGAGCTCTCCTGTCCTGGCCATCCCGGCTGGAGGACACTCACCTGGGTGGTTATGAAGATGGGCTGGCTGGTCACCGGAGAATTGGTGACGTGGTTGGCGTTCTGCATGATCTGCACAGGCCGTAGGACTGGCTGGGTCACCATGGTGCCCAGCCCCGAGGCTGGGTTCTGGGTGAGGATGAGGGGCTGCCCACTCTGCTGCACCAGGGGATTGCCTGCTGGAAGGAAACACAGCTGAAATCAGCTTTGTCGGGGAAAAAACCAGGCTGCTGCCGCTCACACACACCCAGCTGGTGATTTTTAGTCTTCAGAACTGGAATGAGCTCTCCAGAGCACGCTTTCCAAGTCAACTCGTGAAACCATCCAAGCCTTCTATGTATTTGGACGAGGATTTTCCAAGCTGCCTTCAGAACTAGGTGTTCACATCCCTCAGCCTTGGAGCAGCCCCACAGACTGACTGTTCCCGGTCCCGTGTGCCCTTTGAGCGCTGCCACAGCAGCTGCAGGAAACGCTGTTTCTCGTCTCATTAACCGTGGAGTAAAAATTCACCTGCTGGCAAGAGACTGGGGAAACTTACTCCAAGCCCTGGCACGGGACACGTGCTCCAGACAGAGTCACAGGGAAAGCTTCTGAACAGCATCCATGACTACAGAGAGTTGGGGACACCAGAGCTCCCCCCCCCCAGGGCATCAATTAGCCAGAACCAACCACAGCTCCCACCACTGACACCATCCACATCAAAACCGGTGAGAAATGGTTAGGGTGGTGACAGCACGTCACAAGTGAGAGGTGACCACACACAGACTGTGAATTCAGCACTGGGGCATCAATAAAAGTCCTCTCGGGCTGACAAAGGGCAGGATAATGAGCCTGGGATGACTCAATTCCTCAGTGGCCACCACCCAGAGCCGAGGGGCAGAAAGGAGCCACCCAGGGACACAGGTTTCTAACGGCAGAAGGGAGAGTCAGGTCCTCGGGGCACCCCCGGAGGAATGAGGGACCCCTGGGACCTGGGGACAGACACCTGCAGGTATCTGAGGAGCCTTCCATCATTCTCAGAAGCAACTCCAGGTGGCTCCTGTGCTCTCCGAGTCCATTGCCAGAACACGGGGCACTGCTCCAGGAGACAGCCTTCGCACCAGGGGAGGTGCAGGAGAGTCCTTTAAACTGCACTAAGTTTTCATAGAATGGGTCAGGTTGGAAGGGACCTTAAAGATCATTGAGTTCCAACCCCCCTGCCCTGGGCAGGGACACCTCCCACCACACCAGGGGGCTCCAAGCCCCCTCCAACCTGGCCTTGAACCCCTCCAGGGATGGGGCAGCCACAGCTTCTCAGGGTAAACCCGTTCCAGGCTCTCACCACCCTCACAGTGAAGAATTTCTTTCTGGTATCTCATTTCCATCTCCCCTCTTCCAATTTAAAGCCGTTCCCCCTTGTCCTGTCACTCCACTCCCTGACAAAGAGTCCCTCCCAGCTTTCCTGGAGCTCCCTTCAGACACTGGAAGGGGCTCTAAGGTCTCCCCGGAGCCTTCTCTTCTCCAGGCTGAACCCCCCCAGCTCCCTCAGCCTGTCCTCCCAGCAGAGGGGCTCCAGCCCTTCCCAGCATCTTGGTGGCCCTTCACTGGACCCATTCCAACAGGTCCGTGTCCTTTCTATGCTGAGGACTCCAGAGCTGGACACCCCAGGTGGGGTCTCACCAGAGCAGAGGGGTGGAATCCCCTCCCTGGCCCTGCTGGCCACGCTTCTCTTGATGTAGCCCAGGCTGGGGTTGGCTTTCTGGGCTACCAGAGGTCACTGCTGGCTCCTGTGGAGCTTCTCATCCACCATCACTCCCAAGTCCTTCTCCTCGGGGCTGCTCTCCAGCGTTTTCTCGCTTCCCACCCTGCCCTGCCATAACCCATTACACCTCAGCCCAGGGTTCTCTTCTGTAGTCTCTACCTTTTCAGGACAAACAGCACTTTGGGATTCTCATGGTGGGAAGAACTACAGGGGCAATAAGTCGTGTTTTTATCTGAGGGTGGAACTATGACAAAGGAGTGGAGGTGTCAGGCTGACGTGCCGCACGGCGCCCACCTCGTTTTCTCACCAACAACCCCAGGGCTTTTTTGGGGGACGAGGACTCTGGAGACAGACACATACAGGCCCACAGCTGGCTGGTGTCATGGATGTGATATAAGAAAGAACTGGTTTGACTGGGATACAGGCAGAGCTAAAAACAATCAAAGGAAATTAAGATTAAAAAAAAAAAATTAGGCCGAGCGTCACTTCAAATATATTTAGCATTTGGTAATTTTTCCTTTTATGCCCCAGTAATTTGAGACATTTAAAAAGTAATCTGCAGGGAAAAAAAACCCAGATCCAGCAAAAAAGGTGCAGGAAGATAAGCTAAAAGGTATTTCCATCTTTCCTTTGGAAATCCTGTTTGCTGGCTGTGGGAGAAGGGGCCCAGGACGTGCTTCTGCTCCTTCCCTGGAAGGAGAAGTGGTGCTTTGTCCACGACCTCCCTTGGGAGAAATTCCAGCACAGGTTTGTCAACAGATGAGCTGGAGAGGTAGGTGTTACCAACAGGGATGCTGTTATTTAAGAAAAGGATGGATCTTAGGTCTCTGGGCTTGCTCATAAGTGAATTACATCCCAGAGGGGAAAAAGAAAACACCCCGACCCAACAAAACAAAATCCAGCAAAACCTTACTCTGGGAGAACAGAGAGATTTAATGGGTCTTTTTCAGCCCTGGCTTGTAAGTCTTTTTAATTAATGTAAAACAAAATGCAAGACGACAGCCATGAGTGTAAAAAACAGATTGCTGAAAGCTGGGACGGCTCCAGACACGGCTCATTTCGCCAGCGATCCGCACAGTCACGACTGAAACTGGGATGTGACCCCCAGTTACTGGGCCAGCGGCGGCCGCAGGGACTGAAGAGGTGACAGATGTCCCCGTGGCACTTCGCCACTCCAAGCCCTCGCTGGCACCAAGCCGAGAAGGATTCCCCTGCAAGTCAAAGGGGAGTCGGGGGAGCCAGCGAGGACTCAAGGAACACGATGCTGTGGGGTGGAAAACGTCCCAGAATCACGGGATCATCTGGGGTGAAGGGACCTCTGGGGACCGTCTCCTCCAACCCCCTGCCAGAGCAGGTCCCACAGGAACCCCACGCACACCACGGGGGAAGGATTCCTTTTTCCACACACCCAACCAACCAAAGGGAGAGGGAACACAAGGTTTTCTCACTGGAATAACGTTTCCTTTCCTCCCAACCTGTGAAACGCTCATCACCAAGGTTCTACTCCGTGTAAGGTGTAACGTGTAGGTAGGTGCACGACGGCCCCACTGAGATCAGTATCAATGGTCAGCACAAAAGCTCCATCTGGCCATTTCTGCTTTTTCCGAGTCCAAATTCCTCATAATTTGGACAACCAGTGGGTAACAACCTGCTCTGCCCTGCACACTCCACTCAGAAGAGCGTTGCGGAGAACAGGCAAAAAACCAACCCCAACCAACCCCAAACCAAAAACAAACCCCAACTGAAACCGATTCTGTCGAATCCTGGGTTCTCACTTCCTGAGTGAGGTCGTGGGGAGCACAGGTCCCCAAGGGAACCCCTGATCTCCTCACTCACACCTACTAAAAACACTGCATGGAAGAAGAAAAAGAAAAAACCCTCATCTCCTTTGTAAATCATCAATTCTCTACTTTCAAGAAACCCCTACTTTGACTAACTCGGCCAAAGTTTCCTTCTCCTTTTCTGAAGAGCCCACCCTCTCCAGCACCTGCAAAAATCTCTTCTCTCACACCGAAGACAAAGCTGTTTTCCCGCCCCAGGAATTGGGGGGACACCCCCAACCCCCCCCCACAGCACCAACACCTCTGTCACAGCTGCAGAAACCCACATTTGTCACAGTACCCATTGACAGGCTTTTCAGGTGTCACCCAAGACCACTCACTGGACCCTTTTACACCAGACCCACCCCCCCAGCACTCCCTGCAACAGGAAGGATTCTGGACAGAAACGGTTAATTACCTGTAGCTGTTTTATCAACTGAATTGTAATCTTCAACAACGGAGTCTTCAATCACGTCACTGATTTTCTGCCATGGTTCCAGCTCCTCCTCCTCACATTCCATGAAAAGGTCCGTGTCCGCCATCCTGCCGAGGGAAAAGAGAAACCTTCGCTGGAAAAACCGGGATCCGTCAGGCACCGAAAGTCTCACCACGAGGAAAAACCAGAAATAGGAGCTGGGGGCTTGTTCCCCAGTATTCCAAAAGAAATCATGAAAAAAAATCAATAAACCAGCTGAGCAGTGTGGCAGAGCCCAGGGAGGGTGTGGAGTCCCCTTCTCCAGAGACCTTCACGCCCCGGGTGGATGCAGCCCTGAGGGATGTGCTCTGGGTGACCCTGCTTTAGCCGGGGAGTTGGGCTGGGTGAGCTCCAGAGCTCCCTCCTCACCCTCACAAGTCCCCCATTCCGTGAGATTTTCAGGTTCTTTCTTATTTCTCTGGTCACAGAGCTGACTCCCCGTCCTACGTGAACAGGCTGCGATTCCTTTCCAGGAAAGTCGGAGAAGCCGGGCTGAAACCCCCCAGCTCTCTCCTAAAATCCCCATGTTTTTCCCTCTCCTGCATCAGAAAGGCAACGTCACAGCTTTGAAACCAGGGGTCACTCGCCCCAACCCAGACTCCAGCACCTTTAAATAAGTGAGTAACTCTGGCTGAAAGAAGGAAGAACCACGGGGTTTAGTTCTGGTGGTGGTTTCTGCCTCCACCCTGGGCCTCAACCCGGGGGACAACCGCGTGTGGGACAGTCCCCACTAACCCCAGCTGGGATCCCCCATGGGACACGCACCCCCCAGCCCGCCACCATCCCCTGCAAATTACAGAAGTAAAGGGGGGTGGTTGTTGGGTTGGGGTTTTTTTTTTCCTCAATTAGATCCACCTGGGTGACAGCAGAGAAGCAGTTCTGTCCCTCTGCCACCAGGAATCCGGGGAGGGGGCTGGAAGGACGGCACCTACGAGGGATTTTACTGCCCCCGGTTACATTTTGGTGGCAAAGGAGACCGTTTTGGTTGCGTTTCGTATTCTCTACCACCCTTCGATGGCCATAAAAATCCGGTGAGAAAACGTTCCCAGGCGAACGGGCCGAAACCAACAGCTTTTAGCAGGGAAACAGCAAGTAAAGAATGCAGCCCACGTGCAGCCAAGCTGTGATTTCAACAGCCCCAGAACACGGGGGTGACCACAAGGGCTTAACCACCGAGCAGCGGTTATTAGTCGAGACACTAGAAGGGACGCAGCTTTAAAGTATAAGCTGGATTAAGTAACCACGGAGCAATTAAATTATAAGCCTTATCTCATTAAGCTCTGCCTGCTCTTCCTATCCCAACAGCATCCTGATTCCGGGGAAACAAATGCTGAAGTCACCCAACAAAGTTCGCTCTGAAAAAATACCAGCCTCAAGCTGGGCTTTGTTGAGGGTGGGAGCGAAGCCCGTGGGGGCGGCCGCTTTGTCCCCGACACAACCCGTCATCCGCGTTCGCGCGGTGCCAAGCCCGAAGGGGTGGATTCTCCAGGGGGAATCCTGAGACACCACACGAAGCCGGAGCGGAAAAGCAGACAAACACTGAAGCAAATCACCGGGCAGTAACCTGGAGTTCCTACAAACTGGTTTGTCTTTCCCCAAACTGGGGCTGGTGGCACTTTTTGGAGGCCACCCATGCTCTTGTGCCATCTCCTGGTACAAAGGCAGCCTCTCAGAACCCTCTTTTAATGTGTTCCCAGGTCTCTCTGTTGCTGGGGGAGCCTGGGAGTCCTGGTGGGCACCAGGATGGCCATGAGCCAGCAAGGGGCCCTGGTGGCCAAGAAGGCCAAGGGCATCCTGGGGGACATCAGGAAGAGGGTGAGCAGCAGGTGGAGGGAGGTCATCCTGCCCCTCTGCTCTGCTCTGCCCTGGGGAGGCCCCAGCTGGAGCACTGGGACCAGTTCTGGGCTCCCCAGTTCAGGAAGAGCTGCTGGAGAGGGGACAGCAGAGGAGCACCAAGATGCTGAGGGACCTGGAGCATCTCTGTGCTGAGGAAAGGCTGAGGGACTTGGGGCTTCTTAGTCTGGAGAAGAGAAGGCTGAGGGGGATCTGATCAACCCCTGGAAATACTTCAAGGGGGGTGTCAGGAGGATGGGGCCAGGCTTTTTCCAGTGGTGCCCAGTGAGAGGCCAAGAGGGAATGGGCACAAACTGGACCGTAAGAAGTTCCATCTCAACCTGAGGAGGAACTTTGTGACTTGGGGGGTGTCAGAGCCCTGGCAGAGGCTTCCCAGAGAGGTGGTGGAGTCTCCATCTCTGGAGACATTCCAACCCCCCTGGACACGTTCCTGTGGGACCTGCTGTGGGTGGGGGTTGGAGGAGATTGATCTCCAGAGGTCCCTTGACCCCAGATCATCTGTGATTCTGCAGATAGCAGAGTCTGACCCCGTGCACAGCTCCCAAGGACTTCTCCTGCCTCTGCCTCAGAAAAATGTCTTGAAATCAACGAGGAAAAATAGCCAGCTGATAGAAAACCAAAAGAGTCTCATACCTGCCAAATAAAATTACAGTAGTAGATAAAATAAATACTCAGAGTAATGTAATAATCCCACTGTACAATTAAGCAAGTGTATCCCATTAAGCACCAACAGGCTCACGTTCTCCACACGCTTCAAAGCCACCACCAGCGCCTTCATTTGCATTAAACCTGCAGCGTGTAAAAAATTTTATTAACCTTATCTCGAAGGTGGGGAGAGGAGTTCAGTGAAATGAAGTGATGGATTCTACCTGCAGTGAGCGCCTGAGAAATGAAACTGGGTGCCCAGCCCCTGCTCACATCGTTCAGCAGAAACTCAAACTTCCTCCCGTTCTGGTAAAAAATAATAATAATAATAATAAAATAAATAGATAAATAATAATGGAGAGAGGACAAAGATAAGTAGTGAATGACAAATGGCCAGAAAAGGGAATCCAAGAAGCGAAGCTCCGAGGTAGAGGTTCGTGCAGGAGATGTGTTTGGCAGGGGAAAGCAGGAATCAAAGAGCCTTAAATATGAATTTTCTCTGCCCATTAACACCCACTGTTTTCGTACCAACAAGCTCTTACCAAACCCAGCACCGTTTCACGGGGCAAACACCCCGGGGTGGGGAGTGGGTACCCATCACCACCGATCCATAACGACCTATT
>VXBJ01005018.1:32762-73180 GCA_013400055.1 Nycticryphes semicollaris
GGGGTGATTGGTGGGCGGCCCGGTGACGTCACCGGGAGGCGGGCGCCGCCGCTTTTTTCCCCCCCTTCGCCGGCCCTGCCGGAGCTTGAGCCGAGGCGCAGACGGTGCTGGGTGGGATGGTGGCGGTTGTCCGCTCGTTTCCCCCTGTCCTGGTGGGGCTCCGGTACCGGGGGGAGCCCACGGGTGGCTCCTTGGCGCTTCCGGTGGAGCCCGGGCACCGCGCGAGGCCTAGCGCGGCCTGCAGGCCGCCATCGCCTGTGCTGGGTGGTGAGGGGGCGCGCGCCCCCTCAGGGCTGGGGCCGCCCGGGAGGGACCCGGCCCTGAGCACCGTCGCTGCGCCCGGGCGGCGGTTGGCTTCGGCGGAGGGGATCTCCGGCCAAAGTCGCTCGCCTGTGGCAGGCCTTGGCCTCGGCTTCTGCCTCTGTCTTTGGAATTTGCCACCTGTGGTAGCGTTCATCGCGTCTGGGAGCCACCAGGCGCTGTAGGGTCAGCTGTATGGCCAGGTTCAATGCTACCCTGCAGGTGTAGGGATAGTTAGCTTATCGGCATTGTAATTGGTTCCTCTTGTCTTAACGACAAGATTATTTTGGTGGCTAGCGGAGTTGTCAAGAGTCAAGCCTTTGCCCAGTAGCCTTTGGTTTTCTCGGGGAAGGTGAGGAGAACCAATGGGGTTACCATCCTGAAACCCATCACCTTTAAGAAGTGACACATTTGATAACCAGTGGTGTTCCTGCAATTCAAACGTGCTTTGATGGCCGTGTCTCCAATCAGGAGATACATTTAGTGATGAAAGAGGCTTCTGAGGTCCAGAAATTGTTAGAAGCCTTTTGGATGAGACTCTCCCTTAGTGCCATGTTTTATATCCCCTCCATGAGACTCCTGGGTTCCATCCCTCTGGGATGGCTTCGGGGGGAGCCTGGGGATAAAATTGCCTTAAACTCTGCAGGTTCTGGGCAGGTTTCCTGGAAGCTGACTGGACACAGCACCATGTCAGGAGCTGTTTGCCTCAGTGTGAGGACTTTGCTTAAGCAGATATTTAAACCTATATGTAACTTTATGCATTTAAACTGTCTTTTAAACCTGCCTGGATGCAGCCCTGAGTGATGTGCTCTGGGCAGCCCCTGCTTTAGCAGGGTGATCTCTAGAGGTCCCTTTCGACCCTGGCAATTCCCTGATTCCGTGAGCTCAGTACGGTACAGACCGAATGCTGAAGATAGAATGGTTAAAATGGATAGTGTGGTTTTGTTAACAGTTAACATACTGAACAAAAACATAAGCATGCATGTTATAATGCTGTTAACATATCCACAGCATACTTTGAAGTGTTACTTTATTTATCTTCAAACACTCTTAGGAACTTGGGAAGTAGTGTGCTTCCCAAACGCACCCCCTTGCTGTGATACCCACGCGGCGCTCGAATGTGCGATTTATTATTCTGCGGTTCGTTAAACAAGCACATTAATTTTCTCCTGATGGTCTTCCTGAGTTACCAGTCGGTCTTCCTGGTGTACGCCGTGCGCCGGGCTGCTTCGCCTCGTGCTGGAGGGAAGTGTTTCCATTTCGCTGTCTGTCACCTATAAATCACACACGTGTGCAATACAAAGGGCCGCGTTCCCTTCTGCGGGTCTGCCACTGATAACAATAACAAACATCATTATCACTAGTTATGCATTTGTATTCCTGATTGCACTTCACGGCCTCTGCCTCACATGAAGCTTTATTTAATTATTTAATAGAACAATAGCAATTTTTGCCTGCTTTTTTTTTTTTCAAAAAAAGATGATCTAGAAGCAGAAGCTATGAATAAAAAGTGATTTTTTTCCCCCTTAAATGAAGGGGAACCCAGGCAGCCTCCCTGGCATCGCTAGCAATGGGAAAAATGAAGTTTGTAAATGGAATTCAGATGCAGCGAGGGTTTGCCAGCAAAGTTCTCTGTTCCTGACTGATGACTAATGATTGTGTTTACCGCTGAAAGAATTATCATCTGTTAATCCCAAACTCGATTCCTTCCTTCCTTCCTTGCAAATGCAATGCTGCTTAGACCTAAGGTAAAAAGCAAAGTAGTTTTGGTTTTGTTTTTAAAAGAAAAGAAGCCATGAAAATTCAGCAGGGCAGTTTTGCCTTTATCCGGTGTGTGTTCTGCAGGTACCGACTGCAAATGCAGTTGATGCCAGGGAGGATGCAGCTGGTTTAAATCACAACCCCCTTGGTGGGTTATTCTGCATTTTTGCCATGTGCTGCTGGGACAGGAGGAGGATTTTTTTTGGCTTATTATATTCATTTGTTGCTCTAAGTACAGGACACTCCCCTGTTCCCTTTTGATTCCAAGAGCTGTCTCTCCGTTTCATTTATCCCTCTGAATTAATACTTCAGTTTATATTGTCTGTGATAAATTTAATGTGGTTGTCTTTAGATCAGAATGTTTAAAACATCCATGTGTTCTGTATTTTAACTGACATAGGAAGTTTTGAACCTTGTTTATAATTTTTCAAACACACATTGAAAGGAAATGTCTGTAGCTCTTCCTAAAATGCTTTTCCCAACCTCCTCATGAAGCAGAAATCAAAAGACTGGATTTGGGGAATCCTCCATTGAGTGTTTTTTCCTTAATGCTTTGCACAAATGGGTCACTGTGATGCCTGAGGATGCTTATTAATTGGTTCCATGCTCAATTTAATTCTCAAATACGTTGTAACTCTTTTACATTTACCAGGTGTAACGTGGAGCATGAATTTTCATTATTTTATAGCTATCAATTTCTCCCTTTTCTCCAGAATTGCTCAGTGATAACTGTGTAGGAATTTTTTCCCCCCGTCCATCCCAGTGGGCAGTGCAGGGGCAGGAATGGAGTGGGGGGAGCAGGAGTTACTGGAGCTGTTTCAAACCACTTGGTGACTGAGATGTATGCATTTGGTAGCCACTTGTGTCTTTGAAAAGATTGCTAAAAATCATTTAAATCCCCCTACGTTTCTATTTTCAGGGTAAAAACCTGCCGAGTGTTTAATACGCTGCGGAGAGGTGAGTACAATTTCTTTTCCTTTGTTGTTGCTGTTTGGGCTCTAAGGAACCTTTTAAGTCTTTTGATTTTTTTTTTAACTTTTTTTACTTAAATGAGCTTTTACAGTGTGAGGTCCCAGGGGACCTGCTGAGCTGTTGGAGCTACGCTCTTGGAGTTACGTTTATAAAGATCCTCCCCTCGGGAAGGAAACCGCCCTCTGAACAAAGGCTGTCCCTAGAGTTCCCACTCAAGTTTTGCACCCCTTTGGCTAATTACCTGGACAAATAACCCACCACTGCAGAAGACACCTAAGGGAAATCCTAATAAAAACAGAGTTTGAGGCCTGTAGCCTGCAGGAGTGGGGGATTTGGCCTGGGATCAAGATACTTCTCTGCAGGAAGCTGTTGTGGCTATAAAATTGTCTGTCGTTTTAATCATTGGTTTTGTTTGTCTTGTCAAGTCCCAGCTGAGATTTCCCTTTGCAGTTCCTCTAAACATCTGGTGGTTGTCATTTCGTTATTATCAGTAAAAGACTGGGCTCTCCAAGATTACGTAATTCCTTTAAGCATTAGGGAATTATTAAAAATAATAAATGGGAGGGACTTTGTGCTTGTTTCAGCTTCAAGAAGGCTGTCAGTGTTTGTGGGGCAGGCGATGGCTTTGCCAACGTGACGTCAGTTGATGCACAGAGACCTCCTTCCGAGCTGCTTTGAGACAAATTCCCACTCGTGCTTTCCAGCCTGCCTGCGACTGCACGTAAGGCTGAGAACGAGTTTCCAGAGAGATAAACTGAGACAGGAATCCTGAAAACTTTGTCTAAAATGCATTAGACGTTTCCAGCTTCCAGGCTAATTCTGATAACGATGGTATTATTTTGGGAAAAATACCCCCCCACTTCCAAATTTCTGCATTTTTGTTGTAATCCCTTCTCTTTCGTAATCCCATAATCCATAATACTTGATACTCCTGCTTTCCTATTGCTTGGATTGTTTTTCTGTAAAATTCTGGTGTCTTCCTTGACTCTGAAGTTGTTGTGGCTGAGTGGCTTCAACAACAGATTGGGCCAGTAATGGGGAGGGCCCTTTGGAAAAAATCACGGGCAATCACAGACTCACTCTTCTTAGGGGCAGTTTAGCAGCATCCCGGGTGGAATAAAGAGTGAAATCTGGGTTTCTAATACTCCAGGGCAGCTGTCAGTCTTGAAGGAATTGTCTTTGAGAGGTAATTCTGTCAGCAAGTGCTCTGCCCGCAGCTGCCCTGTTTAAGGGACTGAAGGGCCACCAGAGGTTAAATCCTGCCAAAGCAATGGAGAGCCGGGACCGCGTTGGCGTGCACCCGCTCCTGGAGAACTTGAAGCGTTGCCCAAAATCTAGAGTTCTAAAGCGAAACTGTTTCCCCCTTTTCCGGTGGAGAGCACGCAGGCTCTGTCTGCGGTTACTCGGGTACAAATAGTACCCAGAGGGAGGTATGTGGGGTATGATCAGGTGGGGAGCACAGCGGCGGCGGAGCTCGAAGGGGCTCAAGTAGAGCCCTGAAAGCTCCTCCGCTCTCCCAGGACGCAGAGCCTGGATTTCTCTCCCTGTCCTGCAGCGCTGGATCCTCCCCTTGGCAGCGCCTCTCCCCAGCCCTGCCCGCCCCTTGGCTCCTGGATATATCACCCTCCACAACCAGCTTCTGCTGCGCAAAAATCCAGTCCCGGCAGCTGAACTTCCTCCTGCACAACAGCCCGAGCCTCGGACCCGAGAGCATGGGTAAGAGATCCAGCCCCAGGATCCCGCCGGGATCCACTGCTCTTGGTGCTACCCTTCTGTGCTGGGAGGTTCCTGAGTGGGGGCCAGTGGGTTTGTTGGTAGGGGACTGGTGAGGAGAGAGGGGGCTGAAGTTCAGCATTTCCTCTGACAGCTGAAAGGTTTAATTTTTGAAGCAACTGACCCCCCCCCTTGTCGCTTTAAATGAGCAGCTTCAGTGCTGTCAGGAAATGCTTTTTATGCTCCCGTTAAACCTCTCTCTCAGAACCTCAGCGTTTGGACTCGCTGCTCTGGTTCACTGTGACGGTGAGCGGCGGGAAACCGAGAAACAGAATTTAACTTTTTGCTTATATTTTTGTGATAGACCATGTAATTTTCATGGAGTTTCATTTTTGGGTACCTGGCCAGGAAATGGAGGCAGGGGACTGGAACAGATAGAAGGTTTTTTGCGTATCGATGTGGTGGTGTGTGGTTTGCAGGGTGGACGCGGTGACACTGAGTTCACACACTGCATTAAGATTGTAGACCTTAGTGGGGGAAAAAAAGCCCAAATTACACAGAGAAAAACGCTAGTTCTGACTCAGCAAAAGTGGGTCTGGTTTATCTGCCCGGGGTGAATGTTTATCTCTGTGCTTTTGTAAGTACCAAGTAAACTCTGTTTTGCTTTGCTTTGTAGGACGCTGTTAAGTTTCCGTTTGTAGCCCGGGCTGCCCACAGCTCTGTGGGAGAGGAGCCACCAGGCAGTGCAGGGAGAGTAAATTAAATACTGCACCTTAAACCTTAAAGTAGTGTGATGGTAAATGATTGGCCAAGGGGTTTGGAGAAGTGTGCTCTTGGCAGGGCAGGAGAGGGAGTCTTGGACTGCTCTTCAAAAATATCATAGATCCGGTTAAAATCCACTTGTGTAATTTGTTCTTTGGGAAAAGGCTTGTGTTCCAGAGAGAAGGTGCTGCTTTTGTCTCCGTCGCTGTGTGAGGTCTGTGTCTTGTCGTGTATATAGCACAGCTGATATTCCAGGTTCCCCTTTCCCATGTGTGTGGTTATTCATAGAATTACAGAATGATTTGAGTTGGAAGGAACCTTAAAGCCCCCCCAGTGCCACCCCCTGCCCTGGGCAGGGACACCTCCCACCAGCCCAGGTGGCTCCAAGCCCCCTCCAACCTGGCCTTGAACCCCTCCAGGGATGGGGCAGCCACAGCTTCTCTGGGCAACCTGGGCCAGGCTCTCACCACCCTCACAGTGAAGAATTTCTTTCTGGTATCTCATCTCCCTGTCATCTCTTACGATTTAAAGCTGTTCCCCCTTGTCCTGTCACTCCACTCCCTGACCAAGAGCAGTTTAGCACAATCCTACCACAAACCAGACTTCCCCACCCTCGTTTTTAATGCCAGCGTTTAACCCTCCCGCACCCGGTAACTTCTGAGGGCTTTCTCTTCACTCGGGCTCTGCAGAAAGCCCTGTTTGGCCCAGGTTTATTCCACCTGGCTTCTAAGTTCTCAGCAGAGGTGCCTGATTTATTGCACGTTTCTCCTGAGCTCCCTCTGCAGAGTGAAGAGGCTGAGCCACCTCCCCAGGTTGTCTTGCAGGAGCTGAAGAACTCTGCTGTAAAATAGCGTGTATAAAGAGGCAAGGTCTTTCCTTCTCCTTTCCTTTGTTTCACACTCTTGAACCCAAACCATCAAAGGATTGTGTGAATAGTTACTGAATTTATTATGAAGCAGCACTTTATCAAGTGGGATATTTTTTTACAGTGCTATTACCCCTTGTTGTAAATCTATAAACCTCGTTATCGGGACTGCTGCCGGCTCCGGGTTCATCAGTGTGTTCTCAGCTGACCTAAATGTGCCAAAATAGCCCCAAACCTTGTTGTTGACTTGCAGGGAGTTTTCCAGAGTGGCCTGTGGATCGTGGTTGGTGGCTCAGGAAGGAATGGAGAGTTGCCTTGGGTTTACTGTCCCTCCTGTCCTTTAAAAGGAGGAACAGAGCAGGTGGAAGGACGTGAAAAAATAGGGAGCAAAAGGAAACCAGGCTGGATTCCTCAGTTCCCTTTGCTGTCCCCGGGAGAGAATTGCTGCAGACAACGGTAGCAAAAGGAACAGTGATATTTTTATCAGCTGCTGGTGTAGATTTATAAATAACTGCATAGGAGGAAGGAGGAATCGGGTTTATTGTAACTTCATTTGCAGGGGGGGGAAACAGAAAAAGGAAATTGTACAACGAAGCGGTTAAAGCAAAATGCAGATGTTCTTCCTGTTCAACTGACACCTCAGCCAGTGGTGGTGGAGACACGGTCTTCGATTTAGAAAACCAAGGAAGGTGGACTTTGGGGATGGGAACCTACCCAGAGGGGAATTTGCCTGTAAAGGTGTCAGATACGCTGCAGAGGAAAAAAACCAAACCTCGATGCTTTTGTCCTCGCTGGAGTTTACAAACCCCGTGGGCGTGAGACGGGCTCCTGCTTCCCAGTACCCCCAGCTTGGGCAGCTGCCGGAGGAGCGGGGATCTGGAACCTGACAAGTAATATTAGCATGTTTGGCCCGGGATGATGAAGGGAGCAACGTAAATATTATTGTTGATATGTTGCTACAAGACGGTGCACCTCGTGGTTTCAGGACAAACCTCTTATTTTGGGTTCCCAAATGAGCTTGGCATCGCGGAGCAGGGCAAGGCTTGCACCGTCCGCCAGTCCCTGCGGGCGCTGAGATACAGTGGCCCGGAATGAAAGAGTTCTTGAAGGAGATCAGAGGGAAAGGAGAAGAAAAATGTGTGTGAGGAGGGAGGGAAGACGTTCATCATCCCGCTGTATGTTTTCTCTGGAAAACAATTTGGCACAAGTACTCTTTTGCTCAAAGTAATCTGCAGCAAACCGCATTTGCAATGCTAATTACGCTGTGGTCTAACGCATACTGAGCTCCTGCTAATTTAGGTGATTGAGAAAATTGGAATAAAGTTTAAATTGCGGCTTAGGCATCAATGGAACAAAGAAAACTTTATATTTTGTGTTTCCAGATAAACATATCGCACAAAGGAAGTGAAATTAAACCTAAAGTACTAAATTACTCTTTTTGAGAAGATGCGGTTTTTAAGTTTCTGCCGGCAGAGAGCGAACCTCTGGGAGCGTTTTGCCTTCAAAGAAAAGCTCCTAATGAGATGGGCACTGGAGCAGTCACTGCCTCTGGATTTGAAACCTTAGACCCAGGGCATCCTGAAAGAAACTCTTGCTGTAAGCTCTTTCGCAGTGGCAGAGAATGTCAAATAACAAGCTGGTTGGCTTATTTTCCTTGCAGACACCCGAGGTGCGGAGCGAGGCAGCTGCACTACGGCTCTGCTTCTGTCACCCTGTGTTTCTCCTCGTGGCCTGTTGAAAACATACGCTGCCGTCCCGCTGCACCTTTGTGTTTCAAACACCTGGTTACGTACTGGTTCCATGTAGGAACGGAGCAGAAGCTTCCCGTGCTCTGGCCTGGGTTGAGCAGCTCCTCGACTTCAGAAGAGTCGGGATCTGTCTGCGTCAGTTCAACCTGTAACTTGTGACATGTTGTAACCACCCCCTAAAGCAATATTTCAGGGTAACCTTGTCTTAATCCCAGCTAACAATTTATCCATGCCTTCCTGAGCCGTGTAGGTTCTGGTGACTGCTGGAGTAGAAACTGCCGTGTACGAGGCTGTTTTAATACAACTTTGAGGGTCTGTGGGTCGAGACACCCGGAGGCAGCGGTTGGGTTTGACCCTTGGTGCTTCTCCCTCTTCTGCTGCCACAACACAGTGTGTTCCTCCGGACACGGAGCCCAGCCTTGGACCAGAGATGGTCCCTCTGCTTTTGTGGGAATCTCTTCTCCACTCGGATTCCCTTTAGCTTTCTGAAAGTACAGCGTCCCCACTAACTTGTCCGATTCCTGATGTAGTTGTGGAGCTTGGAGGGGAGAACGAGGGTTTGCGGCAGCTGGAAGAGTGGGAGCAGAGGTGGGGACCTGAGTCTGTAATGGAGAGAGGGTGGAATGGTTTGTAATTCCCCTTCCTCTTGTCCTTTCCAGTCACCTGTTGTATCACCTCTGGCCCAGGTGGTAAAGCCTTAAAAATAGCCATTTATAAGCAGAGCAAGACTGGAGGTTTTCCAGTGATAATAAAATGGGTTGTTCACGTTGGGCAATCGCTCTCCTTACTCATGTGGCAGTGATTCAGCAGCTCTAAAACATATAACACAATTTTCTTAAATCCCAGACCCTTGTCATATATGAATGTGCTTTAAAATTGTGTGGCTGAACTCCTTGAAATGAAGGCCCAAGTTTCCCATTATTTACAAGCCAGAAGTGTCACGTTCTGTACATTTTCAGAAGCTGGAGGAACTTTAGCGCTGACTGGAGTCAGAGAGACCTACAGGTGTCTGGCAATGTGAAATCAGATCTAAGATTTGTCAGTCTCTCAATGCAGAGCGATATCCTCTTGGAGGTATGAAGTGATTCAGACTTGACAACAACTTCTTTTTCTCTTTTTATTTTCTTTCCCTCCAATCAGCAGAGTGTGGAGCATGTGGTCCTGGATACGCAACCCCTCTGGATGCCATGAAAGGTGAGTACTGTAATGTTTTCCTTAAATCCCAGCCATCAGTAAAGGAGCTGTGGGATATTTGGGATGACAGAGTTTAACACAAGCTTCTCGCCCACTCCTGGCTCTACAAAAGTCACGTTCTGGTCTTCTGGCTGAATCCTGAACCTCGCTAACACCTTTGAGGCTTTTTACTGTAGCTTTTAATACTGTCAGAACTTCACCTTGAGTCCTTTGATATATTTTTAACAGCCTCGATTTTACAGATTGTAATAAGGAGGCTTTTGGCACGGGCAGGCTGAGACCTGGGCAGCAGGGGGTCACTCTGTGTAGCTGGGGAGAGCAGAGCCTTGGCAGGGTTGGCGGGTGGGAAGGTGGTCTCCAGCACTGACCTTTTTCAGGGAAATAATTGCATCCCCAGAGTCCCTTCCATGAGGAGGGTGAGGGAGCAGAAAGGCCCCACAGCTGAGTAACCACTTGTTTCTGGTGATTCCTGGCTGTTCAAACTCTACACTGCCAGGGTTTCTCCATAAAATGCAAATATTGAGGTCTGCCTTCCTAGGAAGAATCACAGTTTACAGATGGAGAGATTAAATCCGGAGAAGATTCAAGTTAACCACAGCTCTTTGTAAAAAGGCTTTCTTTTGACGCACTAAACAAGACTTGTGCCCTCAAAGGTCCCCGGGAGGAGATCGTGTACCTGCCCTGCATCTACAGGAACACGGGGATAGAGAAGCCCGACTACTTGGCCACTGTGGATGTCAACCCCAAATCCCCTCACTATTGCCAGGTACCGTTTTCAAGGCTGGTGTATATTTGGGTTCACATTCACCGTTTCTGGTCTGTCTTCTCATCTGGTTCATGACCCTGCCTGCCCTGCTTTGGCTTTGACTTCATCTTTCTTTTCTCCTAATCATGTTCCAGTAGGTAATTGTGTTGAGAACCATCAAAGCCTCTGCAGTTTTTCTTACGAGGCTACTCACAGCTAACATGTATCTTGTTGGTCTTGAGACGCTTTCAGAGCGTTTTTGTGCTCAGTGTTTTGATTTTTCTTTTTGTAGCAGTAGTGCTGATTTATAGAGCAAGAGTATTGAGGTCCAGAAGCCGATATTTCCTCAGGGTGTGTCAGCGTAAAACATCCAGGGTATAAACTCACACTTTATAAGGTAGGAGATCTGATACTCTGGGAAGTTCCACACGTCAGGCATTATAAATCTGATCTATTCACTTGGTAAATGCAGAGCTGTAGGTAGTCACTGCCCATGCACCAGCTCCAACCTGTTGGTGAGACTGTCCTTAGCTCCCTCTGTTACTGCACGTTGTGTGCGCTAAACTGGGGTGAAAGGCACAGCGCTTCTCTGCCTCGTGTTGCTGAGATACTTTGGACTGGAGCAGGGAATCGGGTTGGACATCAAAGATGTTCATCATTTGTTCTTCTTTTTAAATAGCTGCTGCTCAGGGTTTTATTGTGGGGGTGTGGAGGAAACAACTCTCTTAAAACTTTGACAAACTTTGCTCTAATCTTTCAACTCCCCCTGGTTACAGGGAGGAAGAGTAATCAGAAACCAGAGTGCAAATTAACGTGTCAGTTTGGTACAGCCAGCCCCAGCTGTAATCGGGTAGATCTTTAATTAGAGCCTTTTGGGTTAATTTACTAATGTACAGCGATTAACAAATGCTGTGGAATCCCCACGTCCCACTTTCTTCTCCCGCTTTACGGCTTCAGCTCTGCAGATCTCGGGCTGAATCTGCTTCCTGAATAACAACTAGCAGTTTCCTTCAGCTCTTTATTAATTTATGCTTTGACATAAAGAGCCATTTCTTTGCCTGGGGGGTGTGTGTGTGGAATAACTACACCAGCCTGAGTCTTAACTCTGTCTCTGGCTTGGCAGGTGATCCACCGCCTGCCCATGCCCAATCTGAAGGACGAGCTCCATCACTCGGGGTGGAACACCTGCAGCAGCTGCTTTGGGGATGTCACCAAGAGGAGGAACCGTCTGATTCTACCAAGTCTGATCTCTTCTCGCATTTACGTGGTGGATGTGGGCACAGACTTGCGAGCTCCCAGAATCCACAAGGTATATTTGGGGTGACTTGTAAGTTGGGGCTTTATTTCTTACGTTTTGACCAAGAGACGGTGATGTTACGGATTCCAACTGGGAGAGCTGGAACAGGTACGGAAGCTTTCGGCAAGTCTTGGGAACGTGCGGGAGTTTTAAAACTCGTACTAGTAGTTGATAAACTACAGACAAAAATCCTGCACTAAAATATGGGTGAATGTGTCCCCCCCTCCTCGGGGTGGGACTGGGGTGGTGGAGTGCGCTCGGAGGCGACTGGGACTGTGTGTGTACCCGTTCCAGGTTGTGGAGCCAGTGGAGTTATTCTGGAAGGGTAACGTGGCGAATCCTCACACCTCGCACTGTCTGGGCAGTGGTGACATCTTAATCAGCTGCTTGGGAGACCCTTCTGGCAACGGGAAAGGTATTTGTCCCCCAGGAAACTGTCTGTGGTGCAGCACAGGCTGCAAACTGGAAGCCTCGTCGGCAGCTTTCAGTTCTTTGTGCACATCATTGTTCCAGTGGCTGTAACTTAAAGTTACGGTAGAGTAAATATTTCATTCACTCCCGTGTGATAAAGTTCTTTAAAGCAAATGGAAGCTGAATTTTTAATCCACAGAAGTGACACTGATGGAATTGCAAAGCTTTCCTTAAGCACAGGGGTTTTTTATGGAGCATTTAGAAAAAAACCAAACCACATTTAAAGATGAATGTATTATTTATCTTATTTAAATCTGTGAATCTGTTTGAGCGTCTTCAGACACTGTTTTCCTGTGTTTATATCAGGTGGCTTTATTTTGCTGGACGGAGAGACCTTCGAAGTGAAAGGAAACTGGGAGAATGGGGGGAAGGTACCCCCCCTGGGCTATGACTTCTGGTATCAGCCACGACACAATGTCCTGATGAGCACCGAGTGGGGAGCCCCCAAAGTCTTGGCAGATGGGTTTAACCCAGCCGATGTGGCGAGAGGTGAGGGAGCGTTTGTTCAAACTCCCAGAAGTGAAAGCGATTCTTCGTTAACAATAATCCCTTCTGTGCTCATTCTTGTCTGACCTGATCCTTTCAGGGCACTACGGCCGCCGCATCAACGTGTGGGACTGGAGCACCCACACCTACCTTCAGGCAGTTGACTTAGGGCAGGGCTCCATTCCTTTGGAAATCCGATTCCTCCACAATCCCGAGGCTGCGGAAGGGTTTGTGGGGTGTGCCCTCAGCGGCGCCGTGCATCGCTTCTACAAGACAGAGGTGAGCAACGAACGCCGGGGCAAACACGGAAGCTCAAACCGAGGTGTTTGAGAAATACACCCGTCACTTAGGAAATAGCCACCCTCAGATTGTTGACCAGTTTAATCACAGTAATGGACTGTGAAAGTCTCAGCGAGGGGAAGGTCTTGCCAACGATGGGAATGTTAGTGACCACTTGAACGTGCTGCGGCATTAGACCCTGGCCTGCTCTCTGGCCTGCTCACCAAATGGGTGTGGGCAGCTAATCAGAAGGTGTGGAACTTGTCACCAGTGTCAGTGTGTGCTCCTGCTGCTCAGCCGGTGTTGGGAAGCACAGGGAAGACCTGAAGGGAGGAGAAAGAGGGGAAAGGGATGGGATCATGGACAGGGGAGTGGGGCTATTGCTGTTTAGAAGGTAAGTCGTAGACAGAGAGGACACAGAGCAGTAGGAGATCAGCAGTCTTTAGTTCTGCTGCTGCTACAACAATCTCTTTGAGATGTTGTTGTGTGGTGTAATCATTAACATCCTCACTGCCAGCGTGGTTACCGTCCTCACCCCTTGGTAACACTTTGTTGCGGTGTCCATATCACCTCTGTGCAGGACCTGTTAAATAATCAGCACTATTTGCTGCTCCTCCCTCTGTCAGGCAGAGCTGAGCCCTCTTGGCTAACACTGAGCAATGACAATGCTGTGTTTCCTCCTGTGCCTTCTGCAGAAAGGAGACTGGGCTGCGGAGAAGGTGATTGAAGTGCCCAGCAAGAAGGTGCAAGGATGGCTCCTCCCTGACATGCCTGGTCAGTGCGAACTTGGTCAGAAGAGAAATGGGGGCTTGTCCTCTTCTGTGGCACAGTGTAGCCTTCAGCAAATCCTTAAACACCAACCCCTTCCCTTGTCAAATACTGAACCTCTGTCTGGGTTCTGTGTGTAACGCTTCTGGTGTAACCAAATTAGCCTGGTTTTTATGAGCCACCGAGTAGGAGGTTGTCAGACCGCTGCTCCCACGCTGCTCAGCGCTTGGGCACAGTTTCTCTAGAAAAAATACCTGGTGGTTGGGTCTTTGAGGCTGAGCTCTCACTCAGGAACAGTCCTGGGAGTGCTGGGAGAGCCCCAGCCTCCTTTGAGTAGCCACTGCCTTTCCTAGGATGACTGATTGGCCAACCCATATCTTAACACGCTTTTATGAGGCTACTGTGACTAGAATTTTACAAGACAACAGGCTTTTGGTCTTCTTTGTTGCGGGTCCCGTCTGTTTCCTGACTCTGCTACTGAATATTTCCTTGAAGGTCTCATCACCGACATCCTCATCTCGCTGGATGACCGGTTCCTGTACTTCAGCAACTGGCTGCACGGAGACATCCGCCAGTACGACATCTCCAACACCCGCCAGCCCAAGCTGGTGGGGCAGGTGAGGCAGCATCAGAAAAACAAGCTGTCACGTACCGGGGCAGTACAGGAGTCTTCCTTCTTTCTTTAAGAAGAGACAGTGACGATTTACTTCTCCTTGAGAATTGCCACCACCCTGCTTTCATGTCCCCGTGATGGCCGACGCCGGCTCTCACACGTCCCCTTGGTTGCAGGTGTTTCTGGGGGGCAGCATCGCTAAAGGCGGGCCCGTGACTGTGGTGGAAGACAAGGAGTTGCAGTGTCAGCCGGAGCCGTTTGTGATCAAAGTAAGTTTTGCCACTGTGTGCTCTCCTTGTCAGGGATCTGGGAGGGCTGGATGGTCCCTCCAAGCAGCGGGACTGCCCTGCTGTTCTCTTTCTCCTGCATTGCTTTTGCTCGGCCTCCGTGGTGGCTGGTTCTAGAGCATCTGGTTCTCTGTTACAACCTCAGGGGAAGAGGGTGCCAGGCGGACCTCAGATGATTCAGCTTAGCTTGGATGGGAAGAGACTGTACGTCACCACCTCTCTCTACAGTGGATGGGACAAGCAGTTCTACCCAGATCTTGTCAAGTAAGAAAACTTTGGTGAACAGACTGTACGAGTTCAAGATTTCTCTCTTAACTAGTGATAGATTCCAGCTGGTCCAGAGAGCAGGAGCTGAATCCAGTAACGTTTACACACAGCCCCCCAGATCGGGTGTTCACCCAAAGCACGTCCCTCTCAGCAGGCCCACACCTCCTGGGGCCTGCACACACTCTTTGTTGAGATTGTGATCGCTTCAGAAGTAGATGAGAACGGGCAGAAAGTGGTGAAGGTGACCTGGAATCTGTAGCACCCCCAAACTGCCTTGGGGTGCGTGAGCGGGACTTTGTGGCGTGTGGAAGGAAAGGAAGAGGGTGATCTCCCCGACGGCCACGGGAGGGCAGGGCACAGCTTGTCTTGTCCTTCCTACCTCCCAGCTCTTCATCTTCACTCCTTCATTCCGAACTGGAGGTTGCAGGTTTGGCTGAGGTGGTGTCAGCTCCCTTTTGAGACCTGCTAAACCCCAGTTTCGATCCAAGGTTCTTCCCTTTTTACACTAAATGAGGACAAATCCTGCCCAAATACAGAAGAGAAGAGCGACAAATATGAAGCCTTTTCCCAATTCCTCTTTTCTTGTCCCCTTTTCAGGGAAGGCTCTGTTATGCTGCAGATTGATGTGGATACCGAGAGAGGTGGATTGAAAGTGAATAAAAACTTCCTAGTGGATTTTGGGAAGGAACCCGATGGGCCTGTCCTCGCTCATGAGATTCGTTACCCTGGTGGGGACTGTACCTCTGATATCTGGATGTAATCGTTGTATGGGACTTGTTTCTTTCTCCTCCCCGCTCTCCATTTCCCTTTCACGGGGGTGAATCGGTTCAGCCGGAGCTTTGTCTGGCACCTACCTGTAGAATTCCATTGGGGTGAGCCACGGAGGCTCCACTTTCTGCTCACCCCGAGGCAGCCAAGTGCATCTCTCTGAAACACCAGCTCCATCTCCTTTGCTCTTACTCCTTCTGCTTTCACCAGGGCCTGTGTAATCACTAGTGACAGCCGGCGTCAAGGCTGAGGTCACCAGTCTTCTCAGGACTGTTTGCCTTGCTTGGTGCCAGTTTGCCCTGCCCCTCGCTGCGGGGGGGGAAGCTGTTCCTAAATAACCCCCTAAAGAGGGGGACGTTCCCTGGGCTTGTCCTGTCCCTGCAAAGCTTGATTTGCTCATAAAGTACTCAGTGCTTTACAGCAGACATAAAAATCACACCTCTCTAATCTCAAGCCCTATGTTTCCAGAGCTGGGTTATATTTTAACGTTTGTGCATCGATGTTATAAAAAGAAAAATCATCAATAATGTCAATAAAATTGTTCTTCAAGTCAGGTGGAACTTCACTTTTTTTTTTCTTCCTTTCAGCATTTCACTGTTTCAAGTGATTTAAGAACGTGGTTCTGTCACAGTTCTGTGTCAAAGGACACAAAATACAAGCTCGTGTCAGAAAGTGAGCGGTGCCATTGCTCTAGAAGTTCCTTGGTGAGGAATTCTCCCCTTTGTTCCCACTGGTGCAAGCAAAGAGTCTGTTCTTTGAGAGACCAGAGAAAACTGCAAAGACCTTTCCTGCAGACTGTGCTGAGCTGGGTGACACGGGCAGCGGGTGTCCTACGGGGTGTCTCTTGGCTGTCCTGCCACTCCTGGAGCAGACGAGTGCTCCCAGGTCCACCCTTTCTCCTCTCGCCAGTTCCTCAGGTGTCTTCCCCAGGCTCTGACTCTCTTTTTCTGCCTCCCCTCGAGGTCTTGCTTTCCATCTGTGTCCATCACCAGCCGGTTCCAGCGCGGGAATCCCAGCAGCAGCGTGTTAATGGGACCTTCCCACCAGAGGGTGCTTTTCTGGCTGTTTCCGTGCTTCCCCCCCCACTCCAGCTGTGACAGCTCTTGCTTTATAATGAAGATCTCTGTACATTGCTGCTTCCTGTCCTGCCTGAAATATTGGGAACCAGGCTGGGAGAGTTGAGTTTTGTGTTTTCAGCATAAAACATCCCCCGTTAAAGACGGTCCGTGCTCCTCCAGGTGACCACGGGAGGACATCGTGCCACTTGCCTGGTCCTTCAAGGGAAGGATTTCTCAGTTTTCACTCATCCACAGTTAATTTGAGGTTGCAGATTCATTTCTGTTTCTGCTGCTGGATCACCCCCGAGACAAACAGACCTGTTTGTACCAGAAAGAGTCTTTATTTGCAGCGTTTCCAGCAAGTGCAGCAGAACAGCGGGATCCGTTGTGGCCCGGGTTATGGAATGGAGAAGGGTTTTGGCTTAAGTGAAGCCCGAGCAGTTGTGATGAGAGCTGCCATTCAAAAACCAACCCTATTTCTGGTCTGCTCCCTCGAGCTCTCTGCTCCTCTGGTGCAGATTGACCCCTGGGAGTGTCGGGAAGTGCCTTGTTATGTACAGAGAAGGGTAAATGAGTCCTTGGAGTCGGACCTGAACCGTTCAGGTGAAGTGCTCAGGGTGCCTATTCCTGGTTGGTGTTTCCATCTCCCCCAGCAGAGGAAGGGCAGCCATCGATCCCGTGTGTTCTAAGCGTGGGGCCTGATGTGCCGTGCTCGTTGGGGCTTTTGAGGAACGCTGCTGATGCCCTGCCTTCAGGAGGAGGAGATGCAGCAGGACTTGCCCGGCCGATGGAGCCTGTGCGCGGCTGCTGAAAGAGCTGATCGGGCGGAAAACGGCGCTGCCATAAAGGTGACTCATGGTGCATCTCCCTGTGGCTGCCCACGGCAGGGCCTTGGGTGGCAGCAGCCTGAAGTCACTGCTCATTACACGGTGTCTGAAATCGCCACCTGAGGATGTGGGTTTCGGAGGGGTTTGTCCGGTCGCGGCTGTGGGCTCTGGCAGGGAGGGGTGATGCCGCTGGTGCCACGCTGCTGGCCAGACCTGTCTGCCCCCTGCCCTGCGACACCCACTCGAAGGGGTGGCTGGAAGAGGGGTGGAGGAAAGGCAGAGAGGTGTGTGGGGGCAGAAGTGTGGTGGTGCTGTGCTGGTGTTCCCTCCAGCAAACCCAGTCCCCTGCGCGCGGGAGCCTTTGTTGAAGCGATGTTTTTTTGAAGGGCAGAGCGTGTACCCGGTGTGAGCCCGGTACCCCTGGGACATCGGGTTTGTCTCTGCTCATGAAGTCATCGAGAGATCCTGGGTGGTGGATCTTCACTTTGCACGGGGTTTTGAGTGCTTTCTTTCTCTTTTCACACACCTTCCATGGACTCTGCTCCTCTGCTGGCCCAGGAGCTGTTTGTCTCTTGCCACCCTCACTGCGCCGTGAGCTGTGCCACTGCCATCGACTTCTTGCTGCTCCTCTGAGGACCCCCAGCTGGGGGGGGGAGGTTGTCTGCTGGAACCCTCCCCACCCTTCTGCCCTTTTGGGCCCCCTTCTGCCCTTTTGGGCCCCTTCTGCCCTGGAAGGAGGTCAGCTCAGCTGGTTTACCTTAGTGTTCACCTGTGCTATGAACTTACAAGTTTTTTAGCAAAGCTCTGGTTTACAACATCTTCAAGGGTTGGATGGGGTGGGTTTCCTTCTGCTCCTGAAGCAGGGAATGGACAGGAACAGAGTGAAACCCCTGGGAGATGTGAAGCCTGGGAAGGCCTAGGACAACCTACCTCTGCTGGCAGACTGTGCTGGGACAGGGTTGAATGGCAGGGTGAGGTGGGACATGAGAGAACGTGCCCTGGAACTCTGGGGGAAGGTTGGAGACTGGTCCTGCAGTTGAGAACTTCTCGCTGGGGTGTTCAGAGCAGACGTGGTGTCCTTGGTGGAGCAAGGTCTTCTCCCCGTGCCTTTAGTGGGCTGTGCCAGACCTGGCAGCAAGTTGCATCACTTCGTCCTGCCCAGTATCAAAATTACAGCATGTTCTTTCCTATCAGGGCTGGGAGAGGTGGTTGGGAGGAGAGGAGTAGTTGCCACCCCGGTGTGGGCCATCCATGAAGCCCCTGACGGTGTCCCCATGTCACGGCTGCCACAGGGAGCGTTCCTTGGGCCAAGAGCTGACGGTGCTGATGGTGTTCTCCACTGACCATCCCTCCCTGGTGTTGCTGAGCCTGCTCTTATCCTCCCTCCTATCAGTTTTAATTAGAAAACTCTACACCCCACAGCTTGGTTTTGTGAGGGGTGCCAAAGACGTCACTAAGGAAAGCCAAAGAGGAGGACCAGCAAACTTTGCTAATGAGTGGAGGACTAATGAGCCTTTTAATTAGCAGGTGTGCAGGTGCAAGAAGATGGTGCAGTGAGACATGTGCTTGTGACAGCAGAAGCCTGCAAAGAGGCATCAGCCAAGCTCCTGACGTAGCCTCTGATGGGGCAGAAGCTGCTGGAGCATCCTTGGACCTGGCTGTGCCTCCTGCCCACTGGGGAACCAGGACAGCAGCGCCTTGGGGACAAGGCCTGGACCTCTCTCTTGGCTTTGCTGGGGGAGAGTTGTGCCCAGTTCCATGGGAGAGCACTGGTGAGACTGGGCCATTGAGCAGAGAAGAGGCAAAGGCTGTTTTGAGCTGCTGTTGGGAACAGAGCAAGTTCTGGCTCTGGAGCTGCTCCTGCACCGAGGGCTTCCTTCTCTTACGCAGGGAAATGCCAGTCCCTCACGTCCCCAGCATCTCCACTGGCCTTTCAGCCTCCAGCCCAGCTCATGCCACCTCCTGCTGGGTCCTGCTCTGCCTTTTGCCCATCCCAGCTGCTGGATGTGCAGTGCCAGTTGCTGGACTGGAGCTGTGGCTGCATCCTTCTGCCAGGCCCTAGTGTCCCTTCAGTGGGCAGCACCTTCTGGTCCTCATTGCCTGGAGCATGAGTTTGGGAATCCTGACAGTTTAGGGATTGACATGTCCACTCTTTGTGGAAGGAGTGAGAACGAGACCTGGTTATAAAAACCTCCAGGTCTTCCTTTCTGCTGCCTGAAACAAAGCACTTGGCAAGCTTTGGCAGCGCTTTGGCCCACCTGCCTCTGGGCAGAGCACTAATTATTTGAGAAATCACTTAAAGCTGGTGGGCACTGGTGCCAGGCTGGTCCCACCTCTGCCTGTCACATGTTTAAAGTGCTGGTGTGGAACCAGAGAACCATTAATTACAGCCCCGGTGAGTCGCACTATCTCTTCTGATAAAGATCTCCCGAGGGCTGCTTTAATGGCACTGTCAGATGTTTCTGCATTCCTGTGTGGAGCAATTACTTATCCCGTGTCATTTGCCCACCGATTGAGGAGCTCTTCCACAAGAGGTGACACTCGTTCTCCTTCCATGGGCCTTGGTGTTTTCTTCCTGCTTTAGTTCGGCAGCTGATGGCAGCCAGGCTCATGGTCACCTCACCCTGGGACTCTCCTTCCAAAACGCTTCCCCGTGACACCACAATCCTTTTCCCAGAGATCCCTGCTGTTCCCCAGGGGGGTTTGGGGCAGTTTAGTCCAATTTCAGCCACGTTGGTGCCAGACCCTTTGCGCTGCTGGTGCTTGCCCTGGGGCCTTTGGTGGGAGCTGTGCCGTGTGGGGATGGACAAGGCGATTCCCCTGTGACAGGCTGGCTGTGCCCTGTTCCCTCAGAGCTGCAGTTTGTCCAAGAAAGGTGGACGTGGGGACATCTCTGTCATTAATATTCCATGGTGTTGTTCTGCTTGTCTGAGGTGGAGGCAGTCAGTGGCTAGAGAGTACGGGCTAGGGAATAAGAGGCAGTAGCTGTGCTGAGTTGCCCCAGATCCTAAAGGCTTCTGTTTCCCACCCCTGGATGGACTTTCCCGTGTGGAGATGCAAACCTGGGAGGCAGCAGGCATGTCCTGACCACCGTGGAGGTGCTGCATCAACAAGAGCATGGCCTGTATTTCCTGAGGCCCCCCCGTTTCTCGCCTGACATCTTTCCCAGCTGTTTGGGAGGTGTCAGGAGTCACCCCAGTCTCCTTTGATGCCGGTGGTGATGGAGCCCCCTCCCTCCTCTGAGCGCTGTGTCCCAGGTCACAGTCCATAGGGGCCAGGAAAATCTTTAGGGGCTGAGGTACCTCTGGGCCCAGCTTCCTGAGCTGACACCAGGGATGCCATGTCTTCAGCTCAGCCCTCAGACACGGACATGCCTTCTATCAGGGTCCAGCTTTCAGAGGTGCCTTTGGTGGCCTCTACGTTCAAAGCTTGTAATTTCCCGGAGATGCTGGTGGGGCCGATTATCTTGCTGGACTTCTCATCCCTGCTGTGGAATTTGCAGCTGCTGCACATTTTGTGTGGCAGGAACCTGGGGCCGGGGGATGACTTTAATTAGCTGAGTCTCGGCTGGGACACGGAGGCCTCCAGAGCGTGGAGAAGTCCATTGGAAACCAGCAGAGCCCCGGGATCAGATATGGGTGGTTCTGTCTGAGGAAAAGACCTGCACAGAGCAGCAGATTTCTCCTCGAGATTGGTGGTTGGTGAGGAGGAAACCAGCCCCAGCGCTGGTCTGGCACCTCCCAAACGCTTGGGATAGATGGCTCCTCCCTTGGTTTCTCCCCCACCCTTTGCCGTGGATATAAGGCCCCCTGGAGCAGCCTTGGCCAAGACAACTTGCTCCAGCGAGGCAGAGAGCGAGCTGCACCTCCAGATCCAGCACCTTTGCTCTTGAGGAGAGTGACCCAGAAGACCTTCAGCATGGGTAAGAGCCTCTGCAGCCTCCCTGCAGCCCCCAGCCTGGCTCTGGCTCCAGCCTCTGCCTGGAGGCTGCAGACACCCCACCTTGAACCTGAGTCCCACTGAGGGATGGGTGGGTTTGTTCCTCTGCTGTGCTGCAGGAAGGAGAGGTTTGGGACAGAACTTTGGTGCCAGGGTTTCTTTTGTCTCGCTATCTATCTGCTTCCAGGGGATCTCTTTGCCTCGAGAGGATTCCTCAGTGCTGTAACAACAGCAGATGCTGGTCAGAGAGTTCCCTGTTGATAGCTGGGGTGGGAGAAGGTCCATGGGCTGAGACAGAGTCTTCTCAATAGGCACCACTGAAGGATGTGGACATTTCTCATTTTATTCTTCTCTTTTTTCCCAAAACAGACAGATGCAGAGCTCAGTGCTATGACTACCCCACCTGCCCAGATGTTGTGAAAGGTAAGTTCTCTCCCAGAATCACAGAATGCTGGGGGGTTGGAAAGGACCTCCGAGATCACCTAGTCCAACACCCCTGCCAAAGCAGGTCCTCCTAAAGCAGGACCTCTCAAGCCTGTTTAGAATGGGGGTACTTGGGAAAGAGCTCCCTGTTAGTGAAGATCACCATTAATTAATTAACTGTGGGCTGAGTCCCTGCCCCCAAAGGGTGGAAACTGTAATGATGTGGAGATCCTCTTGTGTGGTTCTCTTGCCTCTGGGTCAGTAATGGATCAGTTGGATTGGAGAGTTGTCAGGACCAAGGAGAAAGGTTGTAGCATCCAGAAAAAGGAATTGAGTCCTATCTGAGAATCTGTTGAAGCTTTTATTTTCCTTTCTGGCTGGTTCATGGCACGTTTTAAGTGCGGCTTTCTCTCTACCCAGCTCCTCGAGAGGAGGTTGCCTACGTGACCTGTACCTACAGGGAGACATGCATTGACCAGCCCGACTTCCTGGCCACCATCGATCTCAACCCCAGGTCTCCCTGTTATTGCCAGGTACCTGTGTCTTGGCTTTTTATGGGGCTGGTGCTGGGCTGCTGGCTCTGTGTGTCAGATCCACGCCTCGTCCTCCTTTCCACTCTCCTCTTCATGCCTGGCTCTGGTTGAATCTCCCCTGTCCTGGGGACAGGTCAGCTCTGACTCACTTCCCAACTCGTTTCCAGAGCATCTTGGTGCTGCTGGTGAGCTTTTGAGCACAGGCTCGGAATCACCCTCTCAGGGGCTGCTCCGCAGGAGGTTTAGGGGACCCAGCACTTGTGCAGAGTTCAGCATGTTGCTGCCATGCTGCGATGCTAGGGATGTTCTGTCGGGTGCTGTACATCCTGTCTGCTGTCACCCGGGATGGGACATTGCTTTTTGCCTGTCTCTGAAGGCTGCAAGGACAGGATGTCTACCCCTACAGTCCTATGAGCTTTAACCTTTCCCCAGATCTCCTTTGGTGCAGGGAGCGGTGTTACCACCTCTAAGTTGCTGGTTGCATTGGGGTCCCCGTTCCCCCTAACTCTGCCTTGGCTGCCTAGGTGATCCACCGCCTGCCCATGCCCAACCTCAAAGACGAGCTGCATTCCTCGGGGTGGAGCACTGGCTGCACCTGCTTTGACAATGTCACCACCAAAAGGAACAAGCTGATTCTTCCCTGCTTGATTTCTTCCCGCATTTACGTGGTGGATGTGGGGTCCCAGTGCCGGGCTCCCAAGCTCTGCAAGGTAGGCCTGAGGTGATTCCAGGACCAGTTTCTGGGAAGGAGTTGGGAACTGGTGCTTCTGGGATAATACATGGGGAAGAAGGGTTCTCTCTTCATCTTCTCTCCCAGCCTGATTTTAGAGACCTGGGTCACATTTCCCTCTCCCCTTCCCAGACCGGAGAAGGCTCCGATCATCACTGTGTTCCTTTCCATGTACCCGCTGCATTCAGAGAGCCAAATGACTGGAAGTTGGGCATCAGCCCCCAGTGTCCCCCACCCACACAGTGGGGTGGACAGATGAGCTGGTTTGGGTTCAGTATTGCTCACAGGGGAGCTCAGAGGCTTCTCTTCTGCTCCACGAGGAGGAGCAGTGGGTGTTCCTGGAAAGAAAGCTCCTGGAAGCGTCAGGGATTCTCTGAAGCCTCGGGTGGCCAGAGACTCTGCCAGGGAGGGTGAAATGCACTGAGCAGTTGGAGGCTGAACCGTGTGTGTGTGTGTGTGTCACCCCTTTGCAGATGATTGAGCCAGTGGACGTCTTCTGGAAGTGCAACAAAGGGTACCTCAACGTGCCTCGCAGCCTGCCCTGCGGGGACATTCTGATTGCCAACACGGGAGATCCAGCCGGCAACGCCAAAGGTGCTTTGTCCTGTACTAACTCGGGGAGGAACCCCCTGCTTTGGAAGGGGAGTGTGTGATTTGTTGTGAAACCCTTCGTGTGTCACAGGTGGGTTCATTGTGCTGGACGGAGAGACCTTTGAGCTGAAGGGGAACTGGGAAAACGAGTGTGAGGCTCCCCCAAGTGGATACGACTTCTGGTTCCAGCCGCGCCACAACGTTCTCATCAGCTCTGCCGGGGTGGTCCCCAAACGCACAGGACGTGGATTTTGTCCCAACGACCTGAAGAAAGGTGTGGGAATAGGGATGCAGTTGCTGAGCCAGAACTCACAGGGGTGATGGGAGGGCGGCTGTGGCATCCGTGTGAGCACTTTGGGGAGGGATGAGTGCCCAAGGGCAGCCCCCTCCCCTCTTCTGACTCGCTTTTCCTCTTCCTTCTCCTCAGGGGTCTACGGGCGCCGCCTGAACGTGTGGAACTTGTCCTGCCGTTCCCTCACCCAGTGCTTTGACCTGGGGGAGGACTCTCTGCCCCTGAGTGTGAAATTCCTCCACAACCCCGAGGCCGCCGAGGGATACGTCAGCTGTGCCCTGAGTGGTGTCATCTACCGCTTCTACAAGTGCGAGGTGAGTGTTGTGCCCGGGGCTGGGGACAAGGGGGGCTGGCCCTGCCTGCGCCGGCAGGAAGGCTCACGGCGCGGTGCCTGTGTTTCTTGTGCAGAGAGAGAACTGGGCAGTAGAAGAGGTGATTCGGATCCCAGCCAAGGACGTGACGGGATGGATTATGCCCAAGATGCCAGGTTCGTGTGCCCTGGGGTGGCGGGGGGAGGTGGGGGCTGGGATGGATGGGAGGTGGGTTTCCCCTTGATGCTGCCACCTCTAGAGCTCTCGGTTTCTGTGCCGTAGCCTTCACCGTCGACCTCATCATCTCCATGGATGACAGGTACATGTATGTCAGCAACTGGCTGCACGGAGACATCCGCCAGTACGAGCTCTCCAAGAACTGCAAGCCCAGGCTGGTGGGGCAGGTGAGGCAGGAGCAGAAGGGCTGGTGCTGTGGGGCTCCTTGGCAGGGGTTGGTCGGGGTTGGATGCCAAGGCCTCACGTCTCCCCCTGCCTCGCTCACAGGTGTTTGTGGGAGGCAGCATCCTCAGGGGCGGCCCCGTGACAGTGTGCAGAGACGAAGAGCTGAAGTGCCAGCCAGAGCCCTTGGTGGTCAAGGTGAGTTCTGTGGCCTCTTTGCCCCCCCGGGGGTCCTTTGGACCCTTTGAGAGGTGGCAGCCGCTCTGCTGCCCTGCCCCTGCTCGTGCTCCCTGGTGCTAACACGACTGTCCTCTGTTGTGCCTTCAGTGCAAGAGGGTGTACGGCGGCCCCTGCAAAATGCAGCTCAGCCTGGATGGCAAGAGGCTGTACGTCACCAACTCCTTCTACAGCACGTGGGACAAGCAGTTCTACCCCAACATGGTCAGGTGAGGAGCATCTGGGAGGAAGAGGCAGGTTTTGGGATGATGTGGCAGAGATGGTTTGATGGAGCAAAGCAGACAATGAGCTCCAGCACAAGGCAAGCTCTGGCCACCCTGTCATACTCACATCCCTTGAGAATCCAGGACCACATCGTGAGCGCTGGTGTCCCATTGCTGCTGGAACCTTCTCCCTGTAGAAGCCAAGGTGTCAGGGAGAAGGGAAGCAGGAGGTGAAGGGCGGGATCTCTTGAGCCCCTGGTTTCTTGTCTGTGATGGCTGCGCTCTTGTCCCCTGCAGGGAAGGCTCTGTCATGCTGCAGATTGATGTGGACACTGAGAAAGGAGGCCTGATGGTGAACAAGAACTTCCTGGTGGATTTTGGAAAGGAGCCCAATGGGCCTTGCCTTGCCCACGAAATCCACTTTGCCTGTGGGGATTCCACCTCCGATATCTTGGCCTAGGTGCCCGTGAGAGAATCCCTCCTTCTCTCTCTCCTGTAGTGCAGCCCTTAGAGAGAAGTGTAGGGAAATTGGGTCTGGGGGTCCCTGTCTGTTGCTGGAGGCTAGGTTTCTGCTAACGAGCTACGGAAGCTCAGCCTGGTGCGAGGGTTTGGTTTGGGCAGAGCAGTGAGCAGAGACACACGGCACGTTGTTCCTGAGGGTGTTCACCCTTGAATGCCAAGGCAAAAGAAAGCCACGTGCCCAGTTGGTCTGCGTTGCTGTTCTTCAGCCAGGTTATTCCTGGATAGTCTGCCCTTGGCCCCAGAGCCCTCCTGGCTCCCTGGCACGTCCTTGGCTCGCTCTGTGTCACCGCAGAAGGAATGCAAAGTGCTTTATTCTGAAAAGAGGTGCCCGGTTCCTGCCACTGGTTTGCTTCTGTGTCCTGCTTTAAACATGAATAAAATTGCTCATCGCATCAGCTGCATCTTCACGTGCCTTGTGTCACTGAAACCTTTCCACGTTGTTTCCAGCAGTGGTTGATGGTTTGGATGGGGGTTTTAGAAACCCCTACGACAGAAATGCTGGCTGGTCTGGAGTGGCTGGTGGTCCTCCTGAGGACTCACGGGGGAGTTAGAGCCAAGACCAGCCATTGTTTCCTGGCAATTGTCAGGTGTCATGATGGGCTGAGAGTCCCTAATGGACTGAGCTTGCTGGTTCCAGTTCCAGAAGGACGGGGAACTGCTGGAGAGGGGACAGCAGAGGAGCACCAAGATGCTGAGGGGCCTGGAGCATCTCTGTGCTGAGGAAAGGCTGAGGGACTTGGGGCTTCTTAGTCTGGAGAAGAGAAGGCTGAGGGGGATCTGATCAACACCTGGAAATACTTCAAGGGGGGTGTCAGGAGGATGGGGCCAGGCTTTTTCCAGTGGTGCCCAGTGAGAGGACAAGAGGGAACGGGCACAAACTGGACCATAAGAAGTTCCATCTCAACCTGAGGAGGAACTTTGTGACTTGGAGGGTGTCAGAGCCCTGGCAGAGGCTGCCCAGAGAGGTGGTGGAGTCTCCATCTCTGGAGACATTCCAACCCCCCTGGACACGTTCCTGTGGGACCTGCTGTGGGTGGGGGTTGGAGGAGATCGATCTCCAGAGGTCCCTTGACCCCAGATCCTTCTGGGCCTCTGTGTTCCTGATTCCACAGCTGGGGTGGGCACTGGCGAGGGGGGGACAAGGCAGTGACAGAGAGCCCCCGCTGCGCAGCCCGAGCCGTCTGTCTGACACCCAGCTCTGCCACCAGCAGCAGCCTCTGCCTAAGGCAGACGTGTCGAGGGGAGAAGTTAACGCTGCTCCTGGCCCCCTCCCCGCAGTAAATGCTCCTCCTGCAATTACCAGGAACCTCGCTTTTCATTTTCCGTTGTGATTAACATCTGCAACCTCGTAAAATCCTTCCTACGGTCGGGAAGGCGGCGCTTTTGCCCGTCGTTCCTCAGGGGCACCCCCTGCACCCCCCGGGGAGGCTGGAGAGGCTGCTTCCAGCGGGAATGGGAAGAGAGGAGCCACCTGCTTTCCCTGCGCGGATAAAAGGGGTGCAAGGTGCAGACCCATCCCCATCCCCTGCCCCTGCAGGAGGGGAGGAGGTTCTGGAAGCGCTGAAATAGCTTCCCTGCGTGCTCCCAGCGCTGGACGCTGCCCTGGTGCCTCCCACAGCTCCAGGCCTGTGGATCCTCCCCTCGGCGTCCTTTTTCCAAACCCTCCTTCTCCCCATCCTGCTCCCTATATATTGGAACCCCTGCAGAGCTGCCTCCCCTCTCTCAGCTTAGTCCTGGCAGGCAGAATGCAGGCAGGATCGGCTCCTTCTGCTGCCCGTCAGCAGGCAGGACCCACCCCAGCCTCCAGCCCAGGTAAGAGATCTCTCTGTTGACTCTCTTTCCGAAGGGCTCGGGGGCTGTCGGTGACTTGGTGCCTCCTGGCCCTGGGCTCTGCTCCGGTGTCCTCCTAAACTCGCCTGGAGCTGGGGCTTGTGGGTTTGTTACTCCAGCAGCCAGAAAGCACGAAGCAGAAAGGAGCGCGGGGCTGAACCGGTGGCTTTTTCCCTGCCCAGGAGAGGGTTGTTGCAGGAGAAGATGTAAAGGGAAGGGAGACAGGAGCTGGAGGGGTGGCTTCTCGGAGCTTCCCTGGGAGGTGCAGGGGACACGAGTGATAAAACGAATAGGAATAAAGAGAAATAAGAAGCTGATGCCGCAGAGGCGAGTCCTGCAGTTTAGTTGGGGGGGGGGGTTCCCCCCTTCCCCTCAGGCCTGTCCCCTCAGCGGGGACAAAAGGGTCCTTCTGGGGGTGACTATTTCCTACCGAGCTCTCGCTCAACTGCAGTAAAACCAGTTTTCTCAGCAGTTTTGAAGTCCCTTGGAGAAGGAGGCAGACAGGGCTGGCAGCGTGATGGGGACTCCCGGGATGGCGCTCGGGGCCGGGGAGGAGGCAGCACCTCGAGCGCTGAACGTTTTGGGTGCAAACAGGGAGTTCTGTGGGAAAGTTTTCCATTAATGCCCCAAAGCAAGGCCCAGCAAAGTGCCCTCTGCCCCTGGCTCCCACAGAGGCTCCTCCAAGCAGCAGCCTGGCCATTCTGCCTTTCTCCTTCGCTGCCTCTCCTCCTCCTCCTCCTCACAGGAGAACCCAGAGCTCTCCCTTGAGCCGGGCATTGCCCCCACACGTGTTGAGCGGCCCTTCCTCTCCCCCCACAGGGGTGGAGAGACGCAGCTCTGAGCCTGGTGAGGAATCTATCACTTTGTCACTGGCCTTTTGAGCCCCAAACTTTCCTGGGGGACATCTGGGTGCGTGTGGGCATCCCACTTCGGGTATTGCCATGGAGAGGGGGGTACATGCAGCCCCTCCAGAGGGTGTTTCCATCAGAAAGAGGAGATAAAAAGAACTCGCTGTCGTCTAATCTCTGCTTGTTTCTGTTCTTCTCAATGCAGGGAAGTGCGGAGCGTGTGGTCCTGGCTTCCCCTCGCCGCTGGATGCGATGAAAGGCGAGTCTGAGATGCAGGGCAGGCAGGGAAGAGCCCTGCGCTGGCTGGGGTTTAGGGGACAATTAAAACGCCGCTTTCAAGAGGGCGTTATTAATTAACGCCGTTCTCCGAGGCGGCTCCCAGCAGTGGGAAGCGGTGGTTTTGCTTCTGGCCTGTCCCGAGGCCGAGCACCAATGGCATAATGAGAGCTGGGTGTCAGAACAAACCTTTTTAGGTTTTGTGAGGGCTTGGGATGGGTCACAGCCCGCAGCAAAGTCACCTCTGGCTTCCCTCTGCAAAACCACCTGGGATTTTGAAGTTTCTCAGAGGCAGTTCTTTTGCCAAAACCCCGTGGCAGCAGCACCAGAGCTAAAGCCAGGGAGGGAGAGGGGGGTTTTCATTGCGCTCTGCTCCCGACGGCTGGGATCACACCGTGACAAAACCTCCTTGTGTGAAAACCAGCCTCACGGGCTGCTTCCTCACATGGCTGGACGCTTTGCCGAAACGCCGGGGCTCTGATGTCAGGAGGCTGATGAGTGCATCATCTCCATCCCTCCCTTAATCCTCTTCTCTAGGGCTTAGCAAACACGTCCTCGGAGCCTCAGAGAGCTCTGGAGCTTGTTCACAGTCTGTGAGTCCTGTCCCTGCAATGTCTTTGAACCAAGAGAACAATGAAGAGGGGAGTCTTTAAAACATCCCCGTGCATGGGCAGGGCTGGAGAGTGATTCAGATTAACAGCAAACGGCACAAATCCCACTGCTTCTGCCACCCTGGTGATTCCCTTGGGAACTATCACAGGTTGGGCAGCTGAGCTGGTGGTGAGGAGCTCCTGGGTGTCCCTTGGGGGGGTGATGGTGGTGTGAGGATGGGAGCTCCATGCCTGGTCCCATTCCCTGACGTTTGGTGCCCCTGAAGCTGCGGGGACAGGATCTGCGGTGCCCTCCATCCCCAGAGTGACACGGGCACCGCTGCTGGTGCAGGTTGATAAAGGCACCAGGGTGCAGAGCCAGCTATTGCCTGTTTGGATCCAACCCAAAGGTCCCACATCACCTCTCTCTCTGCTTCCCACCTCTCTCTTCCTCAGCATTTCCCAAACCAGTTCTTCCCCACCAGCCCTCACTTTGCCAGACCTTTATCCTGGCACAGCGGCGGGTGAGCACCAGCTCCGTGGTGATAAGGAGACCCCGTGGGGTCTGGGTTCTCCTGCTTGAGGGCTGGGCAGGGCTCAGGTCCCGCAGCAAAGCCCTTTCCAGCAGAGCTGGGGGCACTCACAGCTCCTCTCTGGGGAGCAGGGACCTTTTCCCTTTCCCAGGGGATGCTCTGCAGGAAGGGAGCTCTTCTGCCTCTGCCCCACAGTGGATTTCCACTCCTTGGTAGGACTATGGACTACCTGGGGGCTTGGAGGGCTTCCTGCCCTTGACTGTACCCTGACAAGCATTCTGCCTTGGCACTTCATCTACTTTTAAGGCTTCTCCCATGCAGCTGCGATGGAAATGGATTTTGGTTTGATCTGTGTGGCTGATAGGGCTGGGGAAGGGCTGGCATGTCCTCGCAGGCACGGGGTGATCCCAAAGCCGTGGAGTTCCTTAGGGACTCCGAGCTCTGGAGATCCATTCCCAGGGCAGGGGAACCCTCAGACGGAACAAGCCCAAATCCCACAGGGCAGCCCCCTCCCAGCTGAGCCCAGCCTCGTGCCCCTGGGGCAGCAGAGAGATGAGGATCCAGCTGTCCCATAGAGAGGGGGCAACAAACCAGCCCCCCAACAGTCTGGCCAGAGGCTCCTGCGAGGCTTTTATTCCATCCAACGTGGTTTCTGCTGATGCTCATGCAACGTTTCTGTGTCGGAAGGTCCCCGGGAGGAGATTGTGTACGTGCCCTGCATCTACAGGAACACTGGGAGAAAGAAACCTGACTTTCTGGCCACTGTGGACGTCAACCCCAAATCTCTGCACTATTGCCAGGTACCCAACGCTTTCCCTCGGTACCAACCTGCCCTGGGAAACAGGGCAGTGCTTGTCCTTCGTGCCCCCCAAAGCTGCTGCTGATGATGATCCAGTTCTGCCCAAGATTCTGGGCCCTCCTGTGCTTAGGAAATTTATGTAAAATCCCCTTCACACCCCATCCTTGGCATCCCCTGGGCACCCTCTGCGGGGTGAGGCTTCCTGGGGACACCCTGACGCTGCAGTGGGGTCTGCGAGGGTCTGAGCTCCCCCCTCTGCCCACAATCCCACACTGGGCAGGGGAAAGACCTGGGTAAGTGGGGCTGGGGGCTTTGCAGGTGATTCACCGCCTGCCCATGCCCAACCTGGGAGATGAGCTGCACCACTCGGGCTGGAACACCTGCAGCAGCTGCTTTGGGGACGCCACCAAGAAGCGGAACCGCCTCATCCTCCCCAGCTTGATCTCCTCCCGCATCTACGTGGTGGACGTGGGAACCAACCCACGAGCTCCCAGGCTTTTCAAGGTATCGGGGAGGTGGTGCCAACACACGGGAAAAGGCTAAAGGTCTGGGGTCGTGGCTTCTGGCTGCAGAGACAGCTTGGCAAAGAGGGTCTGGGGAACACCTCGGGGCTTTGGCAGGACCCTGATGTCTGGATGATGGTACAGGAGGGCTGTGGGAGTTGGTTTTTCTCGGGCTGATGTGCAAATACTGAGTTCTCCATCCAGCTCCGTGCAGGAGGGGGACCAGAGACCATGCACACTCTGCCCTGGTCTGTGCTCTCTTGGCCCCTCTGGCTGCTCAGCAAGTCCCATCCTGAAGCCAGGCAGCTCCTGTGGGCCATGGGGTGACACCGGGCTTGTGATCTGGCCATCCTGCTGGCCCAGGACAGCCTGACACAGGGGACATGATGGTGGCTGTCACCTCCCTGGCAGGTTGTCAACCCAGAGGACGTCTTCTGGAAGTGCAACCTGGGCTACCCCCACACCTCCCACTGCCTGGGCAGCGGTGAAATCATGATCAGCGCCCTGGGGGACCCGGCCGGCAATGGGAAAGGTACCCCAGTCCCCCCCAGTCCCCTGGGGAGAGGGTGCTGGGACAGGTGGAACAGTCCCCACGTCCTGGTGGCTTTGCCCGTTCAGCAGCCTGGTCTGCAACGTCCTGCAGTGTCTGTTGCTGCTTGTTTTATAACACACAAACCGTTCATCTGGATGATTTCCTCTCTGCTGACATGGGTTTGGTTTTTGCACCAGGCGGCTTTATTCTGCTGGATGGAGAGACCTTCGAGATCAAAGGGAACTGGGAGAAAGGGGACAAGGTCCCCCCGATGGGTTATGACTTCTGGTACCAGCCACGCCATAACGTGCTGATCAGCACCGAGTGGGGAATCCCCAAATGCCTGGGGTACGGGTTTGACCCAAATGACCTGAAGAAAGGTGAGAAAACAAGTTGTTTAAACTGCTCTGGGCCAGAGATACTGGGCAGAACCGCAGGAAGGGCACATTTCAACCCTCCCCGCTCGACAGCGAGAGCTGACAGTCTAATTGTAGGTACCATTGCCCGAGACAGTTTGCTCACAAAACGAATTTCACACCAATTCCTGGCTCTTCCATGGATTTAAAACAATAGTCGAGCCCAGCCCATTTACTGCGAACACCCGTTAGATGCAGGCACCAGACCCTCAACCCAAGACAGTCCGTAACTGCTGCTGCTGAGCTGCATGTGGGGCTGGATTTGGGCCGTAGGGATGAAGGGTGAAGCCCCATCTCAGCCCAGCCCCACCTCAAAGGTTAAACTGCCCGGCCCAGCGAGATGGTCCCAGTTGGATGCTGGGCACCTTCCCCTGGCTTTTGCCCAGGTCCATAGCAACCAGCCTGTGCTGGTGCAGGGGCCATGGGGTTGCCCTTGTGGGGCTCAAAGGGCTGAGGAACCCGTAGCTTGAGACCCCACGCCCGGCAGCAGCCCCTCCGATCCCCCCCTTCCCAGGGTGCTACGGACGCCGCCTCAACGTCTGGGACTGGACCACTCACGCCTACGTCCAGGCCATCGACGTGGGTGAGGATGCAGCCCCCCTGGAGATCCGCTTCCTCCACAACCCCGACGCTGCTGAGGGCTTCGTGGGCTGCACCATCAGCAGCGCCATCCACCGCTTCTACAAGACGGAGGTGGGTGCTCCCCTGGTCCTGGTGAAGGTCCCTTGATGAAGCCCCTTGGCTGAGCTCAGCGCATCATCCCCCGCCGTCCACTCAGCACAGCTCCAGTCCCCACCAGTGCACCCAGAACAGGAGCTGGCCTGGGGCAATCTCACCAGAGGACTTGTTCTGACTGGCAGCAGTTGAGGCTGAAGTGATTTAATTTAAGGGAGATTTATTTCTAACTTAGGTGTGGATTTACAGTCCAAGCAATATTCTCAGTGTCTGTTGTTGCGCACAATAATGAACTGGGTGAGGAGAGAGAGCACTTTTCACCAAACCAGCTAAACCAGCTGGAAAATTAGACAAGTTTTTGGCCCCCAAAGCCCTTACTCATGTCCCAGAGTCCATATTCCCCACGGCTCTGCAGAGCCTCCTGCAGCTGGCAAAGTAGCTGAGCTGCAGCCACACACTAGAGGTGGTGGATCCATGCACGGAGCGTCCTCCCCAGCATCGAGTCTTCTCCTGCCTCTGCCACACACTGAGCCCCCTGGGGCCGTGCTCTGTCCCCCACCTCCCACAGAGAGGAGACTGGGCAGCCGAGAAGGTGATCCAAGTCCCCAGCAAGAAGGTGGAAGGATGGCTCCTCCCAGAGATGCCAGGTCAGTGCGTCCCCAGGCTGGGGGCCGAGGTGATCCCTGGCTCCCCCGGGTGCTGCCGGTGCCTCCAGCCCTTTGTCCAGCTCTGTCGTACCCTCCCCAAGGCTTCATCACCGACATCCTCATCTCGCTGGATGACCGGTTCCTGTACTTCAGCAACTGGCTGCACGGAGACATCCGCCAGTACGACATCTCCAACACCCGCCAGCCCAAGCTGGTGGGGCAGGTGAGGAAACAGCCACCCCCCAGTTCCATCCTGGTGCTTTTCCTCCATCTCCTGGGCTGGGATCAGCCTTTCCTCGCTGTGTCGGCCACCCAGACCTTTGGTTTCTTGCAGGTCTTTGTGGGTGGCAGCATCACCAAAGGAGGACCGGTGATGGTGTGCGGGGACGAAGAGCTGCAGAGCCAGCCAGAGCCCTTCTTCATCAAGGTGAGCACGGCCACGTCCCCAAAACCCCGGCCTGGAGTGGGTCTGTGAGGTTCTCCTCCACCTCATCCCACGGGATGGACATGGCATCCCGCGCCGCCGGCCTGGGGGAGGCGGAGGCATCCCCTCCCTTCCCCATCCCTCAACACGTCTGCTCCTCCGCCTGCTCCCAGGGGAAGAGGGTGCCGGGGGGACCCCAGATGATCCAGCTCAGCCTGGATGGGAAGCGGCTGTACGTCACCACCTCCCTCTACAGCGCCTGGGACAGGCAGTTCTACCCCGACCTCCCCAGGTAAGGACACCTGGATCCACGAGGATGATGGTGGGAGGCGTGGACCCCGCAGCCTGAGGACTGATTTTTGGCAGCTCCTCGGAGGCCAGGGCAGGTCCCTGCTCCGTGGGAAGGGGGACAGGGACAGGGATGCTCGGCTTCCCCCAGCCTCCCCGCTGTCACCCCTCCAGGGATGGCTCCGTCATGCTGCAGCTGGACGTGGACACGGAGCAAGGTGGGCTGACGGTCAACGGGAGCTTCCTGGTGGATTTTGGGAAGGAGCCTGATGGGCCCTGCCTGGCACATGAGATCCGCTACCCCGGTGGGGACTGCACCTCCGATATTTGGGTCTAGTCACCCCCAGAGCCCCTCTGCACCCCAAAACCCCAGCACACGAGGGCTGCCGGACTTCCACCTGTGCATCCCACCCTTGCTTAAATAAACCCAGAGGTCTTCCTCCTCCTCCTTGTCCTCATCCTCCTCCTCCTCCTCAGCTCTCCTCTCCTCAAATCTTGTTTTGAAACTGTTTTCAGGAGCCAGCAAACAACCGTGTGACCAAACCAGGGACATGACACCACGAACCTCTCCCGAAAGCTGGGATTTTCCTTTCCTAGCTCGGCCTTTTCTCCCAAAAAAAGCAAAGCTGGTTTCTAGGCCGGGCATGGGAGCCTCTGGCTTGTACAGACACCCGCACACACGTGTTGTGCGCGCACACACACACGTGCCACACACACTTAGTGCGTGCTCTGTGTAACACACGTATGTGGGAGGAGCAGCTGCCCCCTCCTCCACCCCCCAAAGTGCTTTCACCCAACTCCTGTGTATTTTAGCACTGGCAGGTTAATTTGGGACACACCCGGGGCTGGACTTTGGCCCAGAAGCGGCATTTTTTTGGCCATCTTATGGCTGAGTCAGCACCTGGGAAAGGACACGGAACACACGGCGCTTCCCTTCATGCCCGATCCAAGGTCAGGCACCCTCCGTGGCACCTCATCCACGGCCCAGCCCAAACTTGGTGATAAAACTTTTAACTTTGCTCTTCAGACGTCACCGGTTTCTGCAGCAGAACCACAAACTGGTTTGGGTGGGAAGGGACCTTAAAGATCACCCAGTTCCAACCCTCCTGCCCTGGGCAGGGACACCTCCCACCAGCCCAGGTGGCTCCAAGCCCCCTCCAGCCTGGCCTTGAACCCCTCCAGGGAATCACAGAAGGATGTGGGGTCGGAAGGGACCTCTGGAGATCAATCTCCTCCAACCCCCACCCACAGCAGGTCCCACAGGAACGTGTCCAGTGGGGTTGGAATGTCTCCAGAGATGGAGACTCCACCACCTCTCTGGGCAGCCTCTGCCAGGGCTCTGACACCCTCCAAGTCAACAAGTTCCTCCTCAGGTTGAGATGGAACTTCTTATGGTCCAGTTTGTGCCCGTTCCCTCTTGTCCTCTCACTGGGCACCACTGGAGAAAGCCTGGCCCCATCCTCCTGANGGCTTGCTCCCCAGCAGGTCACCCCCAGCCTGGAGGTGGCAGCCACGGCTCCTCTGGGCCCTGGGTGCTTTGGGTGCCTCCTTCGAAGGGGCGGGGGGGTGCGACTCAAAGTTGATTAAAGTCACTAATTTAAGCAAAACACCCGCGATCTCCCGCGGCGCACACCCGCCTCGCACGCGCAGCGGCTCCTTTACACTCGTGCTCACTCCTCCTCCCACACCCGCCAATCAGAAGCCTGTTACTAGGCAGACTTCGGCCCGCCCGCGGCCACTCAAGGAGACCGCCGCCGCTTGTATCCGGGTAGGGAAGGCAGAGCGGCCAATGGCATTAAAGGAGAGAGCAGTATCCGGGCANCCGTCGGCCTGCCCTCCTGCTGTCCCACACCACGGGGACGTGTCCTGCTGGGGTCCCTGTCCCCATCTCCCTCGGGACCTCTCCTCCTGCTGTCCTTGGGGACCTCTCTGCTCCTGCTGTCCCGTGTCCACGTGCCCCAGGGGACTTCTGTCCCCCTGCTGTCTCTGTCCCCACCTCCCTGGGGACCTGCTCTGCTGGTGTCACTGTTGCTGGGGACCTCTGTCCTCCTGGTGTACCTGTCCCCAAGGTCCTGGGGACCTCTGTCTTCCTGCTGTCCTTGTCCCCATCACCCTGGGCACTTGCTCTGCTGTTGTCACTGTTCCTGGGGACCTGTCTCCTCTTGATGTCCCTGTCCCCAGCTCCCCGGGGACCTGTCCTCCTTCTCCCCTTGTCATCCCTGTTTTCCTGTTCCTGTGCCCCCTGGGGTCTTCCATCCAGGACCATCCATGGGACTGTCACGGGTCCCCCTCAGCATCCCCAGCCCTGCAGGGACCTCCTGGGGATGCTGGGCCAGGGCCACTCCCCCTTGTCCCCCAGCACCTCTGTCCCCTGCCAGGAACAGGGTACCCACAGCCGGTCACAGTCTCTACTGCTGGAGACGTCCCTCCTGGCACCGCTGGGGACACTTCCGTGTCCTTTGGTGGGCCAGGACAGAGCGGGGCGGAGGGTGGGCAGAGCTCTGAAGGGGATTTCTTCCCCTTCCCTCCATTTTTATTTATTTTTTTAAAATAAGTTGAATTTTTGGTTTCCAGCTCCCTGCAGGACCCGGATGCCATGGCTGACGAGCAGCTGAGTGCCCGGGCCACCAAAAAGGGAAGTTTGTCCCCCAGCAGCTCCCGGGGCAGCACAACGGAGTCGAGCACCCTTCTGCAGAAGCTGAAGAGCACCATCTCGTAAGGGCAGCTCCTCCGGCTGATCCTGGTGTTACCAAATGCGGGTTAATTGAATAAGGTCAATTAATTGGCAACTGCTTGGCAGGGGGTGAAGGTGGCAGAGTGGCCTGGCCTCCGCCATGCCCTGCTGGGCCCCGTGCTGGGTCTGAGGGCAGCCTGGTTTGGGTGTGAAACCAATTCCGGGCTTCACGGACCTGGGGTCTGCTCTCCTGGGGTCAGGGCAGAGCGGGGCCGCGGGCGCACGGGGAGGAAGGGGCTGTGCTGACCTCCAGCGTCCCCGTCTTGGGGTGCTGGTGTGGGGTGTGGAAGGGACAGGGGACGGTGCTGTCCTTGGGAGCGGTGGGGGTGGGCTGTGGGACGCCCTGGGGGCTGCGCTGCCATCCCGTGCTGCGCTGACACCGTTCTTCTCTCTCCCACCCAGCAAATCCGTGCAGAACAAGGTGGATTCCATCCTGGTGAGTCCCTCCTCGTGCTGAGGGTGCGGGAACGGCGCGTCTCCACCTTTCTCCTCTCCCAGTTTTGCCTGATCCCGTTTCCCATCACCCTGGGATCTGGCTGCAGGGATTCGCCCCGAGAAGCCCCCACATCGCCCTGCCCAAGGCGGGTGGTGGCACCCACTCCCCCAGCCCTGTGTGGGACAGCCCTTTCCTGTCCCCTTGGGGGGGGGATGCTGTTCCTGGGGCTTCGTTTGCCCGGTCCCCTCGGTTCCACAGCTGCTCTGCCCTCAGTGCCCCAGCAGTTCCTGCCCTTTGGAGGGGAAATGGGCTGCAGGTCTTCCTTCTTTTCATCTTCCTTTGTCTCTGGTCCCTTCTCCCCTTCCCCATGGACCCTTTGACCGTAGCAAGATGTCCAGAAGTTTTCAGACAGCGACAAGCTCTACCTCTACCTCCAGCTGCCGTCGGGGCCAAGCCTGGGGGAGAAGAGGTGGGTGCTGGGGAGCGGGGTGCTGGAGCGGGAGCCGGGGGGGTGACACAGATGGCGAGAGGCTGGGGGAGATCCCCACGGCTCTGCCTTCTCCTGTCCTGCTTGTGCTGCTTCTCTGCTAATTAAGTGTTTGTCTGGGGCTCCCCTGGAGCAGCAGTAGCCTGGACCTGAGCTCGCTGAGCACGGCCGAGTACATGCACGCCTGCAACTGGATCCGGAACCACCTGGAGGAGCACACGGACACCTGCCTGCCCAAGCAGGACGTCTATGACGCCTACAAGTGAGCTCAGGGGTCCCCCTTCTTCCCGGGGCCGGGTTTCTCCAGTGCAACTGGTGGGGAGGTCAGTCCAGGGGGCAGCGTGAGCTTGGGGGGGGGTTGGGGAACAGCCCAGCCNGGTCGATGGCCTTAACCTGCAGCTCTCCCCGGCAGGCGATACTGCGACAACCTCTGCTGCCGCCCTCTGAGCGCCGCTAATTTCGGCAAGATCATCCGGGAGATCTTCCCCAACATCAAAGCCCGACGGCTGGGAGGCCGAGGCCAGTCGAAATATCCTTCTGGTAGCCCGGCTGGCCGGGGAGCTGCTGGGCCTGGTGGCCACCGCGCGGCTTCTCCGGTTTTTTTCCCATTTATAAACGTGCACGAGGTGGTATTTTGTAGCTTCCAAGAGGGTTCCTGGTTTTTCGGCTCCTGAAGGCTCAGCTTGGTGGCCTGAGAGAGGCTTGGAGTTGCCACACCAGCTTGGGGCAGGCTGGGGGGAGGCTGGTGGTGGGTCGGGGGGTGGCTGCTGTCACCCTCCCACTGTAAGCCCATCGTGAGCCCCGTGGCTGCATCCCTTTGAGCCAGGAGCCGGCACGTCCCGGCCGTGTGATGCTGAAACACCTTAACCCTGCAAACGTACTGCTACAGCGGGATCCGGAGGAAGACGGTGGTCAGCCTTCCCCCCCTGCCCAGCCTGGACCTCAAAGTGACAGAGACTGTAAGTCCTCTGCCACCCCCATGGCATGGGTTCTGCCCCTCTGGGGTAATGAACCTCCTTGCTCGTTAGACCTAACGAAGGTGGAGGGACACTCTCTCTGGGAGCAGACCCCTGAGCCTCCCCCAGGCCGGACGAGGACCTGCCTGATGGAGGGGTGTCAGGGTCAGGCCCCGTTTGGGTTGGGGGGTGTCCTGCCCGGTGCCGGGGGGCTCACGGCTCGTCCCGCCGGCAGCAGTCGGAGCTGACGGAGCTGGTGCAGTCCTACAACAGCGAGGTGATGGAGGCGGCCTGTGCCCTGACCTGTGACTGGGCTGAGAAGATCCTCAAGCGCTCCTTCAACAACATCGTGGAGGTGGCCCAGTTCCTCATCCAGCAGCACATCATCAGCTCCCGCTCGGCCCACGCAGACCTGGTGATGGCCATGGTGGTCTCAGGTGGGTGGGACAGAGCCCCAGACCCGCTTACCCCATCGGGGACACCCCTCTGGTATGTGGTGTCCCCCCTCCAGCTGCCCACATCAGGGGGTGTCCCCTGTTCTGTTCACCCACAGACAGCACGGAGAAGATCCACCGGGAGAGTCGGCCCCCGCTGACGGCAAAGAAGAACGGGCTGGACACCCCCGGGAGCGGGGACGGGAGCCAGGGGCAGGTGAGACCCCACCGGAGCTGGGGGAGAGCCCGGACCCCCATGTCCCCTATTTGACACTGGGGGGCAGGCTCAGGGAGTCACCTTGGCTCCACCACCCTGTCCCCCTCCCCAACACTGCTCTCTGCCCCCAGCTCAAGAAGGAGGGTGGCCCCAAGCCCCCTGTCCCACCCCGGCCTGAGAAGAAGAAGCCCCCGGAGCCCCCCAAGGCAGCCAGTAGCTCCCAGGTGAATGCTCTGGTCGCCCGCCTGCCCCTGCTCCTGCCCCGCATCCCACCAGTGGAGCGACCCACGGCCCACGGCGCCCCCCAGCTCCGCTCCTCTCCTCCCGTCCTGGCCCCCAAAATCACAGCCGCCCCCTTGGGGGGCACCGTCAAGGTGGCCCTGCCACTGCCGGTGGGCACGGCCTCCCCTTCCCTGCCCCTGGGGCTGGCCCCGGGGGCCAATGGGCCAGCGGGGCTACTGAGCCAGCCAGCCACTGTCCCCGTCCTCAACGTCCTGCTGTCTGGCGTGGGGGTCCCCACGAACCCCCACAGTGCTGGGGGCAGCAAAGGTCCTGGCCCCCAGGACCCACAGCGCCCCAAGGCCATCAAGCGTCCCCCGGAGCTGGCCGGTGACACTGCTGCTGTGCCGAAGCGGAGGCGCGGGCGGCCGCGGAAGAGGACGGAGGAGGGTGGCACAGGGGAGGTGGTGGAGTTCCAGAGTGGGGCCGATGGCGGTGGCTCTCCTGATGGTGGCGATGCCACCAGCCCCCTCGGGGACACCCCCCAGGTTGGTGTCACCCGTGACGGCAGGACCAACACAGAGGACACCGACGACCATGAGCTGGTACCAGAGGAGGAGGCAGCGCAGCAGAGCCCAGGCCAGGCTGGGTCCCCCCAGGTGACAGCTGGGGATCCTGTGCCCCCCAGGACAGTGGGGACCCCCCCATGGTACCCCATGGACAGATGCAGGGGGGGACTGGTCCCCCCACTGCCACCTCTCAGCACTGGGATGTGTCCCCCTGTGTCCCCACGTCCCCGGGGAGCTCGCCGGGGGGGGCAGGGCTCTGTGCCCACCCTGGCACTTAAGGAACCCCCAGCCCGGGACCCCCCCCCGGATGTAGGTGCCCCCCATACCCGCTCTGTACCCCATTAAAACCCAAGCACTCTGTCCTTCCGTCTGGCCTTTCTGTCAGGGGCTGGGGGCTACACTGGGGGGTCCGGAAACCCCACGTGGGTGTGTGTGTCGTGGGACCCCACCCCGCGGGGGTGACACCAGTGTCCTGTCCCCTCCAGAGGGCTTTGGAGGGGGGGGGTGTGTGTGTGTGAAGCTGAGGGTGGGGTCCAATGGTTGGAACAAGTCTCCGGGGATGTGGGGGGGGGACGGACTGGATCTCAGCAGCCGCGCTCCGCACTTGGCGGTGACGGAGGAGCCGCGTTTCAAGGGAAAAAAAG
>VXBJ01005020.1:0-16363 GCA_013400055.1 Nycticryphes semicollaris
GAAATTGGTGGTTTTGGAGCGTAAATAAGATGTCATTTGTGCTGCAGGGGAGCATCGGGAGGTGCTTGTGATTTACGGGTATCCGGGGGATTTCAAACTCCTGCCGCAAACAACTTGCATAAAGTGACCGTGTTTATTACAATCTTTAAAAAAACCTCAGCCCGGCAGCACCCAAAGGATAAGGGGGACACTTGGGGTTCAGGGGGTGCTTATTGATTCAAGCAATCCAGCCACTCTGCGTTTCCAGATTGTGTCCGCAGCCGGGAGAATGGACGTGTTAGTATAAGGTTTTGTTTCATTTCTAAACCTTTCTGTTACCCTTGCAGACAGAGCGGTACCAGCAAAGAACTTGACAGGCTGTGTGCGCTGTTTTGGATTTTTCTGTGTTTTTCCTTTAACGTGCAGTAATACCCTGGTGAAGACCCATTAGTCAGAATAACATTTTCCAGCCTTCCTTTGTGTCAGTTGCAGTCAGTTTCTTCTCCTGTTTGGGTCCTTTTATGCAGCAACAGACAAAAGAAACATTAAAAATTAATGATTATATTCCTCAACAGTCTGTAGACTGAAGGGGTGGTTGCAAGTATTCTATTTTAAGTGGGTTTGAATTCCGTTCTTGGAACATGGTTGTCTTAACAAAAAAACCCCTCCAACCCCTCCTAAATTAATACTTAAAACAAATGCTAAAAATCCTCCTTTGAGTAGCTATCCTTGATCGACTTGTCCATATTAGGAGCCATTCTGAAGTTTATATAAATTTCTAAAATTTCTTTCTGGTGTTTACTAAAAAAAAATTAATTAAACTGTTAACATGAGGTGGTATTAGTATCTTAAAATGAAAGTGAAAAGTGGTTAATTTTTTTTGGTTTTTTTTGTTCAACTGGAAGAGTAGAATTACACCAGGCATTTTCTTTTTTAAGTTCTTGTGCATAAGTAGTTTGCCATAGTTCTGTGGGAGATCTCACATCCTGTAGGATTTCAGAAGCTAAACAAAATGCTCCTTAAACTGGAAGGAAATCCCAAGCGTATTTGAACAAAAGTAAAGTTTTGTTCATTTTGAAAAAGATGTAGATTTGGGGATGCAAACATAGGTTTGTGCTGATTTAGCAGCAAATCTGAGTGTTAGTCTTCTAACAGAATTCTCTGGTCCGTGGGGTTTATCCATGCTGGGGCTTTGCTGCCTGCAGCCCCCTGTAAATGTGGGACATGGGACCACGCTGGGGCAGAAACTTGCTGTGCAACAGCTTGCTGGTGGGGCTCTCTGCTGTACACAGATATTTTGGCAGAAATATCCCATGGGGAGTCCTTCCAGATTTGTATGCTCCGTGTAAGGAACCCAGAGGTAGTTGATGTTACAAAGAGGATGGATTATTGCTGGTACAGTGTGCCTTTGCCCCCTGCTCTGCTTTCCCCCCGCCCCTAGATGAAGATCTGTATCTTAAAAGCCTGATGTCAAATTTTGTTTAGTTTTCTGGATTTATTTGCATGGGACGCGAGTTGTTGGAAGACGTTTTCTGGCTTGAAAACAGCTGACAAATGTGGAAAAGTGTCTTAGTTTTCTCATGCTTCCTGAGTAATCCCAAAAGGAGTTTCACCCTCGTGTAGTTTTCGTACGATACTGGAACATTTCACTCCGTAAAAGGATAGGTAGAGACATACTTCATGCTCATTGCTAATTTCCTTGGCTGTTTGAGGATGGAAGGGAGCAGATAGGTATCTTTGGTTTCCTTATTAATGCATACATCTCATAACTTTCCTTTCTCTCTTTTTTTTTTTTTTTTTATTTAGCATATGGATTAACTGACCCCTCTGACAAGTTTATGGAGCTGCCATCTCTCTGCTTGCTGTACTTTCCGTTTCTGAAAGGAGAAAGTGGTGTTTGAGATTAGAGGAAAATGCCTCGGACAAAGCAGATACATCCCAGAAATCTGAGAGGTATGTAGCTCTCAGCTGAGAAAGAAAAGCTCTTGGGAAACTCGGTTACGGTTCCAATTACAAGGTTAAAGGAATACGTATTTAAGAAGTCTGTTTTGATCCAAAAATAGTTTGCAAGCAAGTTTGGGAGTCGTCTGCAAGACAGTTCTAATTTTGAGAGAAATAAGTGGAATCTGTTCTTATTCGTGCAGTCTGTGTGCTTGACAGCATTCTTGATATCCTCCAGCTTACAGCAATAACCAGCATGAACTTGGAAAAGGCAAAGGAAGACATAGTTTTCTTGCCAGAGAACTTAGAGTTGAAATACATGGGGAGGTGGGAAACACCTGTAGTGTAGAAGCAGCATGAGCTCTGACAGACGGTAGTTGTTTTTCTTAATGGTAATCAGTCTGGCTCACTTTTGAGGGGATCAGACTCTCCTCCCCTGCATGCTTCCTCGCTATTTATCATCTGCCACCCACGCTAGGTTTGACCTTGGTCTCCTTGCTGGCCTTTGCGCAGCCAAGTGGTAGCTCGTTGGCTCTGGAAAGGAGCAAAGCGACCTGCTCCACAAATTGGCAAGCTTACGTGTCCAGGCATTTCCTCGAACAAAATCCCAGTGCACTTAAATGTGCCTGGGACTGGCAGGTGAATGTGAGGAATCCGATCCTATGGTTGTTTGTTACTGTCTTGGTAGATGTGTTCCCAGAGGAATTAAATGAGGGGGAAAAGACAGGTCAGCGGACGAGCAGATGCGTATGTCGAGGGAGGACACCCTGCCATCCCCACCTTCATGCGCAGCTTTTGGGAGAACATGCTTCCACCTGCGCCCTCACGTGTAGCTGTCATCAGCTTTTTTACAGTTGCGGTATGGAAACGTCCCTTCAGAGAATAAAAGCAATTACAAAACCACAAACGTCAATGTATAAGTTTTAGGGGCAGGAACAGCATTTGATTCCGGTTTCAACTTTTTATGCCAAAACCCAACAAACATCCGGTGTGTTTCAGTTCACAGTTGAGAGGCTTCGAGTGCTATTGCACAGAGCTGTATCGGGGACCTCGTGTTTGCCGACTGTTATCACTGCTACCACTAACAGTCTCTGCTGGAGAAGACGTTTTTGCAGTGTTTTTATTCAGGAAGTGCATTGTTTGGTGTGATGATAAGCCTTCGTCACAGTTGAGGAATTTCACATTTAGGTGTTGCTGTTTCCCCTTCTTACTGAATGCTAAGCAAGAAATTAGAGCCCATTTTTTTTTTTTAATTTTGCTGCTTACCAAGTTGCTGACGTAGCTGAGCTTATGTTTTCTGATCAAATGTGACAGTGATCTACTTTTAGTACTCTGATATTTACTCGTGTATTGCTTGAAACTTAATAGGAGTTAAGTCTGTTGTAAAGCTTTCTATTCACTTAAATGCATTTAAAATAAATAATCTAATTAAACTCCTAATTGTGTAAGAAATTAATTGTTTTTTTCTTCCTCTGTGTAATTTCCCCAGTCATTTAGCTTTTATCACCCCCTGTAACAGCGGTTTTCATCAGTTCCTACTTTTCCACAACTAACGGAGTTCTTGAATGAATTAAGATAGGTTAAATGTTGAGAAGGGAAATAGAAGTATACAGCGAGCCGGTAATTCAAACCTATGTTGGAATGCTTAAATGATTGTTAAAAATACACAGGTGCTGCAAACTTCAGCACGATGTGAGCATATATTGCTGCTATCATGGGTTATTAGAGGTGAAGTGATTTGAAAAATCAGTTTACTTCCAATTAGTTATGCCCTATTTCCATTTTTAGTCTAGATAATGAGGAAAACTGGATTTCAGTTTCTTTAGTCATTTTATCGGTCTCTGAGAATATTGCAGAAAATACTTACACCTTCAGGTTTTGCTGGAACTTCAAGGAGACTGAAAGATTTCATGGGTCTGTTTGGTGACAGCTTATGTTTATGAATGCAAAGTTAGACCCCATCTTGAGTTGACACTCTTAACCATTAAAACTTCAAAAACTGGTTTTTTAACACTGTGGTAGTACTGATGATAACTATGTCTGCAGAAAGAATAAATGTCTGTGGTCAAAGACAAAAACTCAGCAAACTCCTTTTATGTTCTATAACTTTTGGAAGACAAAGATTTAAGATTATGTAGCCTGTATTTATAAGCTAAAAGGCATTTTTCATTTGTCTAAACCTGATTGTTACCTTTCATACTATGTACAAAGAACAGTCTGTGGCCTTACCTGGCTTCTCCCTCCCTTGTCCCAATTCCTCTTGTTGCCCCATAGCAATCAAGTGGCCAACAGCTTTTAATGGGACTTCTCCAGAGCCCATCAATGTTTAACTTTTCTAAGAGATCGCTATTGAACAACCCTTGACACTCTCTATCCTGTTGGGCATCGGGTGAGTTACTTGGGTTGCACTTGCAGTCCAAGTTCAGCCTGGAGAATAAACAACCAAGTCCAAGAACCTAAAGTATTTTCACCTAAAAGAACCCCAACAACTCCAACGTAATCCCTCTCCCTTGCCGCTGAAAAACCACCCAGAAAAAACCCACCACAAACACCCCCACCCCCAAACCCAATTTGAGGGTTGCTGCAGCACAGGGATAAGTTTTGAAGGTTTTAATATTGCTTCTGTTTACTGTAAGCAATGTCACTTCACTGTCTGGGGAAAATGACGTAGTGTTGTTTAATACAGAGAGTTAAATTTAAGATTTTGGCAGGAAACCTTAAGGCTCTTCTGTTTGTGATGTGGCTTGATTTTACTCATTTTGTATGCCTCTGAGAGATCTGACAGCCAGTGGCAGATGAGCAGTGGCCCTGAAGTATCAGGATCAGTGGCAATCAAATTTATTTTCTGTGGGGAATTTTGGTGTGCTGAGGTCCTCTCCCCCTTGGCTTTCACTGTCTTTTTATAGATGAGTAAATATAGCACTATATTAACCTGATTTTACAGCAGGAAAAAAATGAACAAACCCTCTATCAAGAGGGCAGGATACAGGAAGCATTATTTTACAAATAAAAAGAAATTAAATTAGTTGACCAGTTGTTTTCATGACTGTATGTTAGTGACGTGATGTTAATGCCTGACTGGCGGGATGAGCCTGTCTGAAGGTACCAGTAAGGCATCTGCTGTCCTGCGCTCGTTTCATGATGTTGCTTTGTCACATCAGCTTTCCCTGCTCCTGCGTCCTTATGTGAAAAGTGTTTACCGTCACCAGTGGCCCAATTCAGAATGAGGAGCAGTGCACGGTGCCGGACTTGGTCTCCTGGCCAACCTAACAGTCGTGGTCAGCCCTAGCAGGAGGGCTAAAATTTGAGAGAAATTACAGTTTTGCATGTTCAAAAAAAGCCAAAACCAAAATGCTTAGTAGTGGCAAAGGTGACGGCCAGAGGCACACCTGGGAAAAGCCTGGCGTGGGTTCCCTGTCAGCTGTGTGACTGGAACTGAGTTTATAAGCAGGCGTTTCTGATGTTGTCTCAGTCTCTCCAATACCAAAGTCGCGTATCGTGTTGCGAATCGGAAGCATCATCGCTCCCCCTTCAGAAAAGGAGTGCTGCGAAGGAAGAAAATGCTTGTTATTCAGAACATCCACAGGTCGTCTTGCCTTAATGTATTTTATTTGTTGTATGAAGTTTTAGCTCACTAAGACTAGTGAAAAGACTACTTTGCATGTGGTTATGCCCTGTATTTACATGGGCAATTGATACACAGGTGTAACAAAGCATTTCATAGAAGCTGTAATGTATTCCCAGAAGTACAGTTACTTTAGAGAATCATGCTTTTAGCAGGGCTGAGTAGTCTTGGTTTGTTGTCGGATGGTTGTGAGGATGTAGAAGGAAAAACAGCTCACATTTTTATTTACTTAAAAGTACCCAGTTGCAGAGTTTCTAGTGAAAGCTCATTTGTGTGTACCATGTTTAGCACGATGCTCTGATTCACCAATACAAAACTGTAACAGAAATATTTTGAACTTCATCTTTGTTTGGATAAGCTTTCTGCTATTTTTAAGAAAACAAGTTGGTTGTTTCTGTTTTTCCTTCTGTCAACCACTCCTATCTGAAACAATTTTTGGATGGGCCTGTAAAGTTCAACAGCCATCTCCAAATCTTCTAGCACTTTGTATTTAGTAAGGAAATGCAAGTATGCTATAAAGAACTTTGCTCAATAGCTTGATAGCTTTGCAGTAGTCTGAAAAGTGTTTGCTGGGAAGCTGGGTATGTTCTGAGTCTTGGGATGTCTAGAAGAGCCAGGCATCTACTATGCCTTAATTGTGATTTAGCATTTTGAGTTGGTTTAAAATTGTAATGCGCTTTCAGTGCTGAAACAGGCCTTTCTGCACTGAAAGCTGACAGGTTGGTATTTCTTATTAGTGTTTGGTTGCATCCATAAAACTTGAGAGTTGGTAGGTGTGCTGTGTTTTAGTTCATTGTTTGTATAAATGACTTTAAAAAACCCCACCCCACAACACTGAGGTTTCTCGAGGCTCGTTTCTATCACTCCTGCTACTTGGTTCAAAAAAAGCGTGCAAGCACAAATGTTTGACTTTTGAGTGTTGGTGATGTTTCTGACACAAAAATAATGCTCTGCTCTAGGGTATTTCTGAGGGACCATTGATGCGGTATTGGTGCTTTAGAAGTGCTAGTGGTCTGTGCTCTGTGATGTACCTATGGGCATCTGTAAAAACATTGCATGTGTGTCTTGCTTAAATTTCTGGAGCTTGTGTGAGACACAGGTGGAGCAAAAAGTTGAGTTTTGACTGAATGACTTTGTTATAGAAGTGTCCCTTGATTTGACAGCAGTTCTTGTTACTATATGTCAGATTGTTTTGTGTGATTTCATCTACAAACCATATTTGAACCCAAAACCTCCCATATGAAGGTAGAGAGAATGCATGTCTCTGTTGGTATATCCTCAGCTGGAGTACCAGCAGATCTACCTGTAATGGAATGAATATAGCAGATCTCTTATAGACTATCAAAGTACTCTCTCTCGGTGCTTCCTGTTTCTCATCTGGGAGTGGAATGATAATGTTTCTCTTTTTTGTTTGTTTTTTTTTTTTGTTGTACTTGTTGTGTAAGAACTTTAGGCTGTTTCTTACTATGTGTATGGCCCAACATCTGGCACATCAGAGATCATCTTGACTGCAACCATTAAATTATGTTGTAATGTGAATAATGTCTATATTTACATGTGAAAAGCTGTCTAAAATACTCTGCAGTATAAGCAAGACTGGATTTCAATTTATCATTTCCCACCCTTTACCATTACCAGTCTCTGTCTACCTGTTACCTGTCCCTAAATTTGATAATGTGTTTTCAGTGGGGTATAGCCCTGTTCACTGGGCAGGGTGGTTGGGGCATATGTTAATGGCCACAAGTGGTGAACAAAAGCCTGCTAAGAGTGGATTGCAAGAGGGAAAAGAATAGTAGGGTGGATAACCCTAGGGGTTCAGCATTGCCTTGAAACAGCTGCGTTGAATTCCTGCCTCCGCCACTGAGTTTCTTGTGATTGACTGAGCAGTTGTGTTACACTAAACCTTTGCAGCCAGCCAATAATTGCTTTGCCCAAGTTGAGATGCCCAGACACAAATTCTCAAATTCTGAATTTTTACAACTGCAGTTGGTCCACTGTGGATACAATTTGGATGGCAAACGCTGGAAAAGGGCTAAATACTTTAAAAGTAAAACAAAACAATAAACCAAACAACCAAAAAAACCCACAAGGACTTAAGTTGAAGATCCAAGATGAGCCAACACTTTTGGCAAATCTTTTAATCTCTCTGTGCCTCTGTTTTCTGCCTGTAAATTGGAGATGCCAAATGAGGACTAGGAAGATGAAGTTGTTAGTGTTGTGAAGCAGACCCTCGCTGGCTAAATAATGGAAAAGATGATGAAGTAACTGGTAGTCAACAGAGCCAAGCAGTGAGCACAGCCCATTTTGTGCACTGGTTTAGTTTGCGTAAGCACCCTTTTGGCAGTCTGCAACTTCTTACTGCTTTGCTTTGCAATCTTGATGTTTGAAAAGGTGTTCTTAAAGGTTACGTCCTAGCTTTTAAAATAGCAAACTAAAAAACCAAGAAATTCCACCGTGTTGAACCACAACACTTCTCGTATGAGTCATCAACGTGTTGGGACCTCACACTGCAGTGCTGGGTTCTGCTGCTCGCGCTGTGCAGCAGGCGGATGGACCCCACCTGGACCAGGCGCTGGAGAGGGGAGAAAGAAATTGGTCCCATCTCCGAGTGTTCATCATCGTGTGGTGGAGTTTTGGGCTGGTGCTGAGAAATCCCCTGCAACCCGGAGGGGATGCTTACTGCGGGAAAAGTCTCTAGAGAGACTTTAATGTCATCATTTCCGAGACTAGTTTAAACCATCGCTGCTGGAGGAGGAGGAATTGAAGAGGTCCTACATTCCCCCACCTTGACTCTCGTTCCCCACGGCGTGTTGCTCTCCTTGCTCATGTATTCGCTGGTCCCACAGTGGAAGAAGTAGCCGTACCCAGAGTGAGTTACACGAGCCTCATGGTCGGGGGGGTAATTTTTCGTGGGTCGGTTGTTTCCCTGGTGCTGTGCATCAGCCTGGAAGGGGAGGGACAGTGCAGAGGCAGGCTTGTGGTGACCCTCTTGCTTGAATTCATTGTGAAACTATGTTGGAAACTATTTGCCATGTGTGAGCTTCTTTAACTGTCCAAAGACAGGTATAGTTTTTCAGAAAGATAACTAAAGGTGCCTGCCATATTTCTGGTTTCTTTGCTTTTGCCTCCATACCCCCTGCCCTTCTGTTGGCAAATTTCAAAACTGCAAAGTGATAGAAGTATGTAACGAGTGACTTTAAGAATTTTAGCATACTTGTAAGCCTGCAGGAGACTGAACTGGTCTCAGTTGACACCTTCAATAAAAATAAAATAAAACAAAACACTTCCTTCTAAAATTTGGCATATAACTTTCATTCAGAATGAACAAAAATTGGCTAAGATTTAAACAATTAAAAAGAGGTCCAGAAAACCAAACTTGATTGTAGCTGGCACAGTCATCTTTGACTATGTATTTATAGATTTCTGTATATTCATGCTAAATGCACATACAGGAAATGTATATGCATATAAATGCATGTACAGGAAAAGAAAATGGGGATAATGCAAAGAGAGTTTGCTGGATACAGACAGTGGCAAAAATAGGTGCTTACAGAGGGAGTTAAAATAACATGAAGAGGAGGGATAAAAGAATGGCATTCCAGCTAACAGGATTGCAAAGAAATATGTACAAGAATGACTGTTGATGAAAGCAAAAGAATAGAGGAAGCAGCTTAGTTTTGTTCTCTTGATAGTAGAAAACAACAAATTTTATTTCTTAGAGAATATAACATCATTATAATTGCAGTTAGAATCACACTAGAGCTGAAATAAATTGGTGAGGGGTAAGGTTAAAAATAAAATGGAATTCATACAAAAGCGAAAAAAGCAGCAATTGAACTGGGCTGGAAATCTGTGTATGAGCCAGTTAGATTTCTTTCAGAATACAGTGAATTGGAAACAGTGCAGATCTGTAATTCTGCCTCACCTTTACATCCTGTAACTTCTTTTTTGCTAATTGAGCGTAGAGTAAGAAATGATACAGAATTTGGCATTTGCTGAAGCATGAATTCCAGTGTGTTAGGAAGGTCATGAAAAAAATTGTAGCTGTGAAAAGAGAAACAGAAAGGTAAGATTTCAGCCGTTGCTCTTTCAAACATTTCTATTACAGCAGGCAATTGGCTCTGGGATGAAACAGAGTCCACTCCTTTGAGCCCAGCAGCAATTGCATTTTGTAAGAGTCCAGCTTTCTTATGAACATTTAGAAGAGTATGGCTTTTTGTTTGTTGTGTTTTTAAAATCTTTGCATCTCAGAATGGATTTTTGGTTTGTTGTGAGTGTAGATATAAGGTACCTGTTCTAATGTGGGAGATGTATGTGTCTCCATGTGTGAATTAAGTTAAAAACCTAACCACACAAGCAAAATCTCAACAGTTATTTCTAATATGTAACCTTTAGAAATTAACATGTAAATAGAAAAATCATGAATAGGCTGGAGAAGTTTGCTTAAGAGAGTCTCCTTGCAGGTTTGTGGGCATCTACCTCTTACATGGCTGTTATGGAAAAAGGTGAAGGGTTATGGTCTCACGTTTTTCTTAATTGACTTTTTCCTGTTTTACCACCATGTGAGTGTCTCTGTTGGCACTCCTGTCAGTATTTTCAAGCTTTGAAGGCATCAGTGGACTAGGCTTTACAGCTGTGGGCTGTATTGCTGCACAGGTCTAGCCCAATAAACTTTGCCAGAGCATAGTTATAATTCAAAAATCCCATGTGACAATGAGTTGTCCTAAAAAAAAAAAAAAAAAAAAAAAAAGAAGAAAGAAAAGGTGCCAATGGAATTTGCAGCACGGTGCTATTTCCTTCAGGCTGTTCCCTGTGCCTGCATTAGGGTACTTGGAAGGGTTTGTGCCATCAATGCTTACATGCTGCTTCAGGCCAGGGTTCTTGGGCTGTGGGAAGAATTCCAGGTCCTTGGCAGGGCGGACAGGCTTGCAGGACCTTGCGCAGGGAGCTCAGTAAGAAGACACAGTTGTTCTGGGTGTTAGGAAGCAGTGTCTGTTTTCACCTAACCCTTTGCAAAATTGCTGAAGAGGTGAAAACTGAGGTTGTGTTTTTTTTATTTTTCTAACCACAGTCACTCATTATCACCAAAACAGTCACCCTGTAGCCCTTCTTGATGTACTCAGGAAGCTTATGAAAAAAAAAAAAGACTCTATTTTGGGGGTAATGATGTTGTTTTGCTTTGGTTTTTAATCCTGAAATTATTCCTTTTTGTGGCATGTATTTTGAGGTTTTTATTAAGATCAGGCAATTTGGTTTCAAATTGCGAGTTGCTGTAAATATTTATGCTGGAAAATGTAGAGGAGACTTCCTAGAGCTACGTGTTTTCAAAGAGCTAGTTATACCAGTATGTATTTCCTAGACTTGTTCATTCTTTGGTATGTTAGACTTCTGTAGTAAGCATTTTAGTTCAATAATGGCGTATGAGATTATGGAGAGAGAAACTCAAGTTCTTACCCAATTGGAAAAGTAAGATTTTTCTTTGCTATGTTAAAGCAGACAAATAAACTGGACTTTACATTTCCAAATTAGATGAGTTGGGTGAAGTGTCATCTTTCCCTTACTTGTTTAAGTGTATCATAACTCACAATATTTACATTAAGAACAAGGGCGGGGGGAGCACCCTCTACAGCAGATGTTTGGAGCCCTCAGTGACGCATTTGTGGGGGAAGTGGGGAAAGCTCTGGTTCACTAGGCGAGGCAGTGCAGTTTGGTTTTATATGAAAACTTTTTAAATGACCTGAAAGCTTCTCTCAGAAAGAAGCTGCTCAGAGAATATGCTGATTTAGCAATTGCTGCATGACCTTTGGTGGAAGACTGAAGAAGAAGCGTCTTTGTAATGATCCACAGGTTGTGAAACATGGGGGTGGGGGGGAGATTTTTGTCAAGGCAAACCTGAAAAAGTCTGTGTATTTTAAAATTTTGCCTTGAGATTTTGTTGATACTCATGTAATTGGATCTGGTTAATGCAGTGCAGTGGTTTTAGCATATTTGATAGCCAGCAAAAGCAGCGAGTAGGGAATGTGTGTTCATCTGTTAAATAATACCCTGTGAACATTTTTCCCCCTGAATTCCCCTGTGTTTAGAAGGTAAGTTCCCACCAAGTCCCCTCTGTAAATCCTGGGGCAGACCTCCCGGGCTGAAATAGTGAAAGGTTTGGAAGGAGCTGTAGGGAGGAAAAGCAGCGGTTCAGCAGGAGCCTGTGGTGCAGCGTCGCTACAAAACAACCCTGTGTGTGTTCTTAGTTACCTATGAAATATGTGGCTTGTGCCCTGCCAGCCGTGGTAGTCATGGAATATCCAGAGCATACCGCATGATTTCCTCTGATTTTTGGCTTAATTTTGGGGGGTGGGAGGTAAACCGTATTGTTTTTAACCACCAAGATCTCCTAAGTTAGATGGGAGATTGGACGCTTGTTCTTTCCCTAAAGGTTGCAATGCAGACACAGCACAGAGCCAGGAAAAAGAAAGTGTTTAGAAATGGCACTTAAAGTGTAATTTCTATGGTGGTTTTGCTATTCTGTTTCTTATAAGGAATCTCTAGCTGCTGTGCCTTTTGAAGAGGAATTCATGTCTCTTGTGCAGTAGATGTACAGATTTTACCTTCCACCCCACTTCAGGATTTCTTACAGAAAGAAGTATTTCTTTCCCAGATCCATGAAGGAAACAGTGGTGTATGTATTAATGGTGTTTGAAACATTTTACTCTTAATTTTTGTTCGCAAAATACTTTTGATCATTATGTGTTGCTGTAATTCTCACCTGTCAAGAGGCAGAGCTAAGTACGTATACTGTAATAATTTAATGCCTTGAATCTTAAAAGAGAATTGCCTTCTTCAGGGTAAGGGCAATGCTTCTGTGGCTAAGAGGCAGTTTAGCAGCTATGAAAATACTAAGCTTTATTTCAGGGATGAATTAATAATTTTCAAACCAATATTCATGTAGTATACACAGAGGGTGTGGGAATTTGTCTCAAGTATTGCGTTTGTTAGGGGGTGGGATAGTACCCTTTTTCACGATAACATTTTGTGGACCACTTAATTAAATATTCCTCTTTTTTTTTTTTTTTCTTTCTTTCTTTTAAACAAAATCCATTTCTGTGCCAATCAAATTTTACATTTACTTTAGAACACTGTGTAGGTATATTATGTCCAGGTCAGTACGTTTCAAAATAGTACTTTCTTTACATGTTTTTCCCTTGTTCTCTTTGAATTCTAGAATTTATAACCTGAAAGAGTGATGTAGCTTCTGGAGATACTAGAGGAGTTTCTGTTCTGGTACAGGACGATGTAACTTCTATCTTGTAAAATGCAGTTTGTCTTAAGTACCTCTTCAAGGTGGTTTGGTATGGGGATGGCTGTAGAACCTGGCTGCTCACAGACAAGAAACCCATTGCCCGAGTGGTCGAAAGAAAGAGCCAGTTTTTGTTGTTTAGCTCCTAACCCTGGTGAAATGGTCAGTCTTCTCTCTCTCAGGCTTATTAATTAGGGCTAGTCGTTAGGCTTGCTCAGAAGCCCTGCAATCTTAGCAGTTTGTGTTCTCCTGAAGCTTTCAGTTGTCTTGCATATGCAGGAGTGCTGTCAAGGGAAACTCTGAAATCCTCTGATGGAGCAGGTTGGGATACCCTGCTTGGGGCCTTTGCTGGAGGGATCCCGGATCCCAGAGTGAGCAGGCACTGCGGACAGATCAGGGCATGTCCCAGAGCTCGTGGGAAGTTCTCACAGGCATCCAGGTGGGATGTGGCCCTGGCACAAAACAGGTTTTAATTATTAATGTTTTTTCCAGTATCTTATGGCTGGCTTCTATCATGCCTTTTCAAAAATAAATGAATTAGCACTCTCCTCTTAAAGACTATCATTTTAACTGGTTTTGTTTATAGCTTCCTCCCCTCCCCTGGTGTTTCTGTAATTATATTTTTTTCTCCTCTGTGGCTTTCTTCTCTCTTTCTTTTTTTCCAGAGTGACTTCTGGTTTTCAGTATCAGTGCTGTTGCTTCTTTATTGTTCTGCCTGCTAATGTGAAGACAACCAAAAGTCTAGTGGGTGTTTAGGAAACGGGCAAATCCATGCTGTTGTCGTCTTCCTCCCTGATTTTTGCTCCTGTTCTTAAGCCTTGCAAACCTTTGATACTGGTACCATCTTACATGCTTCAGTTTGCTCCCTGAACAAAGTTGCAGGCATAAAGACATTTCTACTGAAGTGACCTTGAGTTTACATGTCGAGGCCTTAGAAAAATACAGTTAACAAAGTATGTTCCTCAAGAATAACATCTTTGTGTGCTTTGAGAAAGCAGAACAAGAAATTTGCTGTAGAGAAGCGTGTTGTATTAAGAATCAAGGTTCAGAGGGATGAAAAATGTGGTAGCTGTCTGTAACATGCTCAGGAATTGTTGCCAAGTAATGGATTTTCAGTATATCTGAAACCCCAATTATTTGAGGCAGTATTTTAACAAGCAGTGTCTCCAAGATGAAAGAGCAAGCGTGCGAGTGGTTGCATTTCTCATAGGTCTGTATAAACACATTTAGGACTGTTAGCAAGTGTGAAAAATTAGTTAACATTGTAATATTTGTCCCAACTTTTACAGTAATTTTTTTACTTTTTTTTTCCCTCGCATTTTTTTTTTCTTGGTAGATGTTCTTTATTTCCCCATCCTGTAGGAGATTCACGTTCTATCAGCTTTTGTTTTGAATGCCAGTAAAACGCTGACCAGATTTGCACAGTAGATCTCCCCTGTTCAACGTCTTGGACTGTCAAAAGGGGCTTCAGCAGAAAAAGGGGAGGGTATGATGTGAAGGCTTGTGTGCCCCACATCCACATGCCTTGTAGCATCCTTTCCCCTGCCTCCTTGTAGCACTGAGGGTAAAAGATAGATAGAATCTGTTGAGATCTTTTTCTCATGGACCTTGCTAGGTTGTCTGTGGTCAGACATTAAAAGCTTAGACATGGAGCTTGTGAATTTCTGATTTTCAATTTGGCTGGGAAATCACAATTTGCACAGCATGGCCAGCAGCAGTCTTAGCTCACTGATGTCAGCCTTCTGTAGTTGAATGGATTAATTATAAAAAACTATTTACTTAGAAGCGGGGAGGAATCTGAACATTAATGTCTTATTGGTGGAAAATAATGGCCTGAAAATGATGTAGTGGTCAGTGTTTTCCAGAGCTGAAAGTTTCTGGTTAACCATGTATTTCTGCAAGGGTGCACAGAAATCTGAAATGCCTTAAAAGGGCAGGAGTGTGGAAAAAGGCAGGGAGGAAAAAGGGCAGAGGAGACAAAGCCTGTTTTTAAGCTAACAGAAAGGGTTAAGGTAGATGGACAATTATGTACTGATTACCTGCAAGTTAATATCAATCCTACTTTTCTAGTAAACACTGACGTAAAACATGTCTCTTGAGCCAATGTTATAACTAATCAGCTTTTTCTCCAAGAGCCTTTAAAAACACAGTTTTGGCAACAGTAGCTAAGACGATATTTTACAGAAGAACCCCCAGTAAATGGAAAGAAAGCTGGTAATCAGTTCTGATTAGCAGATCTGTGTTCTGTATTTAAATGTTTACATCCTGATTAGCATGTATGCTGTATTTAAATATGCAATTTTACTTTAGCGAAATTTGAGGCATGGAGAAAGGAGATAATCTTTCAGATGCTAAAGGCTGGGAATATGAGGTAAAAAATGTGCAGGAGATGTGCCCACCTCCCTCAGCCTTGTAAAGCAATACCTACGTGGCTGATATATTTCACTTAGCTGTGGGATTATGGAGTTTCTTAATCAGATAGGAGTAAAGGAGAAAGTTTGTGTGTGGTTGATTTTATTTTGTTTTGGTTTTTTTTTTTTTTTTTGCAAATTCTGCTTAGTCTACAACAGACTTAATCAAATTTTAGATGAAGTATTAAGGCTTTCGTTCGTGAGCTGTCTCCTGGTTCTCTTTTTGTTAAAGACAAGGAAAGTTGAGCATGTACAAAAGTTTTTGAGGTTTTTTTTTTCTGAATTGTTTTAACAATTGCCAATTTCAGATAGCATGTGGTCAAATGATCTGCATTTCCATTGTGATGTTTGCTTCATCTATGTGTGCAGAATAGTTGCTATTTCTTCTCTGTTCATAATGTGCAGTTTGTTGGTTTTTTTTTTTTTCGTGTAAAAGCACTGATTCTGGTAACAGTTGTTAGGTACCAGAATACAGTGGTTTGCTTTGCCTACTCACTTCTACTGCAAAGTTGAGACTTTTGGCCAAAAGAGCATCTACATCTTTCTGGGTTGCAGATCCTGGCTTTGTGAAAAACTGGCTGATTCAACAGAAAGGTTGGCCTGCCACGTAAGCACACCATAAAAAATGAGCATCTGACAGCTCTGTGGCTTCAAGTAGTGGATCTGACACAGGCATATGGAAAATTCATGCAATGGGGATACTCTATCAAAACAATTTCTGTAGAGAGGCAAAACCGAATCCTTTCTTTCCCTTCCTCCCTCCTTTGCTTTCCTGTAATTCTCAGCTTTTACATTGTTTGCTCCTCACCTTTTGCCGTTGAAGTGATTCTTTAAAAATCAACATATTACATGGGGATTGAACAGTTCCTCAAAGAATTTTTAGGTAGGACAAACTTTGGAGGGAAATACTCACATGGACATAGTATCAGGAAGGTAGGGTGCTTTCAAAAAGCCCTTGTTCCTCTTCCACTTATCATGACTGTCCTAAAAGAGACTATGAACTACACTCATCTCTTGGAAAGAGGATTCCTGTGTAGAATAATTTGACTCTCGTTCTTCCAAAGGACACTTGATTTTCTTTCTGTGCCGTCTGATGACAGAAACCTTCCCCCCCCCCCC